>OY992877.1:139263898-139278898 GCA_963921405.1 Cepaea hortensis | reverse complement strand
TTTCTTAATGAGATCGGCATACAACAATCAGACCTTTTCACATATGATTGCATCCGAAACAGAATCGCCATCTAACTGTTTTTTGATTTACCTAAATTAATAATAACTGTTCGACATCTTCAATTGTTTGCTATCTCTCTTTCGTTAGTACATTCACGCCTTTCGCTATATTATTCTTTTTTTTTTTTATTTTTATTTTTCGCCACAATGGAACTTATTGTGGATGGTGACTTCCCGTACATGCGGCCGATTTCAGCAATCTTAATGCCGCTCTCGTAGTTTTCAATGTTTTCTTTCGTCAAATCTATCGCGTTCCTGGCCTTCTTCTTCGAAGGGCTGCTGGCCTTGGAAACTTTCTTTGATCCCATGATGGAGCTAACAGGAAAGGGTTAACTTATTAGTAAATGATGCTCACACAGCGAGAAACAACACCAAACTGAGTAGAAGAACGCGTGGGTCCCTTTGTTTTCACAAAATTAACAGCGAGGTCCCGTGGGCAGATCAGAAAAAACCGAGGCAACAGACAAAAACCGAGACAAGTTTTTCGTAGAAAAAAATCAACGAAAACCGAAATCGACAAAAACCGAAGACAACGAAAACCGAGGATTGACTGTATAAGATAGCACTGCATATCTAACGTGCATAAAGGTTGTAAGAGTCGATTCAAGAACCGACATCACCGCATTCGGGACATTCTTATTCGTACTCTATCCTCACCCTCAACAACCAGCGAAGAGTACCAATACAAATATCCCAGCTGAAATCTGATTATGTGTCCGTATGGCCTTTTCTCGGAGAACTGAGTGACGTCAAGATCCTCTAGTCACTTCTCGCCACACCATTCTCACTAGCAATTATGGTGCATCCCTTTTTCCACACGATCCCAACTGCCCTGTGCCACACCTGCCTTATTCTGCACTAATTTACCACCCAGAGGCATAGATCCAGCCAATGTGTCCGCCTGTTCGTTTCCCAACACACCAGCATGACCCTGGTGAAACGATCCAACGTATGCTCCCAAACTTTGATGTCGTAATTTAAGCCTGCCACTCTACACGATATATGCCTGTCTAAGGCGTGTGCACATCTTTGTTACTTGCCCTACCTCACTAGAGAGACTAGCAGGTTTGCTTGCTGACCGAGTAGTCATATGATCGAATCGAACCTCTAGACGGGGTATTTTTTTTTTTAATTTATCTGAGCTCCCAGATCCACCCATCCTAAAATTGGTAACCAAATTTTCTGGGAAATAAAGGCGATGCGTGGGCGGTTTTTCACATCAGCCGCCGAATGATGATAGGTATATAATAACATGGGCTACCATATACCAAGTGCGCCCAGAAGGTTCCTTTATGAATTACTTTACCATATACTATACAGCATGCTCTGAGGCGAAGGATTTACGGACGCAATCCATAGTCCCGCATACCGCGGTCGAAACACAGCAGACTTGCAGCAGACCGCCTTGCGTTGGTTTTCATTGGTATGAGTGCCGGTCATTCAGGAAGCAATGGCAAACTAATGAACGTAAACTTGCCAAGAAATCACAAACAGTCAAAACATGCTGGGTTTGACTTGACGTCCTGTAAAGCACATGCAATTAATTACCATGTACACCTCAGTCATGCCGGTCTCTATGGCTGAGGGGTTACACCACTTTCTCCGTAATCCCGTTTATCCACGCAGGGTCTCGCAGCGAGGCGAGAATTGGATGCGGTTCGACCCGCGCTCGTGACTTACGGGATAATGAGCCGGCCGCTCAGAAAGCAATGGCAAACTACTGAGCGTAAATCCTGCCAAGAAATCAACATACAGCTGAAAGATGCTGATGTTGACAGCGACTTCCTGTAAAGGATATGCAAAACATTTAAACCTCAGTCATAGTGTGGTCAATGGCACTTAACTATCTTTCATTCACCCTTCTCTATTCCCCTGCATTGTCCTGTTTCGTGATATTTAATCCGTTTTCCTTTTCACATTATTAATTTTACTTTTATTATTTTCCGCCATTGATAAAATGTGCAAAGACAATGCATACAATATAGACGGTTCACGGGCATTCACATCAGTACAGTTCTGAGGCCGATCCAGCGCTGTAACATGGATAACCGATTATGCTCAGATCTTCAGGAAACTGTCTGAGAACGGAAAGGGGCTGGTGACGTCATTTCTGCGTTCTTGGTTGTAAGTTCTCGTACTAACGTGGTATACCAAGATTGAAAGACTCAGCAGTGAGAATGTTAGAAGGTCTTACAGTGACAGTGTTGAAAGACTCAATAGTGACAGCGTTACACGACTCATTGATGGCATGATTGCGATACGCAACGAAGACATAGTTACAAGGCTCATCGGTGGCATAGTTACAAGACTTAACAATGTAATTAGAACACTTAAGAGCATAATTACAAGGCTCATCAGTGGCATAGTTACAAGACTTGGCAGTGTCATAGTTACAAGACTTGACAGTGGAATAGCTACAAGACTTAACAGTGAAAGAGTTACAAGGCTCAACACTGGTAGATTTACAAGACTTAACAGTGACAGAGTTACAACTCTTAACGGTGATAGAGTTACAAAGATTAACGGCGATATAGTTACAAGACTTAACAGTGACAGAGTTACAGGGTTTAACACTGGTAGAGCTACAAGGCTCAACAGCGGCAGAATTGTACGGCTTAACGGTGATAGAGTTACAAGACTTATAAGCAGCATAGTTACTCAACCGTGAAAATGTCACAAGACTCAAAAGTAGCATAATTATTTAACCATGACAAAATTACAAGACTCAACAGTGATACGGTTACTTAGTCGTGATAAAATTACAAGGCTCAACTGTAGTATAGTCACTCGACCGTGATAGATGTAGGACTGAACAGTATTAAAGTCACTCATCGTGAGAAAGTTATAAGAATCAACAGTTGCAGAGTTACAAGCTCAAATTTGAGAAAGTTAATTATTTTATTCCAGCAAAATGATGACCATAAGAGACGTCCACACTTATTGGCAGAATTTAAGGGAAAAAAAAATCATTGATCAAATGAATCAACGAAACTGTCATCTTCTTGACAAACACTTATCATAATGATGGATTAACATTACGTCATTTCAACACATCTAAAACATTCATCAGCTCGCAGGCACTCAAAGCTAAAAAACCATAATCACTCTATTTACTCCATAAATTTAAACAAGATTTCATTGTTTGTAAAATCGAAAGTGCATTGCTATTTCCATTCCTGCTTCGTGTGTCATTTACAGTAAAATATCAATATGAGAAAAGCTATTAAAGTGGTCGATGTCGAGGGGAGAACAGAAGAGATATAGATATAGTGAGTGGGGAATATGAAAGAATTGTTCACAGAGAAAGAGAGAGAGTGTGTGTGTGACGAGATTAAGAGAGACACAATAGAAAGGGGGGAGAGTGTGAGGGAATGTAACATGATCCGATGAGAGAATCCCCGTTACTTCCCGAGACTTAAGGTAATTGACCTCGTCTGTACTTCACTAATCCAGTGCACACAATCAGACAATGAAAACATCTAATGGAATGTTGATCACTGTATAAAGAAGAGTGAGGTCAACGGACATATTGGACAACTACACACATCAAGATCAGAATCAGACCTATACAAACTGGCAGGACACAATTATCATTCACTCAGGTAATTACCAAAGGCAGTGTCAAGAGAATAATTATATAACTTTAATTTACAAAGACGTCGAGAATAAACAGAGGGATATAGAATCAGATATCTGGAACTGTCCCTGTTGTAGTCCGCCAAAAGTCAATGTGAATGCGTCTGGTTACGAATTTATCACCAGAGAATGTTTGTAGAGTTAAGGAATGTAAGTGAATGTAAGCAGGTAAGTGAATGTAATACAACTGGCAAAAGGTTCACCCGGCAAGTCTCCACTCTTGTCGACAATTTGAAATGGTGACAGAAATGACGTTGATTTTCCTCACACACAGGTTCACATAAGTAACTGGATACAATCTCTCTGTGGCCTAAGACACATTTTAATTTCACTTGTTTTCAACATAGATTAGATTATGCCACACATTCATACCGTTGATTTTGACTTCGACAAAAATCACGAGAGGGAATCTGGAACAACCAAATGACAAACTGGTTTGTGATCCTAACCATAGCCAACCATTCATCTTTACCCAAAGTTATTTACAATTCCTCTACTCAAGATCCTCTTCAGATCCAACAGAACAGATCTAAAAGAGATCTGCCGCAACCGGAACACATCGCTCTTGACACTAGATAGTTTCCTAAGAATGATTCTCGATTAAGAATCATAGCTGTCGATAAGAATCCTACATAGAATAGTAACAGCGATAGCAATTCATCTTCCTCTCTGAACCAGCCCTCGTGGTAAACAAAGACACTAGCGACATAAGAACCCCAAGGAACAATGTAGATAGTAAACTCTGGTCCAACCCCTGCTGAAACCTCAATGCAGCTGACAGAATCTAGAGCTTAGTAACCCTTTTGGCGTAACTCATGTCGCGTTTAGTCAGAGTGCAGAAAAAGACGTAAAAGAAAGAAAGACACAGGATTACCCCCCCCCCCCCCCAACTCTATCAAACTGCAGTGTTGCTTCCAACCCAATACATAAATGTACGGCTATTATATTTTATAATTGGAAAACAAATATACATGGTTCTTTTTTACGAATAGATGGCACATGGGAATCATGACATGAAGTAATTCAGCAGATAAATTCCCCTTGGAACCTCCCGAAAGGGGGAGCATAAAGGATCCGCCATTGACCGCACGTTGACGATCCAGGTCGTCTAACCGATTACGAGCGCAGTTAAATGACCTGGCTGGCGTGCGTTTGTGGTAAAGTCTTCGCCACCTTCTGGGAAATGAGAACTCAGCTAGATAAAAGAAATGCGAGAGTATGTCACAGGAGAATAGGCAGCGCTCTATAGATAAGTCATTAGAAGATCTCAGCCAGCGAGAACTCCACAGTGCTGAGAAGATTCAAGCCAATGTCTCCTGTGAAGCGCTCGAGCACCCTTCCGATAGTCCCAGAGTGAAGATCAAGTTCCCCCTTGCCACCAAGAAGGCAGCATGGGGAAGACTAGATGAGACGTTGTCCCAAGTTAAAGAGGTTGAGCTTAAAACACACATCACTAGGAGAGAACGTGCAACAGTTCGGAGAGATTGTATATCTCAACTCATTGCGCCAATTTGGTAGTAGTGAGAGAAAGAAGGCAGGTAGCCCGCAGAATACCAAGCGGCAGAAGCTGCTGGAGGAGGTAAGAGGGAGATCCGTGAGAGAACGAAAAGAGAATTCAAATGGCTTCCAGCAGGCGCAGCATGACCAGTGGATGTCATGGGAGGGGGTACCGCAGACGTCCCTAACCTAGATTGAGGTCTGGTGCATAGCACCACTGCGTATAAGTTTCGTTGTCCGATCTCTCTACGATGTCCTGCCATCAGTTGCCAACTGGGTCTAGTGGGGTAAGGCCACCGACCCGTCCTTTCCCCTCTGTAAAGAGTAAGTCTAGACTAGACAGCGCGGCAAGTGCTGTCCCCATGCAAAGTAGCCCTTTGCCAAGACCTATTCATATGGCGCCACAATAAAGTTCTTGCTGAGCTGGCAGCCATGGTGGATGGAGCCTGAATGCGGGCGAACAGAGAGACTAGGGCGGGGCCGATGGGGATTTACTTCGTCAGAGCTGGGCCACAACGTAGAGACCAGGAAGACTGCGCTGCTGACTTACTGTCCATTTTTGATGGCGAGGATGACTGGGACCTGACTGTTGACTTGAAAGGCCGTGGTCATACTCTGAAGTGATTCAACAGTTTCGATTGCGACATAACTGTAACTCACTCCTCGTCAACCAAGCGGCTAGCTCTGATTGAGCTAACCGTTCCATATGAGTCGAGAATCGAGGAGCAGCACACGTACAAGATGAAGAAGTACAGTGACATGATCGCAAATCCGAGAAGGAAGGGTTCACTGTCAGGCTATTCGCCGTAGAGGTCGGCGCAAGATGTCTAGTCTCACACTACGTGTATGACGTTCTAAAGAAATTAGGCATCAAATGACAAGCAAGAACTGAGGCACAAAAACGACTTGGTAAGGCAGCCGAAAAGGCCTCGTGCCAGCTGTGGAACAACCGGAACATAGAGTGGATCAAGTCTCGGCAGTAATATGGTTAACGTTTCTGTCTGTAACTGGAGGGCAACTAACATCGGAACCAATCTCTCAACTTCAAGTCGACTCTATAGCCTTCCCTCCTAGCGAGAGCAGTGCTTATTAGAACGGGACTGTTCAGTGGGGCAAACCGCCATACTGTATCAGTCGCCATGTCAGACAAATGTCGGCCGAAGTTCAACATCCATGCCATGGTGGTTGTCGTCTTGCGAGAACCGCACTCCGCAGCAGAGACCAAGAGAGGGGTCGAGAAACCCAGAGGAAGAGCCGACTTTCCAGATTGCTGTGCCAAGAACGGGATACGAAGAAGGAACATGGCAACGAAGACGAACGGAGGCGACAGAGGCAATGGCCAGGGAAGAAGCTGGTTTCCCACGGCCACAGGTGCTAGTAGGTGTGTGAGGGCACGAAGTACCCAGTGCACAAGTCTCTACTCCCCTGAGGAAGGCGAGGCTTGGGAGCAGACATATTTCGTAGGTATGGGACAAACACGGAACAACGCAAGGACAACGCACTCTGGGAAGGGGGACCACTTCTGACGATCAGAAACCCCCTGTCGTGCTTGCTCCGCTGCGGGGATTTTATTACATTCCGCAGACTCGAGAGTGGCTGAATACGTTAGAGGACAGAGACAGGAAATTGCAATACGGCCTATTTCCTGAAGTACGCCTACTTTGCTAAACCACTTATGATACATGTGAGCAAATGTATATCCCAGGGATAATGATTCCACGTTCTGTCGACTCACGCAATAACGGTTTGATTTGATTTCTCACGTCTTTTGATCTATCTATTCAACTAGCCTACCATCTATCAATCGAGTCAGAAAGTCAGCCTACCAGTTGACTATCTGTTCATCTGACAACCTACGCCCCCCCCCCTTTCCACCATATAGCATACATGTTTACCTAATGTTATTACTTATATAACGCCTATTTGTAGATTCGTTTTTAAATTATAAAGCGGTAGTTGTTCTTTTTTCGGCAAACAACATTTGCTATGGTTATCTTCCAGCATGGGTCACGAAGAGGATCCACATGTGTTTGCAGGAGATATAATATAATATATGTCTGCACGCAATCGCATGCGCATGTATGTGTGTGTGTGGGGGGGGGGGGGTATATGTGTGAGTGCGTGAGTCTGTGTATGTGTCTATATAAACAGTCGCTTAAAAGTCGACAGGGTCAACTTCATTGCACCGGGTTTTATCCCATATGGCTCGGTCTCTTTCCGCAGCACGGAAAGCGTCGCACAAAGCACGAACTCCGTAGCTTTTAGCGACGACCCACAGGAGTCTCCGAAACATTTAACTCGTAAACCGAAGGACGCGGCCCGGAATCGAACCCACAACCTTCGGATCACGAGTCAAACGGCTTGACCACTTCGCCACAGAGACTCCCGTATGTATGTGTCTATATGTGTACACACATATGCATACACACATAGATATACACACACGTATGTGTCTATATGTGTATATCTATGCTTGTGTATGTGCGTGTTGTGGGTGGGGGGGGGGGAGAGGGCGAATACTGCAGTATGGGTAGTGCCTTCAAATATACTAGGTCTTGGCATAGTAAGATATATTGGTGAGTGACAACATCCCATTTTCATCCCATTTCATTCTTGGAAAATTCCAGAAACATTGTCCAGTACCCTTTGACGAGGCTGGATCAACCAGAGCAGTACAGGGTTACATTCTACCACGAATTGGGTGCTGAATGGGGATTACTGTGGTGGCTATGATGATATATGTGGTTGTGTGTGTGTGTGTGTTTGTGTGTGTGTGTGTGTGTGTGTGTGTGTGTGTGTGTGTGTGTGTGTGTGGACGTGTGTCTGTGGGCGTGTGTTTGTGTGGGCGCCAGTGTGTATGTATTGTTAGCAGGAAATGTTAGGCCCACCCATATAGATCTGAGAATGCTTGACACTGAAATACATTTTGAAATGCAACACGTACGAGAGCAATTATGAACGGATAAAGCAAGTAGTACAAGAAATAAGGTAATGATGCGTTTTGTCGCCGGATTTCTCTCTCTCTCTCTCTCTCTCTCTCTCTCTCTCTCTCTCTCTCTCTCTCTCTCTCTCTCTCTCTCTCTCTCTCTCACGAGCGAGAGTGTGAGACAATGAGAGAGATAGTGTAGTGTGAGTGAAAGAAAAATAAAGAGATAAATACTATTTCATATTTCTTCTGTATTTTCATCTATCATATTATCACTTGTACTGCCACTTGATTTTAACATGTACTATATGCACTGCTTATTTCATCATGTTTATGTCAATTCCAGGAATTATATTCTTTATTGAATTCCATAACCTTTTCTTCGTCACACAATGTATAACATATTGTTTTCATTTTTTTTTAATTTTTCCATTTGGTGGGTGTGTGTGTTGGTGGAGGATGTGTGGTTAAGGGATGTGTGATTGGTGGATGAGTAACTGGAGGGTGGGTGGAGGATGTGTGGGTGAGTGAGTGTGTATAGGTTGGAAGATGGTAGGGGCATGTGTGTGTGTGTATGTGAATGTGTGTGTGTGTGTGTGTGTGTGTGTGTGTGTGGGTTCGGGTTGTGTGGTTGGGGGATGTGTGTTTGGCTGGGTGGTTGGGGGTGTGTGGTTGGATGGTGGAGGATATGTGGGTGGGTGAGTGTTGGTAGGTGGAGGATGTGTGTGTGGGTGGGGAGATGTGTGTAGGTGGCGGGATGTGTAGGTGGGTGATGGGTGGGTTGTTGCATGTATGTGTGCCTGGCGGTGTGTAAGTGGGTGGGGGTGTGTGTGGGGGATATGTGGTGAGTGTGAGATGTGTGTGGGGGGAGATGTGTGTAGGTGGGAGATGTGTATGGGTGTGAGATGTTGGAGATGGGTGGATGGGTGGGTTGTTGCATGTATGTGTGCCTGGCGGTGTGTAAGTGGGTGGGGGTGTGTGTGGGGGATGTGTGGTGAGTGTGAGATGTGTGTGGGGGGAGATGTGTGTAGGTGGGAGATGTGTGTGGGTGTGAGATGTTGGAGATGGGTGGATGGGTGGGGGAATGTATGTGCGCCTGGGTGTGTGTGTTTGTGTGTGGTTCGGGGATGTGTGAGTGGATAGGGGATGTGTCTCATAACATGATAATATGCATTGTTTATGTTTTCAGCATTCTTTTGACAATGTGTTTTTCCTAAGATAATGTATTATGCACTATTGATGAACGTAAGACAGGCCTTCGTGCCCAATTTCTTACACTTTGAAAATAAAGTCCGTTCGTTCGTTCGTTCTCTCTCTCTCTCTCTCTCTCTCTCTATATATATATATATATATATATATATATATATATATATATATATATATATATATATATATATATATGTGTGTGTGTGTGTGTGTGTGTGTGTGTATATATATATATAAGTGTGTGTGTATATATTTGTGTGTGTGTGTGTGTGTGTGTGTGTGTGCAGAGTAAGGAATGATTCCCCTGTATGTAGAGCAAGACGCAAGGGGTTGCTTCCCACAGTGGAAGAGTTCATTGTATCTCACTAGACAGCTACCCCCCGCCCAAGCTGGGCATCCACCAGTAATTAAGGTGCTGTTTTGCCACGGTTCATCTGCTCCTGGAGTTGTGTGGAGCTTAGGGACAAAATTCCGACACTTTGACAGAAAATTAGACACCTGGCAATAAGGGGGGAAAGGGGGGGGGGGGGGGGAACCGGCCCTAAGTCTGTGAATATAGAGCGTAAGAACCATGACCCGTGGCATTTCAGACGATCTAAATGAGATTTTCGATGTCCATAAAACAGCAGTGATAAACAAAGAACTACTCAGACTGGAGATAGACATTGTCGCCCTGCAAGAGATCAGATTCTCAGAATCTGGAAACATCTAGGAGAGAGACTTTACTTTCTACTGGCATGGCAAGTCGTGCGGAGAGACCAGGAAGCTTGGAGTTGGCTTTGTTATCAGAAACAAGCTGCTAAAGCTGCTCCATCACACCACCAAGTGATGGCACTGAAAGAATACTGAAGCTCCAATTCCAGACAGAGGCAGGCCCAGTTAGCACTATAAGCGTTTACGCCCCAACACTAACTGCAGCATCAAAATCTAAAGATATGTTTTATGACGACCGTAGCAAAGTGGTCAGTCAAACACCAGAGAAGCAACATCTTTTTATCTTGGGGGATTTCAACAACGCCAGGGTTGGCTTCGACCACAAATCTCGGCCTTCATGTTTAGGGCAGTTTGGCTTCGGAAGATCAATGACAACGGACAACATCTCACGGAATTATGCAGCCACCATAATTTGTGCGTGACCAACAACTTATTCGACACAAAACCACAACACAGGGTGTCATGGAGGTATCCCAGATCAAAGAACTGGCACCAACTCGACATGGTGCTCACTAAACGCAGTAATCTCCGCAATGTACGGCTGACTCGCAATTATCATAGTCCTGAATGTGACACCGATCATTGACTCGTTACCAGCAAGGTGAAGATAAAGTCTAAGAGAATCTTCAGAAACAGAACAGAAGGAAGACCACGCATCGACATCAGAGTCACCCAAACCAAAGAGAACCTCAATAAATTCACCCAGGCTCTGACCGTGGCTCTGCCTGGCCCTACAACTGGAAGTGCCACCGAGAGATGGAGTCATTTGCGTGACACAGTCTACAACACAGCACTATCAACATTTGGCAAGATGCAAACAAAGCCAGCCGACTGGTTTGAAGCACACTCTGAAGAGATGCTACCAGTCCTGAAGATAAAGAGCCATGCATTCTCAGTGTATAAAACAGCACCATCAGAGAAAACATTGCAGGCACTGCGAACGACCAGGAGTACCGCAAGAAAATGCACGAACAGGTACTGGCAAAGCTCTCTGCACAAATTCAAACTTGTGCAGACACTGGCAATTTAAGAAGAATGTATGAGGGCATCGGGCAATATATCGGTCCATCAAAACAAAAACAAAATAAGATGGCCCCTTTACGATCAACAGAGGGGTTAATCATAAAATGTCGACTGAAACAAATGGATCGCTAGGTAGAACACTACTCAGGGCTATACTCAGTGGAGAACACTGTCGTAGAAGAAGATATAGAAGCCATTAAACAACAATCCACCATGTATATCCTAGATAACGAAACGTGCCTCACTGAAATCAGCGAAGCACTAGACACTCTCCCCATTCGCATTTGCGGAGCGCTATCGAGAACAAGTCACCCAAACAGTTCAAGAAACCTGACACGGAGGAGGAAATGGCACGTGTCAAGACCAACACCAGAAGACACCCGACATACAAGATGAGCAGCGTGGAGGTCGCCAAGACCTTAAAGAAGACGAGAAGAGAGAACCTACCTGTGAGCTGCAGCAAAGAACCAGAACCTACAGTAACCTCAAATGAAGCTACCTCGAGGAAGACCGACAACAACCCACCGCAGACAAGAGCCAAGACTATTGAGAAGCAGAGAGAGGAGAAAGACACCAGAGTCGGAAACACTGACTTGCAGACGATCAAATAGGTTGTCAAACGTATCCAAGTGGAACTGACAGATGACCATATCCTGAAGCAGCTACACCAGAAAAATCTTCACATCTGAATCTTGAAGGCAGAGCGGCTTCTGGCCTACTCTAAGATTCCTACAACTCTAGCGTTGGTGACAACAGAAGGCAGCGACATGCCAAGCCAAGTATCGATCAACAAGAAAGTACAACAGCCTGAAAGATTCATTCAGAAAATCACTCAATCTTAAAGATGCCAGAGGGCCGGCCACAGCAGAACAACATGCCGCAGCAAGACGTAGATCTGCCGATATTGCGCCGAACACCCTGCATTCAAGGAATATCCGCTGGCCAATCAGGACATGGACTTCCGAAAGCCTAATAAAAAGAGAAAGTGTGCCATTTGCCTAGGAAAACATGGAGCAAGATACCTGGGCTGCCCGTACCTCCAGAGACACAGAGACGTGTTAAAGAAAGCCTTAACCACAAAGACACCATACAAGGAAGCACTGCGGAGGTGCCTCGAACATCTCACAAACAGAAAAGTAAAAGCTACAAGAGCAGGTTGATGAGCTGAAGAAGCAAGTCAAGGCACTGCTGACACCGACACCAACCAGAGACAACGAAAAACTACTGACTGACATGAAGGAAATCCAGCACAGCATCAAGCAAGATGTGGAACGCATTGCACTGATAAAGGAGGAGAACGAAGAAATCCTACAAACCATCAAATCAGAGATAGAACTGCTAAAAGCTGAAAGGGAACTAATCCAAAACAAACCAGCAGAAGCCAGGAAAAAGAAAGCAGAGAAGCAACACGCTGAAGCCAAACCAAAGACCAATCAGAAACTGCACGCTAAAACCAGCAGTCCAACCACGATGTCCAAACAACTCAAGGGGAAACGAGTATCCCTCCAGACACCTGAAGAAAGCCCAGAGGAGGAATCCGATACAACTGAAATGACGGAGGAGGAATACATTTCATGTGAAAAAGACTTTGACATGAAAAATAAGCTCGACGTAGAAACACAGCGCAAAAAAAAAAAAATGAAGAAACTGAGGCGAAACTTGAACGGGCAATGGATGAGTTTGCGACACATTTGTCGAAACAAATGATCAAAAACAATAGTGCTTATAAGGACTTCAATTAATTAAGCAGAACGTACCTTAGCCAACACTGACAAAGGGAACTGCAGGAGGAGACAAAAACAAAAGATTACCGCCGGCCTACATACCCCCCCCCCCCCCCCACCCCCACCAGCTAATGTCACAGGCATAAATACTTCAAAACCGAAATCCAGCTAACACTGGCGCAGAAAATGAAACAAACTGCACCATGAACCACCACAAATATAACCAATGCCACAGAGGCTGGTTGAACGGTGGTGGAAAGTTTTTTCTCTTTTCTTTTCTACAACTGGAACTGGAACTAGACAGTCTCAAATCTGGCAAAACACCAGGAAAAGATGGTATTTCACCTGAAATTTTAAAATGTGGCAAAGAAACAATCATCCCATAGCTGTACAGCATCATTTCTCTTGGTCTGCGTCTGCCTCTCTTCTCATCGATCTTTCCAGTTGTCACGATGTTCTCCAATGCCTCTCTTCTCATCACATGACCGAAGAAAGATGTTTGTCTCTTCCTTATTGTTGTATATAATGTTTTAGTTTCATTAGCCTGTTTCAGGCAGTCGTTGTTAGTTACTCTGGAAGTCCAAGGAATTCGCAACATTCGTCTCAGGAACCATATCTCTGTTGCTTCTAATTTCTTCTTAATTTGTTCATTTACATTCTAAGATTCACTGCCATACAGCAAAACTGGTTCTACATAACATTTCAGCACTCTCTTTCTTACATTCAGTGATAGTGACTTATAATTGTATAAGTTACTCTTCATTTTCTGAAATGCGGCGTTTGCTTGCCCTATTCTGCTCTTAATCTCTGTTGCACATCTTCCATCTGATGTATCTAAAATTATCCACTTAGTTAAGAATTTTTCCTTTTATTTCTATGTCACATTTTGGTGTCACCATTTTCATTGATATCACCATTGTTACTGTTTTCTTGATATTCAAGGAGAGTCCTTTCCTTGCACTCTCTGTAACTACGGTTTCCAACAATTGTTGTAGGTCTGTTGATTTATCCGCCACCAATACTCTGTCATCTGCATAGCGTATATTATTTATATTATAACCTCCAACTAATATTCCTGACATCTCTTTGATCTCTCTTATTATTACTTCGCTATATAGGGAGAAGAGATCTGGTGACAAGACACACCCCTATCATACTCCTAGCTTTATCTGTTCGTAACTACCCTCTTTATTTCCCATTTTAATTGCTACTACTTGGTTCCAGTAAACATTCTTTATTATTCTTAAATCTTTCCCATCATTGTTGATATCTTCCAACATTTTAATCAGTTCTTCATGTTTTACTTTATCAAAAGCCTTAGTATAATCTATGAAGCATAAATATATGTCTTTCTGTTTCTCCATTGACCTTTCTATTAGTGTCCGTAATGTGTAGATTGCATTGTTTGTGCCTTTTCCCTCCACAAATCCATACTGTTCTTCACTAATTTCCATTTTTATTTTCTTTCTGGTTCTTCTCATTATGATTCTGAGTAGAAGCTTATTGATATGGTTTATGAGGTTAATTGTACGAAAATCTTCCCATTCAATTGCTCCTGTTTTTTTTTTTTTTTTTTTTTGGTATTGCTATAAATACAGATTTCAGCATATCACTGGGTAAATATCCACTGCTGTAAATATCATTCAACATTTTGGTTAATATATCTACTCCAAATTCTCCCAATACTTCTAATTCTTCTATAGTGATTTTATCTGGCCCAGCTGTTTTTCCTTTCTTCATGTTTCATAGCGTCATCGACTATTCTTTTAGAATAGGTGGAACTTCTAAGTTACTTTCTTCTGATAGCAAACTTTTTAACCCATCAATACTCATTACAAATAACAAAATAAAATCAAGATGAATAAGAGAACTACTTTTCACAAATGATGCATACTGACTACTCATGCAGCAGTAGATCTGCAACGGTGCATAGATCATTTTGCAGCCGCCTACAGAGAATTTGGGCTCACCATCAGCCTAAATAAAACACAGGTGATGAAACAAGATGTCGATGCGCCTCCATTAGTCAAAATTTCTAATTACGAATTGAAGGTTGCCCATGAGTTTGCGTATTTGGGGTCGGTAATATCAGATAATATTTCCTTAGAGACAGAAATCGACAGACGCATTAGAAAGGCAGCCACAACACTCTCAACTAAGAGAGTTCGGGGGAACAACAGACTAGCAGAGCGTACAAAAGTGCAAGTATATAAA
>OY992877.1:139241398-139258898 GCA_963921405.1 Cepaea hortensis | reverse complement strand
AGGTGTTGGTGGCCTTCTGACTAATTTGATCATTCTTTTTTGTTAGTGGGTACATCAGGGCACATCAGGCTGTTCTTCTTTTGCTCCATCCTTAGCCAATCGATCAGATCTGTCGTTTCCAGGTATTCCACTGTGGGATGGTATCCACTGTATGGTGACCTTATGCTGACTGCTAATTTCAGAAAGTAGTGTTCTTAGTACTGGCAACTTCCCAGACAGGAGCGCTTCGAGTACTGATTTTGCATCTGTCAATAGCACCACAGTTTGTGTACCATGGCTAGGAGTTAGTAATGTCTTGGTTGCTATCTTGATTGCCTCAATTTCTGCATCATAGTTATGACAGTACTTTCCTGTTGGAACTCTGGCCGTGTCCCTAGTATTATTTGGGTATTCTATGTATACTCCCGCTCCTCCATTTCGAACAGCATTTTGTGCTGACCCATCTGTGTAGACTCGGATCCAGAGGTCCCGTGGGTATTCGTCATCAAGGAAGTTGAGAGTGGCTGTTCTGCGCTGTACACTGTTCTGTTCTTCCTTGTCAAATATTCCTCTCACATTTGTCTGGATTTGTAGTGATAGTCTATGTTCATCTTTCCATTGAGGTCTCTCTGGAATAGTTGTCAGGGGGATACCAACTGTGGGCAGATCGGTGGTTTCTCTGCAGAGTCGTTTGGCCTGGTGGATAGAGCTACTTCTTTTCAACCGCCCCATAGCTAAATTTTCAAATCGGTTCTGCATAGGGTGACCTGGCAATCTGAGGAACTTTTCTGCTTGTATTAGCGTTTTCGTATCTCTGCGCTCTCTCAGTGCTTGTGTCCTCCCCATTTTCTCCATTGCTACTATAGGAGTTGATCTCATCCCTCCTGTGGTGACACTAAGTGCTTGATTTTACACCTTGTCCAACACTTGTAGTGTGGTTTTTTATGCTGAACACCACACGGTTGTCCCGTATTCCAGGTGTGGTCGTATGCTCTGTTGATAAACTTTGCTAAGTATTTTCCCACTGGCTCCCCATGTGGTTCCACTTAGCATTCTCGGGATGGCTATTTTCCTTCTGGCTTTTGCTACTGCTTTTTTATGTGTTTTCTCCATGTAAGCCTGTCATCAAATGTTACTCCAAGGTATGTTGGTTCTTTACCTTCTCTTATGGATGTTCCATTTATCTTGATGATCCCTGCCTTTTGTTTCGGAGCGAGTGTAAATAGAGTGGTTCTGCACTTGTCAGTGTTTATGCTGATGCACTATTTATTCGCCCATGCAACAAATGTATCTACAGCTCTTTGTAGCAATATGGTGGCCACTGATGCATGTTCATTTGTGCTCCACAGAACCAGGTCATCAGCGTAAATTGCCGCTTTAATTCCATGCTGTAGATTAGCAACAAGATCACTAATGAAGATTAGAAAAAGTGTGGGGGACAAGACTCCGCCCTGGGGAACACCGTGACGCCATAGTACTTTCTTGCTCTTGAGTCCGTCTATCTATACTTGGGCTCTTCTGTTGTGCAAGTAAGCTTTCACCCATTTATACATTCTTCCAATGACTTTACATTTTCTCAGTTTCCTCATCAGACTTTCTTTCCATACTTTGTCAAAGGCTTTCATCAGATCCGTCCATGATGCAAGCACTCTTGGAATGCATCCTCAATTTCTTGAGAGAGGTAGGTTGTCTGATCTTCCGTAGAGTAGCACCGCCTAAAGTCAGCCTGTTGTGGCACAAGGATGTTTTCACTTTCAATGTACCACAGAAGTCTGTGATTGATGATGCGCTCCTTTGTTTTGCAGAGACAGCTGGTGAGGCTAATTGGTCTGTAGCTGGAGGCAATGAAACTATTTTTCCCTTATTTTAGGAGGGGTATCATGATTGCTTCTCTCCAAGCTTGTGGACCATAACATTGTCTAAGGCCCAGCTGTTATTGAAGATCTGCAACAGCTTTGCTTTGGCCTCTGTTCTTGATCATTTCATTGGAGACACCATCAGCTCCTGTTGACTTTCTCATTTTCAGTTTTGATATTGCTAGCTCCAGTTAACTGATTGTGATAGGTGCCTCCAGAACCTCATGTAGTATTCCATTATGTCCTGTATGTTGCCAGTTCTCTCGAATCTCTTGTTGTTTATTTGGACTAATTTCGATATTGTTATCTTGTGCGAATGAGTCCACAAAATGGTCAGCTGCTTGCTTTCCTCTTAAGATGTTTCCGTCTTTATGTAGTGCAATTTTTGAGTTTCTCCCTGTGCCCTCATCATTAAGTTGTTTTATTAGCTTCCACAACTTCCTTGTGTCTCTTTCAAAGTTCAGTGACTCTGTTTTCTTCTGCTAGCATTTCCGTCTAGCCTGCAGCTTTGCCCTTTGAAATTTGGCTTGTGCGTGCTGGTATTTATTGTGGTGCTCTTGGCTGGGTTTGACCTCTGTTTGCTTTCTTGCTTGTGATTTACTAGGCAATTTTTATGTTTAGTGGTGTGCCATTGCTTTTTGAATTGATGCTCAATAAATAGAAAACAATGCAATGTGATCTGCTTCGAAATTGTCTGCGGTTTATTTCTATCATCCTACTCGGTATGTCGGTGAATTATGAAATGTGGTCACTGCCTCTAACCCACAGCGCCGGAGGCTCACATGAAAACAATCCTTTATTTTTTAAAAGGCAATGAATGCAACAAATTGTACCATAATAAAGCGTAAGGCTTGGAAAGGAAGTCAACAAGTAAAGACTCTTTCACACGCACTGAGACGTGTTGGACATACGTACCTCATATGGGTATGCGCAAATTGGCACTCGGCGCGCAATGTGGTCAGTTTCACACCGGCCACGTTAAGTCCCATGGTATTTGCTGATACCCGATTTAGATAGGGTCGAACCGGAGGAATTTCAAACAATAAGCCTGCAGTTATACTAGGTATCGACACTGTAAGGTATAGTTATCAGTAAGACACGCCTTCTTCTCAGGTAATTTCCAATGAAGAAGTTAGCTGCATAGACTTTACAGGACGTCGCAGTCAACCCAAGCATATTTTGGCTGCTTGTGATCTCTTGGCGTTCAGTAGTTTGCCTCTGCATTTTCCACTACTATTGTTATAACGAGGGGAGGACGACCGAAAGGTCAGAATATTCGCCTAACACATCGTGAGATCTGAGTTCGATCCTGGTTAAGGCTCTAATTTTAGATTTGCTTGTACACTGTGTGAAGACTGCAAGTGTATTTTTTTTTTCCAGCCCGGAAAAGAAAACTAACAATTTTCCCTACGCACATCTGCAGTAGTCTGGCTGTTGTAATGAAAACATGAAAACTAAAATAAAATCACACCTGTTATGGTGCTTGGTCATACATTTCGTACTGTACCTAGTTGAGTGCATACTACAGACAAGAAGGTTCAACATGTAATGAAGTAGCGTGATGCAACGTTTCTACCGAACTAAACAAAACACAATGTCATGTGTTTCAATTTCCCCCACGCTCGTTTTAAAGAGACTGCCATGTTTCTTTGCTTACATAATTGTGGTTTACGCCTCTGCATATCTTAATATTTTAATTAAGTTGTTGTTGCTTATATTATTTGCTGTTTAAATGTTAAAACATCCCAAATTCATCTTTCTCTGAATTTATCAATCTTTCTAGCCCAGTGTTTTCCGCCACATAAAGTTAATTTCTCGATTTTATCCCTTTGATGATGATCATCATCAGGTGTCTAGCCAATTGGCGTTGGCGATCATGCTTCTCCAAAATTTGCAGTCATCGACGGCATGGATTCATTCATGTGTAGATTCCCTTCCGGCCCATAACACTAGACTGTCAAGAATTTCCTATCGCTGTCTTCCTCTATCTCTCTTCCAAAAATGGTCACATTTTCCAGTTGTTTCCTTCTCATAATGTCGCAAAATTGATAACTGCCTATTTCTGATGTTTGTGATTAGTTGTCTGTGCGACTTCAAAATGTCCAGATAACTCATTTTGGCTTTCCAAGAAATTTTCAGCATTCTTCTTTTAAAATAAAAAATACCACATCTTCAAAGTTTCTATGGATTTTTTCGCTTGTTTACTAAGTGTATTCTTTTATCCTGTAAAGGAGATGCAACTAACTTTACTGATTGTAACACGCAGGAATTATTTCTTCTTACTTCCAATTACAAAGACTTATTGCATAATTGAAAGAAGAAAGCAAAAAGCAAGATAAAGAATAATATAGTAGAATGCATGGGTATTTGGACAAACCACAGCCGAGAGTTGGCTTGGTATAATCATATCAACAAATAAATACACTAACAGGTAGGAAAAGACGAAATATCCCTGGCTGTTTAAAATCGAGGAATGTGCAATATTAATGGGACAAGATGATATAGTCAATAGATGGACGGAATATTTGGAAGAGCCGTATGACAGGAAATCGAGTGTTAATATGTAAAACAATGGCAATGGTCCACCAATACTTGCAGCGGAAGTTGAAGATGCACTATATCGCATGAAAAAGGGAAAGGCATCCGTTCCAGACAACATTACGTTGGAGGAAATTGAGGTTCTAGGAATTTCTGATGATATGCTCATAAAATACATTGCTCTTTGCCTTATGGTTTTGACGATAGATCTGCAGTTGGCAATACGTCACCGTTTGTTGTATTATATTTCTTAAACGTTCCTTAACCAGAGTTCCACTGTTAGCATCTTTTCCACAATGATATTACATTCGCATCCATACAGAAGAGCAAGCTACATACAGCTCTTCAGTAAAAAACGAGAGGCAACGGCTGCAGCAGGATATAGGAATATGACATACAAACAGTTAGGTATGTGTAGCTCCTGCGAAAAGATGAGACATACTAAATACAGACACAGTGTACATACCTTACAATGGATTCCATTAAGACGAAACATAGTGAAAACAACCCAAAACAAGAAACAATCAACAAATACATAATAATAGTAAAATAAAAATAAGTATCCTATGACACAACAGACAACGTTTTGATTCTAATAATAGTTTTCAGGGACAGGACAACACAAACAGAAGGGAAATGCGCCCGGTCCATGACTGTGGGCGGGTGACTGTGTGTGTTTACTGTGGTGATGATGTTATTTACGCATGGGTCTTTGGCTATGACGATTTCTTTCTTTATTTTCTGTGTCACATCTTCTGCAGGATCTCGCTGTGTAGCCTAGATGTCTACAGAAGGTTAGCGTGCTTGATTTGTGCACATTTACTATATAAGGAGAATGTTGGAATTTGTGGCTTCTTGAAAACTAGAGTGCGTACAGCTTTTTTTTTTTTTTTTGGCATATGCTTTACAGGACATCGCTGTCAACATCAGCATCTTTCAGCTGATTGTTGATTTCTTGGCACGATTACGCTCAGTAGTTTGCCATTGCTTTCTGACCGACCATCTCACATACCCCTAAGGTACCGACGCGGAGAGAACCACTACCGATTCTCACGCACGTCACGTTACTCACGAGAGTATAAGGGATTACGGAGAAAGTCGTGTAACTCTACACCAGGGAGACGGCGCGTTCAGTCTTGCTCACGTTTAATGATCATCCTTCTGTCTCGTTCCTTGCAACGAAAAAAAAATGTACTAATGCGAAGAAACATTCTACATGGTATGCATCTCAAAATAGCACTACACTGATAAAACATCTTCCAGAGGAACGGCCCAACAATTGCACTATTCTGAATAATATTCTGCGGACGCCAGGACAACTGCGTTTATGAGTGAGTGCGCTAGCTCCTACACCCGAAAGGGTCTGGAGGTAAACATACATCAACAATAAATGTTCGTACGCGCAAGCAGAGTATTTTTATATTGAAGATTTAAAATTAAAAGTAAATAGTTTTCACCAAAAATGCCGTGCATGCCTGCCCTGATGCCGTCTGAACGAGTATCCTAAAGTTAACACCAGCGAGATTTAGGACACGGACATAGAGAATACCATTATGGCATACTCCGGTCACGTTTCCAATGACCCTGTCCAAAAAAACGTGATAGACCAAAATCCTCTCAATACTAGACTGGATATTATTAGATGGTATTTCATATAGGATTCTTTGGTTATGTGTAAAGAGATCGACAAAAGCAAATATGCACAGAGTTACTCTGTCTAAATGTAATGAGATGTTCATAAGCAAATATGCTCGTGGATATACTAGCTAGCGAAACCATCAAGTAGTCATGAATGGAACTATCTTTTTTCATGATAGTAATTTCACTAATATGGAGACAGAAATATATGTTAATGACGAAAAAAAAATGGACGTGGTTGAAAATGTCGAATGTCTTGGGTTATTAATTACCAACAATGGTGACACAATGAAGGAAATTAAACGACGAATATATATATATATATATATATATATATATATATATATATATATATATATATATATATATATATATATATATATATATATATATATATATATATATATATATATATATATATATATTGCTCTTCGAACATTAAAACTGTATAAATTGTGGAAGGGGACAGATAGAACTCCAAAAATTGTGAGACCTGGACACTCACTAAACAAGATGAACATCGCATAAATTCCTTTAAGTATTAATAATATAGACGGGTTCTAAGAATATCTTGGATACAGAAAAGAACAAATGAATCCATGCTTCAAGAGCTGAATACTGAAGAAGGTTGGCTACTAAAGACGATAAAACAAAGAAATCTGAAATATTTTGGTCACTTGAAAAGTCATGAAAGTTTGGAAAGAACAATCATGAAGGGGCTTATGCCAGGGAAGAGAGGAAGAGGAAGGCCAAAGAGAATATGGGTGCAGGACGTGGCAGATGATCTCCAGATGGGTGTATCGGGCGCGGGACATCTTGCTTATGACCGAGAAGTTGTCCGGTCGTTTGTTATGGGATCGAAGTTCTGCAAAGGACATGCAACTCAATGAATGAATGAATGAAAGAATAAATGAATGAATGAATGAATTAATTAATTAATTAATTAATTAATTAATTTCACTTCGCACTCGGTTGGATATGAAAGGTGAGAGGCCAGCATGGCTGAATAAATAAGAGCTCCCGTTCTTAACCACCAGGTGTGCTGATGCCGAGGTAGTGGGTTCAACCCCTACATCGGTCAGCCGGACTAAAATGTTGACTTCTAGTCTTTAACTCTAGGACGTACTAGTTACTTAGAAGTCGGAGTGGGTTCGCCTTATGACAATGGACACTGGTAAAAAGGAAAGCTAATCCACACGCAATAATCAGCCCAGTGCACTAGATGAAGTAGCACCGGGGGACTACGCATGAGTTCAAAACCAGTGAGAGTTTTTGTTTTTTTTTTTAAGTCGTCGAGGACAGTTTTTGTCAACGTGGTCATATGCCCGGTGGACAGAAGGGTATTTTAGTGAGCATCACAATATTTTAGTGAGTATCACAATATTTTAGTGAGTATCACAATATTTTAGTGAGTATTACAATATTTTAGTGAGTATTACAATATTTTAGTGAGTATCACAATATTTAAGTGCGTAATATAACATTTTTGTGAGTATCACAATATTTTATTGAGTATTACAAAACTGTTGTGAGTTTCACAATAGTTTAGTGAGTGTCACAAAGTTATTCCGAGGGACATGTGTGCACCTAACTGCCAGACGTCTGATGAATAACTTAAATGTTGTTGCGTTTTGCTAACAGGTCGTATACTGCTGACCGATGGTTACTATACACATTTGACGTCCTATTAAGCAATTGTCTCGATGATATTAATCATTTCTATTTGCTGTGTACTATTGGTGGGTGGGTGGGTGGGTGGGTGGGTTGGTTGGTGAGTCATATGGTAGACAGTGTTAAATTGAATAAGCCTTAGAGTTCAGGTTATTTGAGCCTTGACAACATGAAAAGAGCTTGTATTTATCGAGTTGACACTGGAGAAGTCAATTTTCTCGCTCACCTGTACTAAAGCATGATCTCCATAGAGACAGTGCAGAAATCTCTCCTTCCCCCATCCAAGCCCAGAAAACATGGTGTGTGCAAGACTGGCATTGGAACGTTACGTTTGAGAAGAGGAATATTAGGATGTAGTCAGACGATATTTCAGCACAGCACATGCACACTGGTTGAGATTAGGATGTTACCTGATGATATTTCAGCACAGCCCATGCACACTGGCTGAGAATAGGACCAGGTTGGCAATGTTTCCTCTGCGGGTTTTAGATAGCGGGACGGACTCCGCTTGGTCAGATGTTTATGTCCTAAACCTGGGTACTTGCCTAGCAACCCGGCCGGAGATTTTCTTACTGCTCGTAGAAAAACTAAGAAGTATAATCGGACTGACCTAAATGGATATAGACCCGGCAAAAATTAAATAACTACACAATGAGATAGACCAGCGATTCAAAAAATAAGGACACTGATCATCTGGGTTTTAACAGTAAAAAAGAAGACTCATAGAAACAATGGAAAAGAGGGAGATTGGGATGATGGGAATAGCGGACCCCAGAATAAAAGGGAAAGGATGCAAGGAGATCAATCACAATCATACGTTTGTTTACTCCGGAGTGTAACAACAAGAAAGGGCAAGACGTGGTGTAGGAATAGTCATTGAAGCATAGCTAGCAAAAAGAATATTAGAAATAAAATATATATCAGAAAGAATCATAACAGTGAGAATACAAGAACAGACAATTACTAGGTGTGTACAAATATACGCACCATGTAATACGAACAAAAATCAGCAAGAATGCGTGGAGTTCTTCGAAGACATTCATGACGTACTAAATAACGTAGAGCATTTGGAGACCAACACAATGAAAGAAATGGTAAGAAAGTATACTGACAGAGCCATGCAGCCAAAACGACCTTTATATAACAAGCACATATTATAAACACAAAGAGTCACAAATATACACCTGATACAAATGGAACAAACTAGATATCAAATGTCAAAGTGATTTTATATTAACAAGAAATAACAGAAAGAGAAATATATTAGCTGCAAGGGCAGTGCCCAACTTTTGTATGAACACAGACCACAAAGCAGTTATTGTCACATTAATAGCAAACAGATAGAAGAAAGCAAAATACATGTCATGCGAATTAGTAAACTTAAAAAATCTCAAATACGAGGCAGTGATGCAAAATTATGAGAAAGAACTAAATGAAATCTTTTTAAAACTACCTACAGAAAGATAAACAGTGGAAGAATAATGGGAGATGTTCAAATAAAGCATTTTAAATGCTGCCGAGATAACAAATGGAACCAGGAAACAACGCAAACACGGAAAAAGAAAATACGTTGTTGGAACGCCTAGGTAAAGAAAGCTGTAATAGACAAAAAAAAAAAAAAAAAAAAAATTATAAAATGTGAATAAAGAGCAAAAAGGATCGTGAGTGCATATAATATAGAATAGCAAGACGACACGCTTTCAGAATAATAAAGATAGAAAAACAAAAATACTTGGAGGAATATGGAGAAACCCTAAATTTAAAAAAAAAAAAAAAGCTACAAGGAGGGAACTAGAAGCTTCTACAAACAGATCAGTGCAGTGAGAACCAGAGCAGAACCTTACGACTCAACTGAAATAATTAACAGCGAAAAAAAAGAGAACCAATAGTGAACAAATACAAAGCCTAACAATATGGAGGCAGTACACCGAACAACTTAATATTCCATCAAATGTCATAGGAATCCAAGACACTTTCACAGATGTCATCGAAGAACTAGAACCAGACATACTTAAAGAAGAAGTTGAAGAAGCCGTCAGATTAGCCTCATTGAATAAGTTACCTGGACAAGACGAAATACCAAATGAACTAATTAAAGCAGCAAGGGAAGTTGGGACAGGGTGGGTACATACACTATTTAACCACGCTTGGTCAGAATATCAGACACCATGAGACTGGGAAAAAGCCATAACTATCCCAATTTGAAAACACAGTGGCAGTAAAAGAGACTGCACACATTACAGAAGTATTTCCCTTTTGTCTCATACAAGAAAAATAGTTTGCGAAATCCTTGAGAAAAGATTACGACTTAATAGAACCCCAGCTAAGCGAAACTCAGCTGTGCTTTAGGAAAACCAAAGGATGCACAGATGCCATCTTTACAGTATAGTCAACGTATAGACAAAATATAGAATTTAATGAAACACTATACTTAGCCTTTGTCGACCGAGAAAAAACATTTGATAGAGTAGATAAAAACAAACTGTCGGAACTCCTTAAACGATATGGAGTGAGTACACATCTAACAATCTTATGTTGAAACTAATACAACAGTGAATGCATGGTGAGAACAAATGGAGGACATCCAGACCTCTTTAAAATAAGATCCGGAGTACGACAATGTTGTATCCAGTTCCCCCTCTTGTTCATAACATATAGACAGCATATGTAAAGGAACCAGCCAAACAGAGACGGAAAAAACACCGCATGACCAGCAGAACACAGAAGAAGCACCAATGCCAAAGTACACCATTAAAGAGCTATTATTTGCGCACTATCAGACACTAATTGCAAAATCAGAAACAGACTGGCATGTTGAGAATGTCATCCCTCCCCTTCCGTAATTCCTCCCTATATACTCCCCCCTCCCCCACTCTGCCCCTACTTAGTATACGTAAAAATGGAAGCTAACTTTAATAACACATACTAGAACAAGTTTAGACGTCTACATAAAACGTGATTTGTGGGTCTACTTGCGTTATAAGACGAATGTCAGAAGGGTGAGGAATACAGAACCGTAATGTGTGGAGAGAAAAACAATATCAAGTAATCGGTACTTGTGTTAACGCTATCTTGAAATAATCTTCATTCCCCACTTGGAAACCATAAAATCCCCCCCCCCCCCCTTAGGGGTGAATTCCCCACCGGTTGAGAACCACTGGATTAAAGGGAGTTGTCGGCATGCAGTGTTCAGTCTTAGAGATTTGTTTTAAATTTCATCACTTATGGATACCAACACACTGTCTTAATCAAGGATGGATCCCAGGTGTCCAGATTATTACAGTAATAGATTGAAAAACATCTAATGGCAGTGGAGATGTGGTTTCTGAGGAAAATGCAAAGAATACCGTGGACAGACGGAAAGTCAATGAGCAAGTCCTACAAGAAGCAAATGAGAACCGTAAACTGATAATAGAAATTAGATGTTCACAGTGAAAATTGTTTGGACATGTTCAAAGAAGAAATAAATTAGAGAACTTGGTGACAACCGAAAAGATTGAAGAGAAAAAAAACAAGGGGGAGGCAGAGAAGCAAATATCTGGATGGTTTGGCCACGTGGCATGTGCCACATAGCTATTGCCAAAGCACACGATACAGAGAGTATAGAAGGAAAATCCCGAAGTGGACAGCGAAGTGGACAGTGCACCAAAACCAAGAGATACGAAGATACGTCACACCAAGGCGAGCGTGACGACCAAAGGATACGCTGTGGAGCCATCTAAGTGAACGGTTGTGTATTTCGATTGTGGAAACAAATTGGTGTGGCAATTGGATGTTTGGGTGTAATTGGACAGTGGACTTCAAGTGGATAACAAGTGGAAGCATTGATTGGGAAAACGCCATGGATCCAAGAACGACGGGCAGAAAACTAGACGAATCTCGGATGAACATAACAGCAAGGATCTGAAGGAACAGAGGGAATAGAAATAGGCTGAGCGTCAAGGTGAATGAGACAGATCTAGATATTGAAGATTAGTGTATGCTTAGGTTAGATGTTATCCCGGTCAGAACGGGTGCTCTATGAGGCCAATAGAATAATATACTATGATGCTGCTAACACCGAATTAAAAGGTGTTAAAACTTCGCCTGAGCTCCGTTGATCATTTCGTATTCTCCAGTTCATTAGTGAAGGTTATTGTTATTGTTCCAGTTAACGAGCTAGTGCATTTTGTAGGTCCGAACACGTTCTCATGGCAAAGCAGACACGGACTTACATTATAGCAGCATGGTCGAGACAGGAACAATGATCTGATGATTGTGAGAGATGGGGAAACCTAACCACCCACGCTTATCGGCATGACATACTATAATGATGATAGGTAGTCTGATAGCAGATACTGCCGTTCCGGAGCGAAGGGTTAGGCCTTCGCCTATTCTAAACATAACAAGTGATGTGGACAGGTGTCTTCCTCGTATCATCTCCTTCCCTTTAACTCCCACAAAATCCTTAACATTATCCCTGAACTGTTTGATGAGGTAGGAGCCGCGCTGCCGCAGTGGCTACGAGACCTGCCTGCCTACAAGGTCATAGGTGTTAACTGGCACTGATGCGATTTTTTTTTTAAATATTAACCTGAGCTCTCAGGTAGATCCAGTCTAAAATAGGTACCAAGATATTCTTGGGAAGTAATGACGGTACTAACTGCATCGCCTTTCGAGTCGGGTGAGTCTATAAAAAATATAGGGCATCAACGTGTAGCTTTTACGCTTCCAGGCGTGAAAAGGTCCCATTATTGACTTATGTTACAAGGCTGGGTAGAGCAGAGAGCTGTACTGGTGGGGAAAATGTTTTCTGCACTGTTGGGGACTGGACTAGAAGCACTATATTTGTGGGAAAGCCAGGTGAATACAGTGCTACCGAGGCTCCATATTAGCTTGCAAATGTCAAACATTTCTCCTCCTGTTAATTGCAACTTGGCGGGAAGTCACAGTGGTAGTTAACGATCAGAGCAATCACTGGTCCAGAGAAAAGGTTCCTATAGTTTCTGCCGTTAATGCCATGGGCTCTTTTGGCAGTTTGGTAAAGCATGTGAGCATTTATAGCAACGTTGTGAGCGCATATTATGTTCTACAATAGCGTGATAGCTATGTTTCTGACTAGTGTAGCAAATTGTCACTTGGGAAAACAAATAGTTGGTTGACTAGTTTTAATAATCTGAAAGGTTGTGAATATTGTGAATCTAACTTCTAGAAGATTGTGAATATTGGGAAATTAACAATACCCGGGTGCGCTATCGTTCAGGTTGTCTGAGCTCTGAAGACAGCTTGCATTTATTACAGTCAAGGTTTTATAGAGACTTTTCTCTTAGCCCATACCACAGAACATTCTTCGCTGAAACTGTGTTATAGCGCTCTTTCCTCATCCAAGCTCAGAAATCATCGCAGGTTCAATGCCGGTATGAAAACATTTTTTGTTTTCTTTACTTTTTTTTCCGCAGTGAAATGTTAATTGAAAATAATAAATGTAAATGGTTAATAAAACAACAATTGATGGTTGTGAAGTATTGTGCAGAAATACATAAGTCAAAATTTAAATTGCGTTGTCCTTATAGGTGGTATTGTCCGTGTTGTCGTCTTAAAAATCTCTTCATAAGTTTCCTCATCAGTTTATGAAGTTGTTACTGTCTCCTCTACACCACCAAGTATCATGTTCAAATGCTGATCGTAAGCATGCAGTAGACCACGCAACCCTCGATTTATCCTCATCTTGACATAAATTCGCTCGTCTAAACTGAAACACCACATCTGTGAAGACGTGTGCCGATCCAAAGGACTTTAGCTAATGTGGGCACTCAGTTTATTGACAGACCGTGCCACGTAAAGATGCTCTGAAATGAGGTATGTGTGAGACGCGATCTTAACACCGGCGCCTTTCTGAAAACAAAGGGCCTGAAGAACATTGGATCTGTCTCAAAAGACTCACGTTCTTCACTTGCACCACGTGGAAAAATTGGGGCCCGAATATAGTGTAATATTAAGAAGTATTACAAATTCCTTGCACGGAAAGGATAAGAAACAGCTCAGACTAACAAGACTTTATTGCTTAAGTTAAGTTTGTTTCATATCTGTTACAGGACATCGCAGGCAATCCCGACATTTTTGCCTGTTCGTGATTTCTTGGCAAGTTAACGTACAGTAGTTTGCCATTACTTTCTGAACGACCGGCACTCATATCATTGTATGGAAAGCAACTCAAGACGGTCTGCTGCCAAATCGCATTTGTAACCTCTTCGCCACAGAGCGGATTACTGAAGAGTAACAACGAGAAAAATGTAATATGTGGACATGTAAACAGACACGAAAGTCTAGAAAAGATAATTATGAAATGAACTGTATTTGGGAGACGGAGAAGAGTAAGACTATAGTGTACATGGATTTAATATGTGACAAATAATTTACACACGACATTAAAAGAGTCAAGGCCTCTGGCATATGATAGAGACAAATATCGAAATAATATTATGGGGGGAGGAGAGTTTTGTAAAAGACGTGCAATAAATCACAAATATCTATAATTATGCAATTAATGTACCGCTAAACTTTGACCTTGCACTTGAGATTTCTTTGACCATAGACTTGTCATTTCATTGTGAAAGCTTGTGTTGGAACGCTGATACTTGATGCAAGAGAAAGAAAATTACTTTATTTATATGCAACCCCGATGGTGTTTCCACCTTGACGTGGTGGGGGAGCTTGAGTTTCTCAATGACCCTGAGAGCTATGCCGGTGGTAGCGAAGCTACCAGCAGGGCCTCCCAAGCCGGACAGGACAAAGGGTAGAGAACAGACAAAGAGAAACACCCTGGTCCTCCAGGTTGGGGGTTGAAGCCGGGGGTTAGCATCCCCACATTTGTAAAAAAAAATATTTTGTTACGAAACAGATACATAGGCCTCGAATTCGGACTGACTTATTTGGACAACGATGCAGATGATATAGATATTATAGGGGAAAATGAACAAAAGACATTAGAAATATTGACTAACTTAAAGGAAAAAGCCCAACAGATGGGGCTGGTTATCAACCAAGATAAGACAGAATATATGGTAATTTCAAGAGAAGGAATGGCTAAAAGCTCTGGCCACATACAAATAGATAATATGACCATTAAAAGAACGGAAACATACAAATACCTGGGTACAATCTTCAACTGCTCCAACATCATAAGGGAAGAAATACAAACTAGAATCAATTCTGGAAATAAGATATACTATGCACTACAACATCTACTAAAATCAAATGCGCTATCTCGTAACACCAAAATCACAATATACAAAACACTGATCAGACCAGTTGAGCTGTATGGCTCTGAAACCTGGAGTACAACGAAAGGAGACGAAGCCTTGTTACAAACCTTTGAGAACAAAGTTTTAAGACGCATCTTTGGACCCATTAGGGATACACAAAGTGGAGAGTGGAAAAGAAGTAACAAAGACATTTATGATATGTTTAAGTCCCAGCTAATCACTGGTATCATGAAGGCTAATAGACTACAATGGCTGGGGCATATAGAAAGAATGGAAGATAATAGGGAAACAAAACTCGCTTACACTCAGGAAATAAATGACCGTAGATCCCGAGGTAGACCAAGAAGACGGTGGAGAGATAATATATATACAGACCTACAAGCACTTGGAATCAACGACTGGCAAGAGAAGGCCAACCAGAGAGACGAATGGAGACGGATTGGATCTGCAGCAAAGAACCTCAATGGCTCGGAACGCTGAAGAAGAAGAAGAAGAAGAAGAAGAAGAAGAAGAAGAAGAAGAAGAAGAAGAAGAAGAAGAAGAAGAAGAAGAAGAAGAAGAAGAAGAAGAAGAAGAAGAAGAAGAAGAAGAAGAAGAAGAAGAAGAAGAAGAAGAAGAAGAAGAAGAAGAAGAAGAAGAAGAAGAAGACGAAGACGAAGAAGAAGAAGAAGAAGAAGAAGAAGAAGAAGAAGAAGAAGAAGAAGAAGAAGAAGAAAGAAGAAGAAGAAGAAGAAGAAGAAGAAGAAGAAGAAGAAGAAGAAGAAGAAGAAGAAGAAGAAGAAGAAGAAGAAGAAGAAGAAGAAGAAGAAGAAGAAGAAGAAGAAGAAGAAAGACGAAGAAGAAGAAGAAGAAGAAGAAGAAGAAGAAGAAGAAGAAGAAGAAGAAGAAGAAGAAGAAGAAGAAGAAGAAGAAGAAGAAGAAGAAGAAGAAGAAGAAGAAGAAGAAGAAGAAGAAGACGAAGAAGACGAAGAAGACGAAGAAGACGAAGAAGAAGAAGAAAGAAGAAGAAGAAGAAGAAGAAGAAGAAGAAGAAGAAGAAGAAGAAGAAGAAGAAGAAGAAGAAGAAGAAGAAGAAGAAGAAGAAGAAGAAGAAGAAGAAGAAGAAGAAGAAGATATGCAATCATCTTTTCTTCTTTCTGCGCTGCGTATTTTCCTGTACAAATGTGTCCATGTTACATCTCCTGACGACCTTGTTCCCATTAATTTTCTATGGGGGTTACATAATAAATGGCTGTATTTCGTAGTTGAGAATGTGTTAGGGCATCGTTAGAAAAGAAGCGGTACCCAGCAGTGAGTGGAATATGCTCTGGCTGGCAATAATCCTAACCTTTTTCTAAGGTTACAAGCATTTTTATTATCGCTCCACTATCACTTATCCCTCGCTATACCGAAATGATGAAACAGCAAGCCCGTAAGGGAAGAGAAAAATAGCTACACAGTAACCTTCTATGCTAGTAAGAAACGGCTAAGACTGGTTGCGTTTAGGGCAGGTCATCCCATAATTTAAACAATTCAGCCAGAAACCAACCAACCACGAACAAGTCATATTAAAACAAAAAAAAAAAGAGTAGCTAAGCCAATCAAATAGAAAGACAGTAGCTCTAGAAGAGCTATGACGTGAAGAAAACCGCAAGGAGTCTGGATGGCTGATTAACGTCTTTTCTCTCTTGGTGAAACCTCAATTCAAGAGGCGAAATGATAGACCAATTTAGATAGCAGTGTAGACAAATATGGGGTAACAGATGAGTATATGAAAATAAGAATATAAAAGGCAAGAGGAGATTTCATAACACTGGGATATTTGTGGAAGTCATTACACTTAGAATAGAATGTCTAGCACGAATGTTAACACAGTACTACTATATGGTTCAAAAGCATGGAGAATATTTAAAATAATTACTAGTAAACTACAAACATTCACTAATTGGTGCCTACTCATAATAGTGAGACTAAAATTGTAAGACAAAATCACCAATATGGGGTTCATGGGAAGAATTAAATATATTCTAGAGAATCAAAAGATGAGAAAAATACCTATGGTGAGAATAGTATAACTAGACACTCTCTTGTCTGGAAGCCACCTGGTGAACAAAATAGTGGAAGACCTAAAAACACATGAGGAAGATAATTAAAGACATAGATGAATAGTATGGGGAGAACATGGATGGCACTGCATGGGGATAGCAAACGATAGAACAAGTTGGCGTGGGTTTCTTGAAGGAATATTTCCTAATGAGGGGGGAGGGGAGAGAGAATCGTTCGGAACTAGCCCAATATCCCAATTGCACCGATGACACAATTTGACCCAATAATTCACTTACAGTATTACAAATAATGATCCAACATTTGTGGTAAAACCACTCTGAATCGATGAAAAATGAAAAACGCAGCTCGGTGTTGGATAAAGGGGGCTGGGAATGAGTCGAAACCGTGAAGAATTATATTGCAAGGCATGATACGATCATGGTGAAACTTCATCTACAGAACACAGAACAAAGGTTTGTAAAATTAATGCATGTAACTAGTAGGAATGCATCTCTTAACCCAGTCAGAATCCAGGAAATGTACTGACCG
>OY992877.1:138908898-139236398 GCA_963921405.1 Cepaea hortensis | reverse complement strand
TTATTCTAGAGGAAAGGCTACACCAATACATCCGGGACAAGACAAGCTGCAGCTGGATCAGCAAAGCAATGCACTAACTGTTCACCTGTCTTAGCTTCGATCCTAGACCAGTTGCTGACCAAGCTTAGAGCCTGGTCTGCCCTACCATTAATCATTAGGTCGCATTTCCTAGCACTTGGGTAAGGCTTGTACCCTCCAAATTGCGATCCTCCCGTTGGCACAATGCGGGTGTCAGGTTTTGTAAGCTCCGCCCAACTCTCGGCGCTAAGAGAAAGCAGGTTGTACCATCTACTGTTATACGGTAGCTCAGTCACATCTGACTAAGTCCTGACTCACAGTTTTAAAGAAGTCAACAAATGCAGAAGAATAATGGCACCAACAATTGCAGAATAATACACACGTGGAACTGATGAGGAAATTACCTTCAAGTGTAGTCGTGTAACATTCTACACGCTTTCCTAACAGGGTCTGTTCAACTAGATGTTATTTTCTGCGCATATCTAGCGTTTCTCGCAGACTGAATCACGTATAAGTAAACGCAAACATGGAGACGTGCACTCACATACACTATTCTGGTTGAACATATTCACACAAACGACGCGCATTATTGGAAACTGGCGGTACAATCAACCTGATAGGTTAAAATAATGAAGCTTCATACATTCTTATATATTTATTGTCTATCTTTACAGGCAATTTAGAACAATGATTTCCACGACACAAAAAGCCCAACATCATTATTGAAAATTATCATCACACACCGAATCTTTTCCTTTAACAAAGCAGCAACGTAATAGATGTGGCGAATTCAAATCTAGTCTGTATTTGGTGGAAGGGGAGGGGGGGTGGGGGGGGGGGGGGTTGTTGTTGTGCTGTTCCCATGCTGTCTGATGCTCTCTCTTGTATCGTCTTTTAATAATGTAAAACAATATGTATTATATATGCATTGATTAATATTATTATTTGAAATCTCTAAGAGTTGCCAATAATTCTTTATTTCTGGGTATATTACGTTTCCAGTGATTTGTGTCGCGGAATGTGGGTTTTTAGAGAGTAAAAGCACAAACAATGCCGTATACATTATCAGGACATTATTTGATCACGCTTCAGAAATAAAACCATGTCTCTGTTTACAATTTAAAGAATGCACAAAAGCATTTGACAGAGCGATACAAGATTACATAATCAAACTACTAGAAGATTTAAACAATGATTACAAATAATAATGTATACAGCAAACAAAAGCTTTAAGAATCTACAACCAAGATGTGAGGAACCTCTGATTTGTTTTCGATACACGGTGAGCGCAAAATGAGATGTAAAATACTAAATGACAACACTTGCAGTTGGTATCTATAATATTAATTAACTTAAGTGATGCTAATTAAGCTGTATTGATAATATTAAGTCGAATGAAACTACAGAATATGATCGACACAGTGTTTGTAGAAAGTGAAACGCAATGACGTCAGAAGAGAGACGTAATGATACTATACAGGAAATCAAAAGGTGAACCCTTTGAGGCCACTGACACTGTCCATAAATAAACATACATAGTATTATTTGGCGCTCATGGAAGGAGAATAAGTAGAGATTAGAGGAAGCAATAGACAACACAAAATGTTAAAGGTATAGTTACTGACTCGGATTCGAACCTGTCACCTCCAAATGACGACAGCGCCTCGCTGCAGGAACAAGTGTACCTCGACGCATAACCAACTACTAGACACTCAATGATAATATAAAAGTGCAAATAAATTTAGTGAACGTAATTGGAGGAAAGAACGGAAATGAAAGTATACGCGGATAACAAATGATGGAAAATGTACCACATAAATAAACAGAACTACATTGGAGAAACAAAAACTGCATTTTATTTATTTTTTTTTTTTATTTTTTATTATGGGATATTTCATATTGGAAATTAGAAATAAATTCTCGCTTGTTGTTTAAAAAATAAAAAATAAAGTGTATTGCATATCCTTTACATGACGTTGCAGTAAACCCCAGCTGTTTGTTATTTCTTGGCAAATTAACGTTCAGCAGTTTGCCATTGTTTTCTGAACAAACAGCACTCATATTATATTATGAAAACCAACTCAAGGCCGTCTGCTGCCAAATCTACGGCAGCTGTGTTTCGAACGCAGTACGCTGGCCTACCAATTGCGTCCGTAGCCCCTTCGCCGTGTAGCTTCAGACACAAATAAAAGTGAGTAGAAACTTCATGAAGAGGCAGTTGTCATGTTGGTCACTTTATGAAAATATTAAATAATGGAACGTATTGTAAAACCGGAAAGATTTATAGAAAGAGAGAGCAGGACAGCGATAGGAGGTTCTTGGCAATCTTTTGTCATCACTTGGAAACAAGTCAATATAATAACTGGTACATTAATTTGAAGGTCGCAAAGTGAGAAACAGCAATTTCGATAACGTAAGTCGACAAGACACTTGATGATGATCATGATGATAGTGATTGTAACATGTGAGAAGATAAATAGCGGACTTACAAACAAAAAAGTCCAAAGACGAAATGGAAAGAAAGAAAAAAAAACAAAAAAACAATGGAATATCCTGATGCATGTAACTTTAACGTTATAAAATACGAAGACGGAATATTATTTGGGGAGAAACGCGAAAATCCAATTAAATAACATGAGAAATAAATTCACAGGCATTTGATGGCCTTTCATAGAAGTAGAGATTTTAGGACAATAGATAATATAACAATAAAAACCCGCAGTGGCTAGACTAGGGTTCGAATTCACCGACCCCAATCAACAACAGTGCCTGTATGAAATAACAGGTCTACTTCGGCGCACTGACTTACGTGACTGTGCGTCCAAGTGTACTGGTTAGCTGTGTGTTTTTCAATACCTCTCCAGAATGTCTATCCACGGGTGTCTACCATCAATTGCACATGGTTCCCCATTAAACATTGCCATCCTCTCTTTATTTCAGTAGTTGCTGAGCTTTCTTTCCCTCAGTCATCTTTTCAGAATTTCCATTTACTGCCAAGCATGGAATGTCTTATTGATACGAAGCACTCGAACAATCAAATAAACAAACAAAAACCTACCAGCATTGATCAGCTCTTACCAACTTCATCCTGTGCTTTGTCCTGTACTGAGTTATGCTTCCAAAAAGACTTAACTGCTAAAGTTTTCTTAGCATCTGTAAAGAAGGTAATATGCCATAGCTTTCCTTATTTTCCTTACGGTCGGTGAGCGTAGTCATTGTCTCTGTAACGAGATCCTCTGCCTCCAGTGGCGAACTTGAAACCATAACCAGCTAAATCTGTCGGCTACCCTGAAGTTCAGTCTGCCTCCTACTCACGTGGCTTGAGGTTACCCTGGTTTTATCTAAACGGTGTCCTGCGAGTTAGTGGAAGGACGGGGCCATGATTTCGCCTTTGATATGTGATATCTTATCGTTCCAAGCACTCTTATAGCTACTGGATAATATGACCGTAAGATCATCAGCCTTGCCGGCTGGCGTGGGCGATCATGCCTTCCCACAAACTGCGATCTCCGACGGCATGGATCAATTCGTGTGTTGACTCCCTGCCGTGCCATGACACAAGACTGTCAAGAATCTTCTCCCGCTATCTTCCTCTATCTCTTTTTCAACAATTGTTTTCGGTTTTCACGACTTGTTCCAGTTTTTGTCTTCTCATAACGTGACCAAAAGACGATGACTGCCTCTTTCTGGTGTTTGTGATAAGTTGTTTTTTCTACTTAGCTTCCCTCAAAGTGTCCAGATTGCTCATTTTGGCTGTCCAATTTATTGTCAGCATTCTTCTATAAAACCACATCTCCAATGCCTCCATGGATTTTTTCGCCTGTCTGACACTCGTAAGATACGTAACCTAATTAATCAATTACAAAAGAAAAAGACCATTATATCTCCTTGTGGCATATGAATTGTTTTACTGTCTGTAAAGCTTCCCGCGAAACCCCTTACCAGCTCTGGTCCGACTATTCAGGAGTGAACCATCATCACAAGCAGGTTCTTCTCATAAGATTGCTGTTATTACGAACTCCTGGAAAGACTAGATGTCTCGAGTCAAAAATGTACAGGTTCAGGGTCATTGTAATGCCATGTATGCACTTTCAAATACCTCGACCTAGAATTACGCCTCTTCTTTCAGAAACCATGACTTCGATTACAATTCTTTGTAAGACATTGTGACGTTTAGTATTTCCGAAGTGTTGCCTTTTCTGAGACATGGTGTTGTGTGAGCCAGGTTTTCTACTATGTTCAGAAATTGAACAAATGCTAGTATATTTTTCCTTCTTGGTCTACAGTATTTTAAGAATGTTTCTGTAACATCTAAACACAAAAGCCTGGATTTTGTCCTTCATTTGTTACTATATGATACATTATTAACTACCGTACCTCTCCATGGGGAAAATGGTTGTTCTCATAATGTTTACTTTTATTTACTTGCTAGTATTACATATATGGCCAATTCCCTGACTATGTTTGAACAGTATCACTTTCGTTAAATATGGAGTCACTGTATTTAAATCTACGACATTCAGGGGCAACTACTATTGCATATTTTAAATCTCTCTCTCTCTCTCTCTCTCTCTCTCTCTCTCTCTCTCTCTCTCTCTCTCTCTCTCTCTCTCTCTCTCTCTCTCTCTCTCTCTCTCTCTCTCTCTCTATTTATTTTTAGTTATGCTAAGAAAAGATTTTGAATGACATCGTTTTTAAAACAGTAGTGTAATTTTGTGATTATAGGCGACAACCAAGATTCTAAATTCCCATTATCAAAACTATTCCCTATGGCTGACGATGTCAAGTACTTCACGTTATTTCAGTTATCGTGTATCTGCATCAGCAGCAACGGTGTCATGAAGGTTATCACGCTTGTCTATCAAGATAGTGGTCGTGGTTCATCCCGCAGCAGTCGCATGATTGTATTTTTTTTTTATTTCATCAATACGGGTTTAGGGTATACGCAGCCTCATAAAACATTTGGTGGATAATTTTCAGAATTTTCTTGGAATTATCTGGGACGGAGTGATGATGAGGAGGTAACAAGTAAATCCACCTAAATACGCACTGGCCTAAAATATGTGAATCCCTAACACTTCACACTACAGCAGTATTTTCTGCCATAGAACGACTTTTGCCGTGTAATATTTCCAAGATTATGAAAGGCGTGCGACGGCAACAATAATATCACCAGAATTTATTCATAGGCAGTCGCAAAGCTAGATTGATGGTGGGCGACATGTTCAAATGAAAACCTCATCAAGCCCACGACCTCAATAACTTGACATAATTCTAGTAGCGTTTCTGAGCACCCGGATAAATCGACTTATTCGGTGATTTACCTCTATATAAAGATGCATATCCCGTCATAGCTGGAGATAAATCTTCCACAAGACTGTGTTATCTTGCAGTTGTAATGATGTATATCTCCTTGAACATGAACTCCACTGGTAGCAAGGTGGCTTTTTATGGAACTTGGACAAAGAATCAAAGTAATAAATCTAGATTGATGAAAATATTAGAAACGCATAATCGTAAATGTAAGAACTCCGACGCGGAGCAAACACGGCAGGATTTTCTAATCGTCAGAAGCAACCCCTTTCCCCAAGTATTTCGGACCTTTAATTTCTTATAGTCTGTCCAGAAATGAATGCCGTCATTCACGATCAATTATTTTGAAAACTGTATGTTGCATCGTTATGAAATTTTTCTTGCCGTTTTATATTTACCCCCACCCAAGGAATATGTCTTTGATAGGTCCAAATGCAACTTAAATCATGGAAAGCGCCGATATTTCATTGATATTCTGGCGAAAATGTAGTGAATTCACGCTAACAAACTTGTTTTACAGTATCGCACGTTACATCGGCTGGCGACACAAGGCGCATCCAGATCCGTATGGAGTGGGTGCAATGTGTATAAATGTGTGCAATCTGCCCAGATCTTAAACTGTGTCGATTCCAGTATGTTGATGACTGCTCTCGGTTGCATAAAATTGGATCCATCCTTTCCTCAATAGTCATCTTCCTCTTTCAGCACATGGTCCTCACATTTTTTTGCATTAACTTTTATCAGTATTTAATACTGAGTTAGTATCGTGACGTCAGACAATTTGAATGTAGTATTGTCAGCTGCCACCTGTCCTTTAATTTTAGCCCACACAAGTTCTATAGGGTTTAAATGAAAATGGTATGGCTGAAGTTTTAAGCACCTATGGCCATGCTCTTCTATCAACTTGTCGATTTGAAATATCTTGCTTTTTTGCGTCTGTTTTACAAGAGTCAACAATTCTAGCTTGAAATTTTTTTTTCGCATATCGTTTACAGAACATGGCTGTCAACATCAGCATCTTTCAGCTGATTGTTCATTTCTTGGCAAGATTACGCTCAGTAGTTTGCCATTGCTTTCTGAGTGACCGGCTCACATACCCCGTAAGTTACCGACGCGGCGAGAACCGCTACCAATTCTCGCGCACATCATGTTACTAAGGAGAGTATAGGCCCGTCTAACATTCTGCCCTTCTATACTCCCTTTCATACATTATTTCATTCACACATCATTCAAGACTAACAGAGAACAGCAACAATATAAATGATATGCATTATAAAGGCATGGGCAAAATGCGAACATCAATACTACACGACTCAGTAATATTAGATAATGGTGTGACACTTGTTATTAGCTATGTGGAATATACTGGTCTAGAAATACATTTCTGGAAATGGTATCTTTTCCCTTCGGCGCCATATCTTTATTGCTTCCTTTGTGCTCTTCTTGGGCAACACCATTGTGATATGATGCATTGTCCATAATTAGTCAAGACGTTCCATCTAGGGATGGAAGCACTATATTCTCGAGCCAATCTCTAAATACATTACCATTCATCTCATTATGATAATCCCTATTGTCTATATGTTTTGATACGAACACGAGTCCAGCATTTTGTAGTAAGCCATTATACCTACTACCAGCATCGGCTCTGACCAAACGCTGGGCAAACATCGCTGTATCTTTCCATCCACTGATTTCCATTCCTTTTTACTTGTGTGGTGCGCATTGATCCACGTCTAATCCAAATACACAATGTCATAATTTTCTTTGCGCATTTCCTTTATTTCACGTAGGTATCTGCTTCTCATGGATCCGAAATGCGGTTGCTCGCAAAGGATATTTCTACCTCCATTGTACTTTATATAAGTGAAGCCTAATGTCCTTATCATTTTCCACAAAGTTGTTTTGGATAGCTCTATGTTATTGTTCTGTCTCAACCAAACCTTAAGCTTTCTTACAGTCACTGTTTCTTTGGCATCCAGCATTTTTATAATAGCTCGCCTTATGACATCCTTGTCAAAGCGGTCTACAATTGCCTTTCTACCTACCGTTTGCTTATCGCATGTTGGTTTCATTCCAGATTCTTGCACCTATCGACGAAATGACCGTTTACTCAAACCCAATGCATGCACCGTTCTTTTTTCGGGATTTGCAACAGTTTGAAACAGTTTCCTGCGATCAGCTTCTTGTCAAAGAATTTGTGTACAACTTAATAGCGATGCGTTGAAGTGTACAACATTTCACATTCAATCCCATTGAATAATATTCACACATTCAGATGTTAACGATAAGTGGTAAGATTTAAAACCAAAATAATCAGGATTCATGAAAGTACCCACATATTGACGACATCTCTGAAAACTCCCGTTTTTAAACTTAGCGGTATTCTTGTCATAAGGCCAATTTCGTGAACAACGAGAAAATTAACTATTCAACGCTAATGTTTCCGTGTGAAGACGTAATACTTCTAATAATGTCCCCTTCATGTCTGACTCGTAAATTATACACCGCATATAAACAAACTTTGAAATCTGTTGTACAATTTCCAGAACAAAAATATTTTTGTTGGGTGGACATAATGATAAGGCTATTTGCTAAATCTCATAATTTTCCCTCAGTTGGTTACTGATATATGGATTTTTATATTGAGACATGAGATGAGATATTGAGACGGTGTATTCCTCCCTCGTAAGACTTGCGACCATGTCATCATAATTCGCTAACTTGTACACGTGCTGCTCCTCAATATTAAACTCGTAAGGGACAGTGAATGGCGGGGTAGGGGTACCCCTGTCATAGGAGAAGTAAGGTGCCTCCTTCCCTCCGCTAGCCTACGGGACACCCTTGTGCAAGGTGGAGTACCCGTTTAGCCTCCCAATCAGGGTTACGTGAAGCCATGGGTACAGTTGGTGGATGAGGTTGAAGAGCAGCCAACAGATAGTTGTGGGTTATGGTCTCCAGCTTCACGACGGTAGGCAGAAGATCTCTTTATTGAGGAGACAATGGCTACGGTCATTGACCAGTATGGTCACTGCTAAGAAGGAAAGCAATGGCAAACTACCTTCTTCACAGATGACAAGAACATTATGTGTTGCGATATCATCGACATTCAGAGGTAGGGATTGTCATGTGCACCAGGAGACTCCAGAACGTCAGCAGGCTTATAGATGCAAAAGATTATTATCATTAAAGGTATGAACCTAGAATGTCAGAACAATGAATGCAGATGGAAAATTGGATAACATCAAACAAGAAATGGGAAGAGAGAATATTAATATATTAGGAATGTGTGAAACCAGATGGAGAGTTGCACGGATCAAGACATGAGAGGATTCTAAGATTATTTATCCCGGAGGAGAAGAACGGCAAAGAGGTGTAGCCATTATGTTGGATCGGCAAACATCAAATTCTATTAAAGGTTATTGGGCTGTGTCAGACATAGTTTTATTATTAAAACTAAACGGAAGACCGTTTACAGTAAATGTCATTCAAATATATGCTCCAACAAGTGAATGCTGTGAAGAAAGAATAGATGAATGTTATAATGACACGGAGCTTGCTTTGAAGAAATGTAAAAAATCAGAAATAAATATTATAATGGGTGATTTTAACGCAAAAGTGGGAAATCAAGGTGATGGATGCACTGTGGGCAACCATGGCTTGGGAGAGCGAAACTAAAGAGGATACAGACTTATAGAATGGGCAAAAGAACAAGAAATGGTTGTAGGAAACACCTGGTTTAAACAAAATCCTAGAAGATTATGGACATGGAAGAGTCGAGACAGCATGATTAAACATAAGATAGATTACATCCTGATTAGCAGAAAGTTTCGAAATGCGCTAACAGTCGTAAAAACAGTTCCCAGTGCAGACTGTTACAGTGATCACAGATTAATTACAGGCAGACTGAGGGTAAAGTTAAAGACAGTCAAGTATACAACCAGAAACACTAAATATGATTTGTGCAAATTGAAAACTGACAAAGAAATACAAGATAATTTTAACATTGAAGTAAAGAACAAATTTGATATATTGTCTGATCTAGAGATTCTATTTCCAGATGTGGATGATCAATGGGAAATGTTGAAGAATTCAATCAGTTTAGCTGCAGAAAAAAACTATTTAAAAATTAAAGAAAGTGGGTCGTCAGAAATGGATGACTGAAGAAATTTTACAGCTAATGGAAACAAGAAGACCGAACAAAAATAATCCTGCCAACTATAAAGAAATTCACAAAAACGTCAGAACATTATGTAAGGAGGCACAAGAAGCATGGCTCGAGACAAATTGCATAGAAATTGAAACACAACACAACAGTAAAAATAGCAAACTAATGCACAAAAGAATTAAGGAGCTTACTAATCAAAGAACACATACATCAGCAGGCTGCCTAAAGACAAAAGATGGAAACATCATAATAGAAAAAGATCAGATTTTGCATTTATGGTCAGATTATGTGAAAAACCTTTATGATGAGAACAGAGAAACACAGTATGATATTCACAATAATAATGAAGGACCATCAATTTTGATGATGGAGGTTCAGAATGCTCTTAACCATATGAAATTTGGCAAGACCCCCGGTTCAGACAGCATCACAACAGAAATTATTAATGCTTTAGAAGAATACGGAATAGATAAAGTTACCAGACTCCTGAATACCATATATGATACTGGAGATATACCTTATGAGTTATGTAATTCTGTATTTATTGCAATCCCAAAGAAATCAGGAGCCTTGGAATGTGATCAACATCGAACAATTAGTATAATGAGTCACATCACGAAGATTTTGCTAAGAATTATCATGCAAAGAGTTAGGAAGAAAATACAACCTGAAATAGGAGAGGAAAAATGTGGGTTTGTAGAAGGCAAGGGTACAGTAAATGCTATGTACATATTTAGAACAGTAATTGAACGTTCTATAGAAGTAAACAAAGATCTACACCTCTGCTTCATTGACTACACAAAGGCTTTCGATAAAATGAGACATGTCGACATGATAAGGATGCTTCAAGATCTACAAATTGATGGAAAAGACCTTAAACTTGTTTTTTTTTTTTTAAACATATATTGGAAACAAGAAGCTGCCATAAAAATTGATAATGAAGTAGGTCAATATCAGCCTATTAAGAAAGGTGGGAGACAGGGATGTGTAATGTCTCCAGATCTTTTTTCCTTGTACAGTGAACATATTTTCAGAAATATAGAAGATATGGAAGGAATCAACATTGGGGGACGATACATCAATAACATTAGATACGCAGATGATACAGTCTTGATTGCAGACAATGAACAGGACCTGCAAAATTTAGTAGAATGGGTTCTTGCACGCAGTGAACAACTGGGGTTAAAATTGAATTGTAAGAAGACACAGATTATGGTCGTCACTAGGAAGGAAGAAATACCACAATGTAATATACAAGTAAATGGGCATATTGTTAAACAAGTGAATCGGTACAACTATCTCAGAACAGTCATCACATCTGATGGGAGATGTCTTGAAGAGATTAGAACAAGAATTGCCGTGGCGAAGGTAGCCTTTTGCAATGCGACAGTCGTGAGGCATGTGGGTACTCCAAGCCACTTTCGTATGTACCTGCTTGTCTTACTCTCCATGGTGCTCACTGTAGTCACGCCAATATCACATATCAGCAGCGGCCACAGGAGTTTCGGAATAAGCATGAATTGGAGGACTCAGATTTTGAAATTGCCTATCAGCCTGGTTTTGTCGATGGTATTCAGGCCGTTCGTCAGCATTGCTTGTATCTCCGCCACCGCGTTCCTGTCCGTCAGGGTTGAGTCGTACACACGACCGAGACTCTTCACGGGTTCCGCTATCACCGTGGGAATCGCTTGTCCAGCCACCACGAACACCCGTTCCACCGCCTTACCCTTCAGGATCGACAGGCTTCTCGATTTCTTAGGCTTGAAGCTCGTCCTGCACCAGCGAATCAGATCATCCAGTCTGAGGAGAATGATGCGAGCATCACTCTCCTTCGGTATCAGGATTGTCGTATCGTCCATGAAGGCCTTCAGCGGTGGCATTATCTTCCCTTCGCTGAGCTTCGGGCCGTGTGCATAGCCGGATGCGGCATCCAGTATAACCTGCATGGCCATGACAAATGATATAGGCGAAATCGTACATCCCATGGCAATACCCACTTCCAGCTCGATCCATCTGGTCGTGAACGTTGTGGTCAAGAATCGAAGAGAGAAGCCTGAGAATTACTGCACAAGCATTTCCGTTATGTTCTCGGGCACGTTATAAGCCTTGAGTGCATGCCACAGCAACTGGTGTGGCACTGACCCATAGGCGTTCACCAGGTCCAACCATATCACGTGGAGTTCCTTCTTCTTCGTCTTCGCTCTCTGGATAGTAGCCCAGATCATGGTACTGTGCTCGAGACAACCGGGCACTCCGGGTAGCCCCCTTTTTGAACCGCTGTCTCGATGTACTTGTTCTCCATCAAGTACTTCGTGATCCTATTGGCCATGATCGAGAAGCATATTTTCTCTTCAACGTTCAGAAGAGAGATCGGCCTGAATTGGGTAATGCCGGCAAAGTTTTGCTCTTTTGGAATGTAGATTCTGTTGGCCGTCTTCCACTCCGTGCTGACATGCGTTTGCTTCCACGCGGATTTCAATATCCGGTGTAGCTTCGCAAGGACTTTCTGGCATCTGTTATAGACTGTATAAGGCACACTGTTGGGCCCCGGTGCTGACTTACCTCTCACTTTCTTCACTACCGCAACCACCTCGCTCCACATCGGAGGCCTGGCATTGAACTCAGCAGTTGGTTCTGTCGGGCTTGTGAGCCCCTCATTCTCTCCGAGTGGGACATTCCGTTGGGCATAGGAGTATGTCTTCACGAGGTGGTTCTCCAACTTCTCTTTGCTGACATCGAGGATGCCGGATCGTGGCTACTCGAACAAGCCTCGTGCAAACTCGTATGGTTCCCAGAAGAACCTCTCACGTTCCTTCCGGGTTTTCCGCCTTTTTCATTGCACCTGGCTTTTAGATGTTGTCACACCTGGCGCAAACCCTCTTTCTCATGATCTTCAGCCGATTTCCACCGTCTCCAAGCTTTATTCTTTTGTTTCCTCACCTCCTTCAGCAGTCTCTGCCGCCTGGTCATATGCGGCAGAGCTGCTTCCCTTATCTCTCTGCAACCAAACTGAATCAGCAAGTGGAGGTTGACAATTTCTCCTAACTTTACCAATTTCTCCTCTAAGGATATGTGTTTTAGCCCTTCTTCTAAAACACGGGACAACGTCGCGTCTAATGACGCCCACTCTTCCTTCCTGGTGGCATTAGGGAACTTGATCTTCACCCTTTCGGAAGGTTGCTCGGGTACGTCACAGGTGACAGCGACTTGAGTATTATCAGCTCTGTGGGGTTCTCCCTGACTGACATCCTCTTACGTCTCATCGTCCCTTTCAGGACTGCGCTGTTGTGCCTCCTGTGACGCACTCTCGCACTTCTTCCGTCCAGCTTGAATTCTCATTCCCCGGAAGGAGTCGAAGCTCCTACCACAAATTCATGGATAGCCCAACGGCCGTTGGTCTAAGGTCATGGTTTATTGGACGGTCCGTGTCGTCTCCGTGTGGCGCCAATGGATCCTTCATGCTCCCCCGCTTTCGCAGGATCCTGAGGGCATCTTTTATTACGTATTTCCATTATTATTGTGATGATGAGGTTTATACAGCGTTAGGAGTTATCAGGCCGGGTTCGCTGTCAGCCCCAACGGTGAAACGTTTCACCGGTGGGGCCAGTTTTACTACTGCGCTGTAACATCCGCAGCAGCAATTCGTCTCTCCGGACATGTCTGGTGGACTAGACACACGTTAATCGTAAGAACTCCGACGCGGAGCAAACACGGCAGGGGGCTTCTGATCGTCAGAAGTATGCCCCTTCCCCAAGTATTTCGGACCTTTAATTTCTTAATACTCTCTGGGGGCGGTCCCGTCCGGGTCATGACTCCGGGCGTCTTACCCCTGCGGTGGAGACGTTCATTCGGTCTTATTAGTTTATCCCTGTTATGCTTGTCCCTTCGCATAGAATAATGCCACGCAGTTATGTTAATAAATTTAATTGGAACGGTTCAAGTATTTCATTTGGAATATCATCTGGATAAAGATAACAGCAGTAGTAGTAGTAGTAGTAGTAGTAGTAGTAGTAGTAGTAGTAGTAGTAGTAGTAGTAGTAGTAGTAGTAGTAGTAGTAGTAGTAGTAGTAGTAGTAGTAGTAGTAGTAGTAGAAGCAGCAGCAGCAGCAGCAGCAGCAGTAGCAGTAATAGTAGTAGTAGTAATAGTAGTAGTAGTAGTAGTAGTAGTAGTAGTAGTAGTAGTAGTAGTAGTAGTAGTAGTAGTAGTAGTAGTAGTAGTTGTTGTTGTTGTTGTTGTTGTTGTTGTTGTTGTTGTTGTTGTTGTTGTTGTTGTTGTTGTTGTGGTGGTGGTGGTGGTGGTGGTGGTGGTGGTGGTGGTGGTGATAGTAGTCGTAGTAATATAGTATGTCCACAAACGAATGCCGTCATTCACGATCAATTATTTTGAAAACTGTCTGTTGCATCGTTATGAAATTTTTCCTGCCGTCTTATATTTACCCCCACCTAAGGAATATGTCTTTGATTGGTCCAAAAGCAACTTAAATCATCGAAAGCGGCGACATTTCTTTGATGTTTTGCTGAAAAACTAGTGATTTCTCGCTAACAAACTTGTTTTTACAGTAAGGAACGCCCCGCCAATTCACATGACGACACAAGGCGTATCCGGATTCGTATGGGAGTGGGTGCAATAAAAGAAGCTTAAAAGTCAACAGGGTCGGCAGCATTGCACTGAGTTTTTATCCCATATGGTTCCGTTTCTTTCCGCAGCGCGGAAAGCGTCGCACAAAGCACGAACTCCGTAGCTCCAGCGACGACCCTCGGGAGTCTCCGAAAAAATGCACTCGTGAAATGAAGGACGCGGCCCGGAATCGAACATGCAAGCTTCGGAGCCCCAGTCAGATGGCTTGACCACTTCACCACGGAGAATCCCGAGAGGGGTGCAATGTGTAATATTAGTAAAGACAGAGAATTCACATAGGCATGGGGTAAATAATTTGTAAATTGACAGGAAAGTAGAAGGGATATATTTCTTACCTTATTTTTCATTTCCTTCTTGTTTCTTCAGCTGCTGGTTAATAATTGTACACAAGTATTCATGTTACTAGGATGCATTTAGTTTTTTATATTGAGTTCGTGAAAGCTTCCAAATAGCTGTGCGTTAAAGTGTGTATGGAGTGACCAGAAATGATACCGCAATTTAGTCATCATGTTTCCATTTTTAAGGATCTGTTCAGCTGTCTTTGTAGTTTGTTCACACGTACACATGGGTGACAGACCCGCTTTGAGTCTTCGTGAAAGATTGTCTACTCTGCTGTTTACCGTTCAGAGACGGAACATGATTACCTGTTTTGCACTATGAAAATAGTTGTCAGTGTCTCTGTGGTGGGCTTTCTTCTTAACGACCAAGATGTTGGTCATCTTTTCATTGAAGTTGATAGATTGAGTCGCATGCACGTGTATTGCCCCCTAATTTGACAACGTGTTTGCTCTCACGTTTCTTGTTATGCCACAATATGTCAGTTTCCACCGCGATATTACTCTTCTGTTGGTATTCAATGCATTTAGTGTGTGTGTGTGTGTTTTTCTCAATATAGTTGTTTGTCACCGCTGAGGGCTTGCGGAATTGAAAATTCATCACTGTGGAATACAAACTGTTGCCATTGACATTATGCTGATGCTGTTATATTTAGGGCCTGCAATTCTTCTGAATATTTGTAGCAAAATATCCCAGTTGGTGTGCACGTAGATTAAGGTCTGCGATCTGCTCAGACCTTAATCTGTGTCGGACGATTCCAGTAGGTTGATGACTGCTCTCGGTTGCATAAAATTCAATCCATCCTTTCTCCAATAATGTTCTTCCTCTTTCAACACATGGTCCTCACATTTTTCCAGTAACTTTTATCAATATTTAATAGCGCGGACTGGATTAATATCTTGACGTCAGACAATTTGAATTTAGTATTGTCAGCTGCCACCTGTCCTTTAATTTTAGCCCACACAAGTTCTATAGGGTTAAAATGAGAATGGTACGGCGGAAGTCTCAAGCACCCATAACGATGCTCTTCTATCAACTTGTCGATTTGATATTTCTTGCTTTTTGGCGTCTGTTTTACAAGGGACAACTATTCTAGCTAGAAATACGTTTCTGGAAATGGTATGTTTTCCATTCGGAGTCATATCTTTATTGCTCTCTTTGTGCTCGATGCTCTTCTATCAACTTGTCGATTTGATATTTCTTGCTTTTTGGCGTCTGTTTTACAAGGGACAACTATTCTAGCTAGAAATACGTTTCTGGAAATGGTATGTTTTCCATTCGGAGTCATATCTTTATTGCTCCCTTTGTGCTCGATGCTCTAGGTATTTTGTCTTCTTGGGCAACGACATTGATATCATGCATTGTCCATAATTGGACACGACGGTCTATCTAGGGATGGAAGCATTCTCGGTATTCTCACAGTATTCTCGGGGCCAATTTCTAAATACATTACCATTCATCTTATTATGATAATCCCTATTGTCTGTATGCTTTGATACGAACACGAGCCCAGCATTTTGTTGTAAGCCATTATGGGTATTACCAGCATTGGCCATGACTAAAAGCTGTCCTATACTACTGGGCACATATCGCTTTATCTGTCTGTGACAAATTATTTGATGATGACAGAGGACCTAGTTTGTAGTGTTCTCTGGAGATATATCTTGAATATTAAATAACAAGATAAAGGTTATGATTTTGCCCGTTTTGTCTAGAGGTCACTCAAATGAGCTAATCATTCCCGCAATAGCCTTTTTTGGAGAACATTTTTCTTTGGCTCAAACCCCCACTGTGAGACCACTATGTATCCACACAGAAATTTATATAAGAAGTAAACTAGTTCACCCAAGGCCAGAGAAGATCTGAACTATTAGCGCCTGTACAACTGAGGATCCCTCTCACTCAACATAATGTTGCCAGTGTGCTGTTCGTCCGTCACATAGATCTTTCCCTATATTTTTTGTCATTTTGTGACCTATATCAGTTCAATTAGTCTTTAGGACTTTAGGACCCATGTATTTATTTGTAGACAAACAAACTTCAACAATAACGGTACATTACATCTGTTGCACAAGACATCTACATGACAGTTTCCTGCCAAAAGTGGGACATACATTCACAAGGAATTGTTTACATCACAATTGCACAAGATAGAGATCATGTGATACTTGACAACATCTATACAGGACTTTTCACAATATGTATAACCAACCACAGCACTTAAGACAGTCACCAGAGACAACACTTGACAGCAACTGTACAAGAAATTCACTGGGGACATGTACTTCAAACACTGGTTCTCTAAATACACAATTTATTGAGTTGGTGAGTAGAGTGGTGACCATTGCCTCATCTCCTGTCATGTCAACACTTCAATTATTGCATAAAAAATGCATAAAATATGTCATACATGCAGGTTGATAAACAAGATACAACACTTCTTATTTACTCCACCACCCAATAACTCTCCTCCACCTCTCCTCTCTAATTACCACCACACCATTCCGTTACAGTATCTGTTTCTATCATCATTTCCTGACTCTTGGGAATTTAGGAAATCCTATCCATGGGCAACTCAAGGAAGAAACTACTGTTCTGGGTCTGTTGAATCCTTTTCTCATCAGCATGGATGTTGGACTAGCTCCAGTTAGCAGCTTCCCCAGAATAAGCTTCATGGCAGATTCATTCCTCTTGAAGACAAGATTTGGTATGATGATATGGTACTGCATCTCACGGTTGATCAGGCTGTCAGTGAAGGCTGTCACTGGGTACTTCAATAATGGCATACCTAATGTCCCATACATTGCAGCTACTCACTTAGCCAGATCAACTTCCCTACTGTTCCTCACATTCTTCAAGAATCACTGTGTGAGCATCAGGCTGGATATTTTCTAAGTTTTGTCTTAGATAAACAAACACTCCCAAGTTACTCCACAGTTCTCCATGAATGTAGTTCAAAGAACAAGATTTGATGTTAGTCTCATTTGACCTTTTGACTGACTCAAAGATCACTGTCCAGTTCACCACATTTGTAGTGCTTCAGATTGTGTTTTGCTCCCATTTATGCATTCAGCTGTTAGAGAGCTGAGAGAGAAACTCTTCTTGAGATTCCTACATTTTGATAGGGAGTCACATCTGGATCTAGGACTTCTGTTTAGTTGTCCCAGATGATATATGGATCGCCTCTCCAACATACTGTTCTCTGTCGACATATAAAATGGCACAACATCTCTTTACATATGTTAAAAGATAATGTTATTATACATCAACAGACACAGATTGGGGATGGGAGGAAAAGGATGGGTGTGGTCCAAACACACCTCTCCTAGTTTGATGATACCGTGTATTTCACTCTGATGTACTGTGGGTGATATGTGTTCCATTCACCCTTATCTGTGGTAATCACAAGACCATATGTTGAGACAGGGGTAGCTTAACACAATTACAAGCATGTATGTGGTCTAAGTTCCACCATGTTTGAACCACAGTAGACCTGGGCACAAGGAGGACCAGACACAGTACAGCAATCATTGTGACATAGCAACATGGGACAGGCATTGTGAAGGAAAATGGAAAATAGGCATTTACAACTGCAATATGCATTATGTATTAACTAATGGCATTTACCCAATTAGCAGACCAGACATCCATTCCTATGGCTGTGATGTTGGTGCATGAATGTCCTATTCCATATTCACACAGCAATGCCAGACCTCACCCCTTTTTCACCAGACTTGTCTCACCGGTACATCATCATCATCATGTGCTCTTTCCCCACTGAGTAATTTTCATGTCCACTACAGTAGGTAACAGAAGCTCAATTGCATACACAATTGTTCACATATGCACCAAGCACATATGTGGAAAACATGTTTAGTCCTTGTAAGTTTGCATGAGCCATACATTATATTCAGCCAACTGAGACACAGGTTCACACACCTATGGTTCTCTTAGGAACTAGTTTATATGAACCATCCAACAGTAGAGGTAACAGTGTAATGCTGCAGAGAGAAATGGTATTCTCGTGAGCTTAATTTGCCACCAGGTATCACATGAACTTAGCAATTCTGGCGTGCCACACACAACCTGTTTACATATGGATATTTGAAGCATCTTTCCTTCCACTAGATGTGAGAGGCTATTTATTAAATCACCAACTCACTCACTCCATCATTTTCAGCGTTCTACCAAGGAACGTGTACATGTTTCATCACTCATTCCGATTCAGACTGCCATATGTTAACTCGCGAGAGCAAAGGGACAGTTGATTCAAGAATGAGTCATCCTAGGCATGAAGAATGCACCAGGGGTTTGGGTTTGCGAATCTGCATGAGTGTGTCATACATTCATCAAGCATACGCAACCAGTCACAACAAGGGATTGATATGCACTTGGAGTATACAGCGTGAAAGACATGTCAAGTTGGAAGATGCAGTGTTCAGAATTCTGGCGCACAGAAGTTAGGTTTTCCACTTTCACATTTTATTCATAAAATACTCATACATTCTTCTCATTCGTTTATCAGGCACAACTACAACATTTTAAAGTATGTTTTAAAGTGGTACCTGCTGTCCAGAGAACAATATATTATTGAATCTTTAAGGGCATTGTTGGGTCATCACATCACACTAGCGACCGCTCCTGGTGAAATTCCCGCTCCTACTAATTAGATTTTAAAATATGGCCCAGGAATAGCGTGGGCTCATTACTTATGAACCAATCAAAAGACAAGTGCATACCGCCGCCTCCCCCAACTCGTTCTAGAACATACGATCTAAGAATAGCCCTTATATTTGGGATGGTCCCCGTTAAGACTTAAAGTATCCTTATGAAATATGTCGGACTGGGAATGAGGAATTCTGTTTCATCATGCTACACTGTCCATCCACTGATTGCCATTCCTTATCACTTGTGTGGTGCGCATTGTCCACATTTCATCCAAACACACTATGCCACAATTTTCTTTGCACATGTCCCTTATTTCACGTAGGTATCTGCTTCTCAGGGCTCCTAAATGCGATTGATCGCAAAGAATATTTCTACCGCCCTTGTACTTTCAAAAGGTAAAGATAATGTCCTTATAATTTTCCACAAAGTTGCTTTGGATAGCTCTATGTTATTGTCCTTTCTCAACCAAACCCAAAGTTTTCTTACAGTCACTGTTTCTTTGGCATCCAACATTTTTATAATGCTGGATAATCCTGGATAGGGAATCCAAATTTTTTATAATTTTATGAGACTCCGTGGCGAAGTGGTCAAGCCTTTTGACTCGGGCCCCGATGGTCATGGGTTCGATTCCGGGCCGCATCCTTCGGTTCACGAGTTAAATTTTTCGGAGACTTCTGTGGGTCGTCGCTAGAACTGCGGAGTTCTTTTTTTTGTGCGATCCTTTCCGCGCTGCGGAAAGAGACCGAGCCATATGGGATAGAACCCGGTGCAATGAAGTCGACCCTGTCGAATTTTAAGCGAATTTTTAAAGCATTTTCATAATAGCTCGCCTTATGACATCTTTGTCAAAGCTGTCTACAATAATCTTTCTACCTACCGTTTGGTTATTGCGTGGTGGTTTAATTCCAGATTCTTGCACCCATCGACGAAATGACCGTTTACTCAAACCCAATGCATGCACTGTTCTTTTTTCGGAATTTGTAATAGTATAAAACAGTTTCATTCGATCAGCTTCTTGACAAAAATATGTGTACAACTTCATAGCGATTCTTTGAAGTGTATACATAATTTCGCATACAATCTCATTGAAAAATATTCACACATTTCAATGTTAGCGATAAGTGGTAAGATTTAAAAAAAAAAAAAAAAAAAAAAAAACATATTAATCAGGTTTCATGAAATAACCCACATTTTGAGACACCCCTGAACAGTCCTAGTTTAAACAACGCGGGGAGTTGGCATAAATATTCAACACTGAGCGCTGATTGTCTGGCTACGCTGTAATACATTTAAAATTATGAATTTCATCTCAGACTCGTAAATTATATATCGCATATAAACAAACTTTGAAGTCTGCTGTAAAATCTCCAGAACAAAAATATTTTTTTGTTAGGTGGACATGATAAGGTAATATACTAAAGCTCATAATTTTCCATCAATTGGTTACTGAGATATGGGTGTTTACAATGAGGCAAACAAATGTGAACGCACTATAGTAGTAAAAGACACTATTACACGTCTTAACTGATTCAGTGTCAATCAAAAACTTGGCACACAATCAAATGAACAAATATTATAATGTAATTTCTATTACCTGAGCATTAACATTGCGGAAGATACCGCGAAAGGAAACAAATAATAGGATGACACTAGTATGGCCATATGTGGCCTTTCTGTCAAAATGGAAGGTCACATTTGGCGATATATTATCATTTGGCACTGAGTCAGTTAAACGTAAGGAGCATATGATGCAATGCCCATATTTTGTACAGACCAATGACCAGTCGGTGTGTAATGTGGTCAGCCTTACGCCTGTCACTTTATTTCCATAGATATATGTTGGCGCCCAGTTTACGTTTATTGCAATCCCAAAGAAATCAGGAACCTTGGAATGTGATCAACATCGAACAATTAGTATAATGAATCACATCACAAAGATTTTGCTACGAATTATCATGCAGAGTGAGGAAGAAAATACAACCTGAAATAGGGGAAGACCAATGTGGGTTTGTGGAAGGAGGGGGTACAGTAAATGCTGTGTATATGCTGCTAACAGTTATTGAACGTGCCATAGAAGTAAACAAGGATAGATATCTTTACTTTATTGACTACACAAAGGCTTTTGATAGAGTTAGACATGTCAACATGGTGGATATGCTCGCAGATCTACAAATTGATGGGAAAGACGTTAGACTTATAAAAAAAAACATATATTGCAAACAACAAGCTGCTATAAGGATTGATAATGAAGTGGGACAATATTAGCCTATTAAGAGAGGTGTTAGGCAGGGATGTGTAATGTCTCCAGATCTTTTTCCCCTATACAATGAAAATATTTTCAGAAATGTAGAAGATATAAATGGAATCAGCATTGGAGGACGAAACATCAATAACATTAGATATGCAGATCATACAGTATTGATTGCATACAATGCGCAAGATCTTGAACAATTAGTAGATGTGGTTGTTATACACAGTGAGCAACTGGGGTTGGAATTAAATTGTAAAAAGACACAGGTTATGGTCGTCACTAGGAAGAACGAAGTACCACAATGTAATATACAAGTAAATATGAGTATTCTTCAACAAGTGAATCGGTACAATTATCTCGGAACAGACATACCATCTGATGAGTGATGCCTTGAAGAGATTAGAACAAGAATCGCCATGGCGAAAGTAGCCTTTAGCCAGATGAAAAACATTCTGACCAATAAAAAGATGTCAATTGAAACGAGAAAAAGAGTGTTGAGGGGATATATAGAGCCTGTTCTTTTGTATGGATGTGAAACTTGGACAATGTGCAGTCAAGCTGAAAAACATCTGATGGCTACAGAAATGTGGTTTCTGAGAAAAATGTAAAGAATACCATGGACAGATAGAAAAACCAATGACCAAGTACTACAGGAGACAAATGAAAATCGTAAATTGATTAGAGAAATTAGACGTAGACAGTCAACATTTTTTGGACATGTCATGAGAAGAAATGGATTGGAGAACTTGGTGACAACTGGCAAGATCGAAGCGAACAGACCAAGAGGATGACCGAGAAGTAAATACCTGGATGACTTGGCCACATGGCATGGATGAGACAAATCAAATCAAATCAAATCAAATCAAATCAACTTTATTAGGGTCACAAATTGGGCACGCAGGCCCGTCTTACATTCGGCCCTTCCAATCACTCGTCTTTCGTTCATCAAGAGCATTATACATTTACATACGAAGAAAAATAAACATTGTGAAATGAATGTTGTAAACATAAACAAGGCAAATTACCATGTTATGAGGCCCATCTCCCACGTACCCATACATCACCCCACCCACACACACCCCCACCTACCCACACACACGCACACCAAGGGACACATACATACCCATCTCCCTCCCGCACATCCCCCACCCACACTCCCCTCACTTGTTCCCCCAACCAAAACACACTCGCCACCCACAAACATTCCCCCACCAACCCACATATCCCACGCCCACCCACATACACATCCTAACCCACACATCTTCTCCCCATCCACACCTCAAACCACCCATCCCCCAGTCACATCTCCATTGACCACATATTTCCCACCCACGCACACAATCCCCCCTCCCCCCACCACACACACACACACATCTCCCTAACTACCCATACATCCCCAATCCACTCACACACACACCCCACCACCCATACATACATCCTCCACCCACCCATACATGCCTTAACCCAATCCCCCACTACACAATCCCCCACCCGCACATCACATACATCCCCTACCACGCAATATTCCCAACCCACGCACCGCACACACACATATCCCTCACCAACACATCCCACACCCACATACCACCACACATCCCCACCTACACACCACACACATATCCCCCACCCACATACCACACAATATTCCCACCCACACCCACACAGATACCCTTACCCATCCACCCCAGATAACCCCACCCACACACCACAAAAATCCTCCATCCACACACACATATCTCACCCACACAATATCCCTAACCAACACACCACACACCTCTTCCCACCCACACACGCATTCCCTACCCGTCCACCAACACACACTCACTCACGCACACATCCTCCACTACGCACCCACACACCCCCACCCACCCACCCCCAACCAAACATCTCTCGATCGCAATACCCCTACCCACACTTATCCTCCACCCACTCACGCATCCCACCCCGACACAAGCACATCCCTCACCCACCTACACATCCCTAAGCCACTAACACACCCCCACCCACACATTCCCCATCCACGCACACATCTCCCACCCACACACGCCCACATACTTCCCCCAACCACCATACATCCCCTACTCACCCACACATATACCCCACCCATACACACATTTCCCGCACCCATCACACACATCCCCCACACCACACACTATCCCCCACCCACACACATATCCGTACCCATACCACCACACCCCCCACCCACACACCATGCACACATCCCCCACCAACACACCGCACACATATCTCAAATCCACACACCATACACTTCTCCCCACCCGCCCTTGCATCCCCAATCCACCCAACACAATCCCCTACCCACACAACCCCGCCACCCACACATACTTCCTCAAACCACCCACACATCTCCACCCACATAAACACACACACCCCACACCAATCCCATACACATATCCTCCACCCATACACACATCCCCCACACCCATTCCCACACCCCTACTTTCACCCCCACACATCCATCCACACATCCCACCAATACCCACAAATATCACCACCCACAAAAACCAACACACCCCAACCCATCCAAACGCATACCCCCACCCACACATCCCCCACCCACACATATCCCCACACTCACACACATCCTCCACACACACTCACACCTCCTCACATCTAGACACATACAAAATGTCTCACGTTAGCATTGAAACTAGTATGAACAAACTCCCACACTTTACTCACACACATACACTGACAATTGTCATGAGCAGTCTCATAAAAATGTTAAACATGGAGAAAAATGTGTACATAAAAAGTATGTGACGTAAACATAGTGATGCTCCCACACACAGAGATACACACAGAGAAGGCACACACACACACACACACACACACACACACACACACACACACACACACATACACACACATATTCACTCTCATGCTCACGAACACTGAGCTGATCCGCGACTCTGGTGATCGAGTGAAATGGCGAGTCATGACCGCCCACGCTTTCCGGCATGGCACATGATTGATTGAGTTTACGTTGGGTCGACCTGGGGGTCCAGTTCAATTTTTAAAATTCGGACCTTCCCTGATGCGAAACGAACTCATAACTACTTAGGCTATAGCTGCGTCCTAAAAACAGGATATAGCTATAATCATAGGCTGTAAATAGAAACATCACTTATATTAAGCTTACTAGGAAAAAAAGAACAGAAAGCATATAAATATGTATGCTACGAGTAAACATACGCTACGGCTAATTGCATTTTCAAATCGCGCCCGCCCCAATCGTATCAATGTCATGCATTTCATCCATTGTTGAATTATCAGGTTCACTCGAGTTGAATGTTTTCGTACATCTATAGATTATCCAGTTATCTAGTACACACAGTGGTACGATATAATTATGCTTCATATCGGACTTTCCGCTTCTATTGTCATGCATTCCCATGAAATAGAATTTGTGACTAGTCGTTGCCCATCGCTAGTGACGGACTGGGTCTAATAAATATTGGTTGCCAGAGACAAAACTTCTAAAAGGTCATTCAAATTGTAACATTTTCTCTGTTTAAGAGGACCCACATCATTATGGAGCCACATGGATAACATGCCAGCTGGTAAACTGTCGTCCCTGCCAGTCCGCCACTGCCCATCACTATTTGTATCATCATCATCATCATCATCATCCTCTTCCACTTCTGCCGTCAAGCGCCGTGGGGAGGAAAAATTTGCGCTCCAGCGCCCGGTGGGCGGCACTGGATAGTGTCATACTGTGTGATTGTACAATGTCTTTGATGTCGTCAATCCATTTTCTTCTTGGACATCCTTTTGGTCTCGTCGCAGATGATCTTTGATGTAAGGCCAATGATGGTAGTTGTTGGTGTTGCATTCTAACGACATGGCCAAACCACTTTATCTTCTGCCTGTCAATAAATGTCGCACAAGATGTCGATCCCACTGTCTGTCTGATAACAGCATTTCTTACTCGGTCTCGGATTGTTAAGTCGGCAGCTCTCCTCAGGCATCTCATCCCTCAGGTGTTGATTTTGCGAAAGTGTGATTTGAATAAAGTCCAAGTTTAAGATTGGTAGCATAGTGTTGGTGTGCATATGCTGTTTATTATCTGTCGTTTTGCGGACATGGATATATTTGGATGTTTCAGTATGGGTTATAGTTGATATGTAAGTACACTAGCTTTTTGACAACTGATTTCGATTTTGCTGTACAATCTGCCATCTTCTGTGATCATACTTCCAAGATATTTGAATTCTTTAACTTGTTTCAGATGTGTGCTATTTATTTGTATACTTAGTGGGCCCAGCGATTTGCTAACTTGCAATACTTCGGGTTTGGCTGTGTTTATACTCATATTGTATCTGCTGCAGGTTGAACTCAGATTAGTAATATGATTTTGTAGTCTGCCCTCATCGCTGTGAAACAGGCACTGATCGTCTGCAAATAGAAGTTCATTTATTTCCTGTGGATCAGTTGTTTCATCTGGAGTAAAGAGTTCTAAATTTACTGAATCTGTTCTGTCAAGACTTGCTTCTTTGGATATTCTGTCCATGTAGATATTAAACTGCAAAGGAGAGAGCACACATCCCTGTCTCCCTCCTGTATTGACTGTAAACATATCTGTGTGTGTGCATATATATATATATATATATATATATATATATATATATGTATGTGTGTGTGTGTGTGTGCGTGCGTGCGTGCGTGAATAAAGATGCTATTATTGTTTACGTAAAAATTGTCCAGAATTAATCATGAAGACTTAATTTTCTATTGATTCTCATAACTGTAGTTTACCCTTGCCTACATCATTGCTTTCCTCTGGCCTTTCCTTAGTTTTTTTTTTTTTTTTTTTTTTTTTTTTTTAAAGTTTTCTCTCTTCTAGCCTCATATATTGAACAATATGGAGCAACAAAATTCAGATTTCCAAGAGTATGAATATTTCCTGCGGCAACATGTGGGTGCGAAACTTCGGTAATTAACATGTTTAATGGAGTCTAAAGGCATGCCGATAGAATTCATCGCATCAGGTTAGTTTATCCAAAAAATGGCTCGGTCTCTTTCCGCAGAGTGCACTGCCGAGAGCGTAGCACGGAGCATGAACTTGACAGCTACTGCGACGAGCTCCATGGATTTTCGATAACAATGCACTCCAGAGCTGAATGACACAGTCCGAAAACGAACCCAAAGACAGACGAAACTTCGGAGCTCTAGACCGTAGCTTAAACACATCGTTACAGAAATCTGCTGACAAGCCTATAACCGCCTTTGAATATAAATGTTACTAAAGAGTATTACAAATTCACTGAACGGATAGGAGAAAAAACGGTTCTACCCAAGAGAACTCAATATTGAGGAGAATTGTTTATTAAGACAAACAGAAATGAGGAACATGAAGTATGTTGGATGTGTTTAAAGACATGACACTCTGGAAACAATTATGGAGTGTAGTGTACCGGGAAGGCAGAGAAGATGAAGAACACTGCAAAGTAGATATATTGAACATGTGCTATAAAAATTACACATGACAGCTTCAGAAGATGACATCTCCTAAGCCAGGTGGAAATTTCGATAGAGTATTATGGGGGAAAAACACTATATTATTTTTTTTAAAAGCTCACAAGTCAAGAGTAGTACATACACACTACTTCGAGTAGCATTGGATGAATTTTGCGTGTGGATTAGCTTTCCCTATTAACAGTATCCCTCTTCCTCCGGCTAATCCACTCGAACTTCACAGGTAAAGGGTCACTAAAATATAATGATCCCAGTCGTTTGTCCATAGTTCCTAAATACACCAAACATATGTTGAATGCAGTTGTTTGTCCATTACAACTAACTATAAAAGTTAGCTACATGTCCTTTACAGGACGTCGTAATCAACAGCAGCAGTATTTACTGCTTGTGAGCTACTCGGCTATTTATACGTTCAGAAATTGGCAGTTGCTATTTTTTTCCCATTTTTATTGTCATGGAGGGGGGGGGGGGGGGGGGCTGGAACACCGATGCTCTTACCATCGAAATTTGACGCAAGGCTTTCTGTTTCCAAATCGGCTGCAGCTGATTTCCACCCATCGACTCGGTATATCAGGGTTTTGTGAAACGGGACTACTGCTCCTAAGCTACGCAGCCGGTGATATGCCAGACATATATTAATCCCAGTTGTTTGTCCATATTTGCTTACATTCATTGATTTCATTTACTTGTCCATATTTGCCTACATATACCAAACATACACTGATCCCAATTGTTTGTCAGTAGGTGCCTACATACACCAAAGATACATTGACCCTAGTTGTTTGTCCATATTTGCCAATACTGTATATACCAAATATACTATATTGATTCCAATTGTTTGTTCATAGTTGCCAAAGAGGTCCATTGGGTCATCTGACGGTTACATCGTGGCTTCCGATGTGGCTGATTAGATCTATATGTGCGGGAAATGTCTATTTCAAAGAATGCAGCGAGTCACACTGTCGATCCAACAGAGCTATCTCACTCAGATTTTCCTTTTGCACGCCTTTGATTGGCTTCTTCGATGGTAACGTTCCAGAGAAGCTCTTATAGTTAATATTTTACGTCAAAGCTCTTACTACCGTTCCTTAATATCATTGTTAATTTGAAAAATACGTTGATATGGTTGTTTATTTCTATTCTATGAAAAAAATCTCCCAGAAAGGATCACATATAACATTCCGTGTTTTATTTCATCGGCATTGTTTCCTTTCTCTTTTAACTGGGTGTGGTAAATAAGTCGCGGAACAAGCCGCGGAGGCGTCCGATTTTACCCCCACACTGAAGTGACAAGGTAACCGACCAAGAGGTAGACAGGTAGAAAGCGATACAAGCCTGAAAATAACATCAAGAGATGAAAGAACAGAAGAAAATTAACCTTTCAAAGTGTACTGCCGTAGCGACAGACATTTTTGTGTGTGATTTGAACTCAATAATCCATACACTGCTACTACTTAGGGTGCAGTGGACTTATTTGTGCGTGTGAATTAGCTTTCCCTATTACTAATCTTCTTAGTCATCATGTGAACCCACTCCGACTTCATAAATACATGTAATTTATGTCCACAAGTCAAGGACGTTAAGATCCGTTGCTGTTAATCTTCTTTGATAACAGTATTGGATTGATACTTTAAAAAAAAAAAAACACTGCTGAATATTGCATGCAGTCGGAATTGGCAGAAATCATTTATTGTACCTAAGCTACCAATTAATCCTTCAGACAGACATCGACAGCGGTAAATAATTCCTCCAAAACAGCATGATGCAATTTGATGAAATTACGTATCTTACTGCTACTGACCCTGTCGATTACTTGGAGCGAGGAACAGAGCAGATTACCAACTGCACATTGATCTCATCCATCACTTCATGTTGCCTTACTTTCCGGGACAGTAGTTTCCAGTTGATTATTGTACCTGGAGGATATGCTAGTATATTATTATAGACATAACTATGGCAATTTGTAAACAAGCCGGAAAGTCCATCTGATGCAGAGAAATTTTGTTTTACAGACGAATGTTTAAATTCAAAATAATGTTTTCCCTTAGTGAATTTGAATAACGAAGACACAAACAATAGATTGCACGATTTATTGTCTGGCATATTTCGCTGCATCTCTTGATTAAAATAATTAGATAAATCCTTCAAGTTGAGTTTATCAGTTTAATATTACCGTGGTAGACAATTAAAATTACCGCTTGAACATGTGTGTTGTATATTTCAGCTTGAAGGTTTTATCTAATTACTTTAGTTTATGTCATGTTTTTTCCTTCTGCAATGTGTACCTGACGAGATGCAGCTAACTACGCCAGGCAGTAAATCGTGTAATCTATTATGTGTGTCTTCGTTATTCGAATGTTTACATGAGTTTATTTACATGATTTGTCTTATTGTTTGTGTTGTGTGGATTCTGCAGTATGCACCTGACGAGATGCAGCGAAATGTGCCATTGTTTGTAACTTCATTGTTCCCATTCACTATGATAAAACAGTGTTTATATCTTGACTGTTCGCATTCCCTATGATAAAACAGTGTTTGTATCTTCATTGTTCACAATACCTATTAAACGAAGCCAGTGTTTATATCGTCATTGTTCACATTGTCTGTGATAAAACGTTTTTATATCTTCATTGTTTCCATTACCTATGATAAAACATTGTATCTTCATTGTTCACATTACCTATGATAAAACATTGTTTGTATCTTCATTGTTCACATTACCTATGATAAAACATTGTTTGTATCTTCATTGTTTACATTACCTGTGATAAAACATTTTTTGTATCTTCATTGTTTACCTTACCTATGATAAAATATTGTTTGGAATATTTAAAAGACAGGTCATTGATACGTGAAAGAACGATGTTCTAAAGAGTGACATCACAAAAGAAACTCGTCAAGCACATCAGATGGTGAACAGTAAATTTGCTTCAGCCATATAACAAGAAGAAAACTCGGTAATGCAATGAACAACTCAGAGCCATTGAAAAATATGCAAAAGAGTGCGACCAGACGATAATAGACATTTCTGTATTACAGAAATACGAGGAGGCTTCAAATGAAAATATTTAATGTGTGGTAGAAATTACAGTAAACATGTCATTGTCTTGTAACATGTCAATATTGTTATTAAGGATGTCAAGAGTGTTGAGGACGTGACATCACAGTGGAGACGAACATGGTGACGTCATAAGGGCAGTTTAAAGATAGCCGCTCCACTTTTGACATGCACCAAAGAGGAGCAGCGCTCTGTTATCCGTTGTCTGATCAGTAAATGGGTGAAACCTATAGAAATTCATAGACGAATGAAGGTCCAGTATGGTGATACGTGTTTGTCAGTGTCATGATGCAAAATCAACACCCGCGAGAAGCCTGTGCAGAGATCGAAGCTTAACCATCCGAGACCGTGTACGAAATGATGTTATCAGTGTGATCAACACCTTATTCCACACATATTGAAAGGCAGACGATCAAATGATTCCGCCAACTCTTTAGAATGCTATACTATCAGTTACGAGCACTAATGCTACACCAAAACAGATCTCACGCGACAAAACATTGGCGCCCGAGAAGAAAATTGTTTAACGACATTAAATAAATTATACATTCACACGGAATGACACTATCTAGTGCCATTCATTGGCCGCTGGAACGTCAACTATTCCTCCCCGCTTGACCTCAAAAGTGGAAGGTGGATGATGATACTGGAGAAACACAGAGCTTAACCCTCCGTCACACTACTACTACACTGTTAAACTATACCATTGATTTACTTCTAAACATTCTTCTACTTCTATGAGTGCCAATCAATGCATGTGAAGTGATGTTTCGTGTTATGTCGGTCACCTCAAGTGCTTGCCTGCTAAACTGTTTATGTGAGGCCACTGGCTGCATCTGAAACCTCTATGTCGACATCCTGTGTAGACTTACCATTACCCTTTCCCACCCATATATTATCCAATCGTATTGCACTGCTGACTGGCCGCGTAAAGCAAGTAAGCGTGCATTCCTAACACAGATTATATTTCCAGCTACACCTCTTAAACTCATATTTCCATTCTCAACATTAATATGTGGAAAGACAAGAGCAGATATATCTCTGTATTGATTTGTGGCGGTCTTCTCATACAGGGCAGATGACATGAATCTGACACCTCACCTCATATCGACACAATAAATAGCTTGATTGGTAACAGAGATGACAAGGCCACAGCTGTGGAATGTCGGTTTGTAAAATATTACTGATGCATACGGGTGTGAAGACTATGTTATTGTGTAGGGGTGATCAATGTGTACGATAAAACTGCATAATACTGAAATACATGTGTGTTTCTAGTTCTGTTTTTGCACCAGCACTTAAAATAACAAGGCAGAACACACTGGATGGCCAACAGGTCGTAACGATGAGTCTGTCCGTGGGTGTGACATGGCGGTAGTAGCAAAGATAAAAGGGCTAACTAGTTAAGGAAGTTATGTCCCTGGTACCTTGCCGTCTTGACAGATGATAGTTTGGTACACTGTGCTTCTAAATAAGGCATACTAACTACAGCCCATGGCGGTTAAGCCCAGGGATGGAGTTATACCTCTCCATAGCACAAAGCCTGGGCTGAAATGTAGAGACCATGAGTTGCCCATGCAGCATGATCCCTCTCTCGGTCTACCTATGAGATCTAGCCAACTGGTAGGGAAATTACTTGATCCTGAATTATGGAGTAAATTGGAAGAAAGACGTTAGTTATAGGCGCTGAAACTTCAGTGAGAATAAATTGGAAGAAAGGCGTTAGTTATAGGCGCTGAAATTTCAGTAAGACTAAATTGGAGCATAAGCGTTAGTTATATGTATAGGCTCTGGAGCTTTAGTAATCCCTCCCTACTCCGCCTAACGGCATAAGTGGAAGACTGCAACAATAGCAATTTAAAATAACTTTAAATAATTCAAGGAGAAGAGAAGTAGAGAGGAACATGAACAATATGCGAAATACATGGACGGAGCTTAAAGGGATAGCTAACAATAGGGGACCTTTGGGGTGAGTTGGTTGAGGGTCTATAGCCCATTGGATGACGGAGGACATAAAAAGAAGACAAAAAATAATAAAGTGCATACATTAAAATATCCAAGAGAATTCTTAGTCGATTTGTTTGCTTGAATCTGTGCCTCCCTGTATTTATTTATATATACATATTTATCAATATGTTCATATTAAGTCTTGGCAAGTAAGGACGCTCGGTGTGGTACTGACCACACCACGCCTCGGGTGACCACTGGTCTATACAAATACGGGTATATCACTATATACTTAATAAACCTAAAGGCGTTTCAGCCGATTTACTTTGCAATATGCCTGCGGCTCCGCGGTGAAGGAGTTACGGACCCAATTCGAAATCCGGCGGTATGGCGGTAGAAACACAACTGCGGGGGGTTTGGCAGTAGACCGCCCAACGTTGGTGTTTTAAGTCATGGTATGGGCGCCAGTCGTTCAGAAATCAATGGTTTACTGAACGTAAACTTGCCAAGAGATCAACAGCAGCAATAAATCCTTGGGTTGACTGCGACGTTATGTAAAGGATATGCAACGAACATTAACTTTACAATATGCCTAATATAGCGGGCTTGTTGGTGTAACGGTTCTGCGTTTACAATGGCCGTTCTTCCATCAGTCTGACCATCTTTGTGTCTGCTTCCTTGCCTTTCTGTTTCCATTGCTACCTGTCTGTTTGTATCCCAGTTGCCTGTAGGCCTGCATTTTGTCTGTCAGTAAATATGCGTGTCAATGAGTCAGTCCACCTATAAGTATAACTATTTGTTTGTTGTTTTTCTTAAGTCTGGTATCTCCACAGCTTTCACCTTGACATTTCTCTAATATTTTCTCTGATAACTTCTTACCTCTCGTATAATATGAGTGCTAATCAATACCAATGATTATATTTATATTGTTAATATTGCTGCACTCGCGGAACCTTCAACAGTGTACATTTACATGCAGTATTACCTGTGACAAACAACTCATATGGGGTAATAATTGTTTAGTTTGCATGTTTGACGCAGTTATGTTGGTTATTCTAAAACATGTTATTCTCAACTGGCTGAAACCTAATTATAAACTAATCGCATGCATTGTCTTAACGCCTCCTGAATCGTCAAGGTAACCTCGTCATGCATAAAATAAAATGTTTGCATATCCTTTACAGGACATCGCTGTCAACATCAGCATCTTTCAGCTGACTGTTGATTTCTTGGCAAGATTACGCTCAGTAGTTTCGTCATGCATAGCTATCATTAAATATCTTTATTTCGCAGACTCTTGCTTCACCCTAGGATCTGGCCGACACTCGGCACACCGAAGAAAGACCAGGCCGACTCACGATCAGACTGCATCTGTTGTCATTAGTATTGGGATACTTTCCTGGTTGTTGAAGATGGGACGGCGTCCATATGGCAATTCCCCGAGTGCTGTGATGTCGGTTCTTAAGTCACCTCAACTCAACTCTTATTTCATTGATTTATGCTTTGATTAATCCCATCAGCTCTATTTTCACAAGTAGAAAAGAAAACACCATAAAGGCCCCAATTATAACTAACCGAGAAATCGACAGTTGAACGGTGCCTGAACATCTTTTTCTACAAAATCGAATGGAAGGGAAAGCTCAAAATGAAAAAGAAACAACCTAAAGACTCCAGTATAAGAAATGAGCAGACAAGCTGAAAAGCATCTGATGGCTGTGGAAATGTGATTTCTGAGTCAAATGCAAAGAATACCATGGACAGACAGAAAAACGAATTACCAAGTCCTACAAGAAACACATCAAAACAGTAAAATGATTAGAGAAATTAGACGTACACAGTCAAAATTGTTTGGCCACGTTATGAGAAGATATAAATTGAACAACTTGATGACAACTGGCAAGATTGAGAAAAAAGGGAAGGCAGAGAAATAAATACCTGGATAGCTTGGCCACGTGGTATGATCGAAACAAGAACACTGAGCTGATCCACGACTCTGGTGATCGAGTGATATGGTGAAACATGACCGCCAAAGCTAACCGGCATGGTACATGATGAATGAATGAATAAGAAATCTGTTATCGTCAGCTAAAAGGAATCAGAACATGTTATCTGTACGGGGTAAAATGACAAGGTTACATCTTAATAAACTTCTCTGCGGTTGTGATGTTTCGTTGAACACTCCGCTGGTTACTGAGCTTGGAGAGGTGAATGACAACACAGTTCCCGAGGTGATGGTACGTTTGACCGATGCATTAAGTTCTTTTCGTGGCACAGATGATCTGGATACCAGATCATCGGGTTTAAGAGTTAACACTCAGCCTTCCAGGGGATGAATAAACATAGAAGCCGCCGTGGCAGAGTGGTTTAACACTGGCCTGAAGATCCAATAGTCATGAGTTCGATACGTATCGGTGGCGGATTTTATATTTTATTTTGTTTTTAATGTGACCTTGGCTCCCAGGTCTACGTAATTCTAAAATGAGTACCAGGACATTCTTGGGAAGTAAAGGCAGTGATCCCCCGAGTATGTCGCCCAGCGAGTGCCGATTGGTCTATAAACATATTGGTTTAGCACCATACGCCTAATGCGCTTTAATGTGTGTAAACGGGACCGTTATGGGTTTTTGTTAATAAAGTATTACTAGGCTAATGTATCACACAAATAAGTAAAGGACCCTTACACATGCTGTCTCCTGTGTTGGTGGTGGTAATAATGATCATTGATAATAATGTTGATAATGAATGTGATGATACTGATTATTAAAAAGGTGAATATTATGATTATGATGAATATGTAGGTTGATAAATGTGATGATGGTAATGGTGATGATGTTGGTGGTGATCATATTATTGATGGTGACGATGATAATGATAATTGTGATGATGATGATGATGATGATGATGATGATGATGATGATGATGATGATGATGATGATGATGATGATGATGATGATGATGATGATGATGATGATGATGATGATGATGGTGATGATACTGATGATGATGATACTGATGATGATGGTTATGATCATTATGATGAAGACTGTAGCGGTTATAATGAAGATTATGATAGTGATCATGGTGATGGTGGTGGTAGCGGTAATAATGATGATGAGACGACAATGACGAGCCGAAGAACATTGTAACAATCAATAAGATACGTTGTTATAAATTTCGACTATGGTAAATGATAGACAGCTCAGCAAACCTTCAGTAAGCACGGGTTATCGGTCAGTGGTCGGTATTATCAAAAGCACTTAATTCATGCTACTGGGGAAATATGATCGCCTACGCTACCCGGCATGAAACATGATGACTGAGCGGATCGTCTGTCGCTTCCAATCGTTTGTAACACGATTCTTCTTCTTCTTCTCTTTACCTGTTTAAGTGTTCAACAACAAAAAACGTGAGAGAGAGAGAGAGAGAGAGAGAGAGAGAGAGAGAGAGAGAGAGAGAGAGAGAGAGAGAGAGAGAGAGAGAGAGAGATTATGTTTCTTCTATGTGACTATTTGTGGCACATGATACTGGGCATTCTTGAGAGGTGACCAAACCATTTCATCCGTTCTTTAATGAAGTGCATGACTTCGGGCCTAGATGTTTTAATTTGTCTCATTTCAAATCAAGATTACACAAATGAAATTCGGTTAAGTGTGGTAAGGATGTATGAATACAATGCATTGTAGGAATCACAAGACATTTTCTATGTCACGTTCAAGTGAACACAGTTGTGCAAACAACATAAAGGCGTTGGTGGTCTTTTTGTCCACGGCCTTCTGTTTTGCGTACTGCCTAGCATTTCTGATACCGAAGTCGCTCATTGCCATGAAGTCAAACTGGCGTGCATCTTTCCTCTGGTCTTCCCATGCCTCTTCCGCCTTCCAGATTTCCGTATAATTCAGATCTCCTAATCAAGGGAGTCTCTGTGGCGAAGTGGTCAAGCCATCTGCCACGCACTCCGAAGATTGTGGGTTCGATTCCTGGCTACGTCTTTCGGTTCATGGGTGCATTTTTCTCGGAGACACATGGGGGTCGTCGCTGGAGTTACGGAGTTTCGTGATTTGTGCTTTGCTTTTGGCAGGTCGCCCTGAGGAAAGAGACCGAACCATATGGGATAAAACCCGGTGCAATGAAATCGATTCTCTTGGTTTTCTAAAGACTTTTTCTCTTTATTTTTTTAAATCATAATCGCTTGGTCACATAGGAAGGTGCAAACACACACACACACACACACAAATCCACACACATATCCACACACACACACACACACATTCACACACATCCACACACACACACATACACACACACAAATCCACACACACACACACAAATCCACACACGCACACACAAATCCACACACACACACACACACACATCCACACATACACACATTCACACACATCCACACACACACACACACATACACACACACATACACACACACATACACACACACATACACACACACACATACACACACACACACACACACACACACACACACACACACACAAACTGTCCTGATTGCCCTAACTGTATTGATTTATAGTCTGGCTGGATTGAAAGACCGTGGTCATCTTCCCGACCTCGGCCATTAAACGCAATGATATGAATTATTTAGAAACCAGAACTCGAGGAACTACAGCGAACTCACTACTCGATATTGACGTAGAAAATACGGCACTGACTCTTGGTTTCTTTGTAAGTTGTTACAAATTATGTCACATGTCTGTCTGTCGTTGTGGCTACCACATTATGGGAATAGACAATATGGACAATCCGTCCAGACATCCAACAATTCATTCACAACCATTCGTTCATACTCCTGAAAGTGCATTCATTCATACACCCGCTAAACCTCATTCACACACCCTTTCATCATCCAATCTTTTTATCCAATATATTTTCTCTTATCTACATGTCTGCTTGCGTATCTGTTGGTTTGACTGTTGTTTGCCGGTCTGTATGTTAGCCTGTCTGATTGTTTGTTCACCTGCATGTATGTTTGTTTGTCTGTCTGTTTGTCTGCACGACTGTCTCTCGTTCGGACGATATATCAACCTATCTATAAATGTATCGATATGTAAACCAATTGAGCTATTAATTAACATATAAATCAGTCTGTCTGTCTTTCTGTGTCTGATTGCTTGCTTGCTTGTATTTGTCCACCAGTGAACATGATTTAATACACCTTGCACCTGTCAGTGAGAAGTGAGAAGATTCCCCTCGTGATCTAATTGCGCATCTGTTGATATTAAACAAATAGTTAGTGCCCTTTTTACAAGCCCTAAGGCCATTTGGGCAAATGGAGATAGACCCATATTGTTATATTGCCACATTTCTGCAACGTTTTGCCGTCGTTAAATGCATTCAGTCTGTCTGCCAGCATTATCAGACAGATTACGTCTCTATTTCTATATTTAACAATCGACACATGCACTGACGATTTCTTCTTCTATGTTCACCTTCCGACGTCAATATGAATAAATTCGAAGAAAGTAGCAGTCAACTTAAGCTTTTGGGACATATCCACAATTTTTGTCCTCAAATGAAGCAGGTGTAGGCCAAGATAGTTTTCTCTGTTTTGCATGTTTGACCATGCAGCTAGGTTACCAACTAGCAGTATACCATAAAAAGCAGTGATATACAGACCAAATAGTAGCAGAGAAAGAGGCCGACCACGTAAACGATGGACGGATGGAATAACAGAGTCCATGGGAATATCGATACACCGGCCATGAGCGGGCGCTGTCTCTGTTTATACTTCACCTCGACACCGCAAGGTACAAGAGGAACATGATAAGATGAGATGAGCATGGTGGACACTCCAGCAACAAATGTTTAGGTTTAGCTGTCATTGTACCATTGGCACCTTGCTGTCTTGACAGACGATAGTTTGTGCTTTAAAAAGGCATAATAACTTTTACCTATGGAGGTAGCGAATGTGACTGATAAGGCCAATTCGCGCTGAAAATGTTCGTTCACAGTGGGTGCATGTGAACACGTGGTCATTTCCACCATCATGCACCATCTTACGTCTCGCACGCTCGGTGAGTGACTTATCTGCAATAATTTTCTCCTTTGTCTTTATTCCATTTCTGATGTTTGCCCTCCATGCAACACGTTCAGCGGCGACTTACTCCCAATGTGAATTATCAATGCCTGTATCAATCACGTCCAGCTTACACACATCTTTGTATCGTAGTAGAGGCCAACCCTGAGATCTCTTACCAATCTGTAATTCACCAAAAAAGATGTCCTTTGGTATTCTGCCATCATCCATCCTCATGTCATTGTACCAATCCCAGTAAAATGCATCAGTATCTCCTATCTTTAATTTATTAAACATATGTTTCAATCTGTCGTGTCCTTAGTGGCTGAGTTGGTAATATGCTGTTAGCTCGATATGCTACAGATTCTTAATAAATGTTTCATTTATCCAGACGCATATTTGGGTCATGAGTCTGTGATGTGAAAGTGTCATCACATGTTGTAGGCCTGAGAGAAGTGAGGAAAGTGTGGCCAATCTTATCGTTCTTTGGCAAGCGACCAGCCCGGCATCTAATCCGTGTCCGACCAAGCTCATGACATTACCAGTGCAGTTCCCTTTCAAGTTCGCCAGCTCGCTCGCCACACACTTCACCTAGGCATTTGTTAAACATTACAAACAGCGAAGATTGCACAGACGACGTGCAGGCATCACATGATGTCAGGTTTACAAGATTATCCAATAGTAGGTCGTTTACGCCGGCTTTGTGGCTTAGAGGTTATGAATTTTCTCCATATTCTCGTATACTCTCGTTGGTAACGTGATGACGGTGAGAATCAGCAGTGGTTCAAATCGCATCGGTAACTTACGGGGTATGTGAGCCGGCCGCTCAGAAAGCAATGGCAAACTACTGAGCTTAATCTTGCCAAGAAATCAACATACAGCTGAAAGATGCTGGTGTTGACAGCGATGTCCTGTAAAGGATATGAAAAAAAAAGGTCGTTAACAGAACGTAGATCTCCATCGTCGTTTTATTTGAAGCCGGTCTCTTCTTCCGGGGCCGATGCTTCTCGTTACTCTTTTAAAACCACTGTGACATTTAATCATCAGAAATCTCATGTCTCTGAGACACGGTGCTGTTTGTGATACAGGTGTCTCCTATGTTCAGATTGTGTAGAATGTTAATAAGATTCTTCTTCGCGACCCATGAAATTCTACGAATTTTCTATAAGTTCAAATTCAAAACTTTAAAAAAAAAAAAAAAAAAAAGTTCTACTCTCCCCTTACCCATAACCCCCCCCCCCCCCACACACACACACACAATCATTACGTGTCATGCCAATGTCAAGCGTGTGAGGCCATGTTTCTCCATCTCACACGATCACCGATCAGTCTTGTGAGGCCATGTTTCTCCATCTCACACGATCCCCGACCAGTCTTGTGAGGCCATGTTTCTCCATCTCACACGATCACCGACGAGTCTTGTGAGGCCATGTTTCTCCATCTCACACGATCACCGACGAGTCTTGTGAGGCCATGTTTCTCCATCTCACACGATCACCGACCAGTCTTGTGAGGCCATGTTTCTCCATCTCACACGATCCCCGACCAGTCTTATGAGGCCATGTTTCTCCATCTCACACGATCACCGACCAGTCTTGTGAGGCCATGTTTCTCCATCTCACACGATCACCGACCAGTCTTGTGAGGCCATGTTTCTCCATCTCACACGATCCCCGACCAGTCTTGTGAGGCCATGTTTCTCCATCTCACACGATCACCGACGAGTCTTGTGAGGCCATGTTTCTCCATCTCACACGATCACCGACCAGTCTTGTGAGGCCATGTTTCTCCATCTCACACGATCACCGACGAGTCTTGTGAGGCCATGTTTCTCCATCTCACACGATCCCCGACCAGTCTTGTGAGGCCATGTTTCTCCATCTCACACGATCACCCACCAGTCTTGTGAGGCCATGTTTCTCCATCTCACACGATCCCCGACCAGTCTTGTGAGGCCATGTTTCTCCATCTCACACATCACCGACCAGTCTTGTGAGGCCATGTTTCTCCATCTCACACGATCACCGACGAGTCTTGTGAGGCCATGTTTCTCCATCTCACACGATCACCGACCAGTCTTGTGAGGCCATGTTTCTCCATCTCACACGATCACCGACCAGTCTTGTGAGGCCATGTTTCTCCATCTCACACGATCCCCGACCAGTCTTGTGAGGCCATGTTTCTCCATCTCACACGATCACCGACCAGTCTTGCATCAGCTCTGTATTCTTGTCCGGATTATGACATGTGGTCAAGCCATCAAGGTGTGTTATATTTTTCCCCCTCTTGCTCTACTATCACTAATTACACCAGTTGTCACTAAGGAGGAACGGCTGGATGAGTGGCTAGAATGCCGGATTCTCCTTCGGGAGACCCGGGTTCGAATCCCCTGTAAGGTGTGGAGTTTTTTTTTCTGCCGGCAGCAAATAGAAAACTCTAATCTAGAAAACTCGAACTCTAATTCCTCAGGCTCAAAGACCCCCCTGCCATATACCGCAAGGTACTATATTAGCAGTAAATGACAGTGACAGTCACTAGGTGTTCACATTTATTTCTCATTATAACGTGCCCAAAAATCGTGACCATCTAATTTCTCATATGAATTTATGACTGTCATTTCCTTCGTGAAATACTTTCTCGATCATTTTTCTGACCTTCCTTGATATTCTTGGTATGTTTCTGCTTGCCAATTCTCCATATTTAACGTCCAAACAGCAGTATAATTTCGTTTTGGCACTTCAACTCCTACAAGAAACCTATGACAATAGTAAACTGATTAGAGAAGTTACACGTAACCTGTCAAGATATTTGGAGCAAGTTATGAGGGGAAAAAACTAGAAAACGTACAAACTCAAATGACAAAAGCACAGACCTAACCTAAGAACGGTGGTTGTGTTACATGACTAAACATGAGCGCCCACGCTTATCGGCATTCCACATGGTAATAATAAGTTGAGTGTTTAACACACTCTAACCTTCAGCAAGATAATGTTAACAAACATTTTGAATCTCGGTTTACAGACCGTGGTACTCATCTCTTAAATATTTCTTCGCAGGCTCTGTGGGGTTACGGACGCATTTCATAATCCCGCATACCGCGTTCGAAACACAGCTGTGGGCGATTTGACAACAGACCGCCTTGCAGTGGTTTTTATAAAATGTTATGAGTGCCAGTAGTTCAGAAAGCAATGGCAAACTACTAAACCTAAAACTTGCCAAGATATGACAAATAGCCAAATATTGCTGGGTTTGACTATGACGTCCTGTAAAGGAAATGCAAGTAACTTTCAATGAATCGCCTGAGAGCTATGGTGGCATAGAGGTTGGTCCGCTGGCTTTTCAACGTGGTGTTTCGGGCTCAGTCTCTAGTAGTGACAGCATTTGTTCCCACCGATAGGGCTGTGAGATCTACCTAGCCCCGTAACACGAGATCCGGATAAATGTTGGAAATTTCCGGCGATTGAGGGAGCGCAAGGACGTGTTCTGGTCACCAGAACAACTGTATGCCATGATCTGGTATAAATGACCGCCAGTCACTTGACAGGTCTGTCATGAAGTCCTTATTTTATCGAGTTCTCAAACATGAGCTGCTTTCCAAGTCTGTTGTCTGTCTGGCTCGATCGCTGACAATAAGTACTTCATGACTCCTTCATCCATTATTTGTCAACAGGAAATTGGAAAATGTGTTTTTCTGGACATTGTGAGGAGAGGATGTTTGGGAATAAGTTTCATTTGTAGAACGTCATCAGTGTTATCATCGTCATGATCGTCATTATCTTGCCAGTTGGCGTTGGTGACCATGTATCGTCAGAACATCCATTTACTAGCACTGCGTTTCAGTTTATGTATTATCTTTTCATGATGTAATGAGAGACAGATTATTCTCTGCCCTTTCTCTCTCATGCACACTCTGTGCACTTCAGTATGTATGTGTATTTCTGAAAGTTTCTAACACTCTTCGTGTATTATAATATCTCTCTCTCTCTCTCTCTCTCTCTCTCTCTCTCTCTCTCTCTCTCTCCCCCCCCCCCCCCCACACACACACACACACACACACATACACATTATATCTCTGTCTGTATTCCTAAATATTTTTTTTTCGTAGATGTTATGAGTGGCTAGAGTATACACCCACAGACACTAACACAAACACACCTACGCACACAAACACACACACACACACACACACACACACACACACACACACACACACACACATACTGCAAGGTTGTGACAGAGATTACAAAGACATCTGTAAACGTTAAATGATTAATTGAGGACAATTGCATACTATGAATGCCTACAGGAGATATGTGCAGCTTAAATAATCATTATCATGAGGAGCTTGCCTATTAATTCATTGCTACGATTGTATAGTTGAATGACACAGACGGACTTCATCACTCGTCTGGTGGTATCATTTTATTTTTAAATCTTACCGATTGATTATTCCTTGATTGCTGTATTGAACATTATCGTTGCAAAACTAACATGGTACCACACATAATATAAGTATGTCCTTAATAGTGTCGACAAAGGCATGATTGCCACCAAGCTAGTTCGAAAAACGAATGAATAGGGAGAAAAATAGGAAACTCAACGAAATGACAGACACATATAGATAAGCACGAACGATCGATTCGATCAACATCTTTATTAATGAATACACAAGCTAGAAAACGAACTATTACAATCACAAATAAGTCGTACACATATTTCAATGATTACCACAAACAATCAGATGGGTGGATTACTTTGTAATTTACATGATATATTGGAGTAACATATGTATGGAACATGTCTGACAGTATGCGAGACACGAGATTTAGTATAACGTCAAAGCCACACAGCATAGACTATAAGAAGAAAGTAAACCACTGCTTTCAGCTTATATTTACTATTTTTCTAACAATAAACACACATACATTGGCATCACTTGTTACTTTGATAGCATCACAGTTTCCCTGATGACTTACCACACACACACACACTCACACACACACACACACACACACACACACACACAACCACCCACCTACCCACTCATCCTCCCACACACACACACACACACACTCACACACACACACACACACACCCACACACACACACACTGATAAACCGTTGAAGATCCATTCTTCATAGATCATCTTCTCGATGGGGATTCGAACACATCAACGTAGCCGGAGTGGGATCATGTTGCACGTCCTTTGAAGAACGTTGTTATTAAACCCAAGTTGATTTTTATATGCTGTTTTACATCCAGTAGTTTGCCATTGCTTTCTAAACGAGAATTCAACGTTTAAGTCCAACTTAAAGGCCTAGGAATAAACCCACTACCTTGTCAACAGCGTAGAGGAAGTTAAAGAGCAATCACTCTTAATCTTTCTGCGACGCTGTCCTCTTTATGATGTTACTCTTGTCTAATGTAATTCGCATATCCTTTACAGGACATCGCTATCAACAGCAGCATCTTTCAGCTGTCTGTTGATTTCTTGGCAAGATTACGCTCAGTAGTTTGCCATTGCTTTCTGAGCGGCCGGCTCAGTTATCCCGCAAGTCACCAGCGGGGGTCGAACCGCCTCAGCTCTCGCCCGCTACGAGACTCTGCGTGATAAACGGGATTACGGAGAAAGTGTTGTAACCCCTCGGCCAGAGAGACCGGCTGTCTAATGTAATAGTTAATTGCATATCCTTTACACTACGTAGCAGTCACGGGAGCAGCATTTTGTTGTTGCTGTTTGTGATTTCTTGGCAATTATAGTTCAGAAGTTTGCCATTGTTTTCTGAACTGTCGGTACTCATACCATTGTATGAAAATCAACGCAAGTCGTCCTGCTGCCAAATCACCCGCTGCCGTGCTTAGAACGCGGTATGCGGGATTGCGAATTACTTGCGCAACCCTTTCGCCACAGAGTAATAGTAAACATTAAAAGACACGTTGTTCCTGGAGGAATTAAGATTATTTCTTATTTCATTTATTTATTTTTTTTGAATTTGTCTACTACATTTTCTTTTATCCTACTGTTTTTGCCGTGAAGTGTCGCAGAGATGGGGTAGATGTAATGTTCTGTGTTTCGCTTATCCTGTTGCTTGTGCTAATGTCATATTTGATTTCGTCAGTGTCTCTTGTCCTCATTCTAACCAACTCTTGGTGGGTCGTCCTCTCACCTAGTATCCCGATGTGCTCACATACAACGATCTAGCCGCTGGCTGATCTTGTTCCATTCTAGCTAAATGCCCGAACGTTTGATTTCTTTGGTGTTATATAAGGTCAGCAATAGGGATTATCCTTACACTCGTTCTTAGTTTCACATTTGTACCTCTATCTCTTCTCATTTTTCCCAGCTGAGTTTTGTTTGGCATCTAATTTTACTTACATGATGTGAAGGATTGATAATGAAGTGGGACAGTATCAGCCAATTAAGAGAGGTGTTAGGCAGGGATGTGTGATGTCTCCAGATCTTTTTTTCCCTATACAGTGAAAATATTGTCAGAAATGTAGAGGATATAAATGGAATCAGCATTGGAGGACGAAACATCAATAACATTAGATATGCAGATGATACAGTATTAATTGCAGACAATGCACAGGACCTGCAACAATTAGTAGATGCGGTTGTTGTACACAGTGAGCAACTGGGGTTAGAATTAAATTGTAAAAAGACTCAGGTTATGGTCGTCACTAGGAAGGAAGAAGTGCCACGATGTAATATACAAGTAAATGGAAGTATTCTTCAACAAGTGAATCGGTACAATTATCTTGGAACAGTTATACCATCTGATTGGAGATGCCTTGAAGAGATTAGAACAAGAATCGCCTTGGCGAACGTAGCCTTTAGCAAGATGAAAAACATTCTGACCAATAAAAAGTTGTCAATTGAAACGAGAAAAAGAGTGTTGAGGGGATACATAAAGCCTGTTCTTTCGTATGGATGTGAAACTTGGACAATGAGCAGTCAGGCTGAAAAGCATCTGATGGCTGCAGAAATGTGGTTTCTGAGGAAAATGCAAAGAATACCATGGACAGACAGAAAGACCAATGACCAAGTACTACAGGAGACAAATGAACATCGTAGACTGATTAGAGAAATTAGACGTAGACAGTCAAACATTTTTTGGACATGTTATGAGAAGAAATGGATTGGAGAACTTAGTGACAACTGGCAAGATCGAGGGGAACAGACCAAGAGGAAGACCGAGAGGAAAATACCTGGATGGCTTGGCCACATGGCATGGACGAGACAGGAACACTGAGCTGATCCACGACACTGGTGATCGAGTGAAATGGCGAGTCATGACCGCCCACGCTTTTCGGCATGGCACATGATTGATTGATTGATGTGATTATACGCCTATATTTTTGGCCTGGTCTCCCTTGCCTAGGGGTTAACAACTGTCTCCGTAATCGCGTATATTCACGTGGGTAACGCAGTTGCGTGAGATTCGGTAGCGGAATGCGTCGCGTTGGTTACCTACGGGGGTATATGAGCCGGTCGCTCAGAAAGCACTGCTAAGCGTAATCTTGCCAAGACATCAACAGCAGCTGAACAATGCTGGTGTTACAGCAATGTCATGTAAAGGATATGCGGAAAAAAAAATGTCTAGGCCTGTCACGTCTGACGTTGGTAACCTAACTTTGGGACCAATAAAGCGTCTATTAGCTTCTTTTATTTTTCCTTTTTTTTTTTTTTTTTTTTTTTTTTTTGATATTTGAAAGTATTAGAATAGATGCTATAATATGTATGCTGTTTGCTTTCTGTATTTTCGACGCTATTTCTCTATTCCATCTTCCATCTTTTATAAACACACTGCCCTGACACTTGTACTCTCTAACTTTTAAAAACTATTGTCCACTTATATATACTTACGTTATATTGCACTGGTCCACTTGTCATCTGTGGTCACTGGTCCACTGGTCCATCTGTGTCAGGTCTTAGTCAGATATGACTGAGCTACCGTATGACAGTAGACGGTACTACCTGCTTTCTGTCAGCGCCGAATGTTGGGCGGCGCTTACCAAACCCGACACCCCACATTGTGCCAACGGCTTCGGGCGGAAGAGCGCAATTGGGAGGGTACAAGCCTTATCCTGGTGCGAGGAAATGCAACCCAAAGACAAAATAAGTCATGGCAGGGCAGACCAGGCCCTAAGCCTTGGTTGGCAGCTGGTCTAGGATTGACGCTCCGACAGGCGGACAGTTAGAGCATTGCTCTGCTGATCCGGCAGCTTCTGCAGCTTGTCTTGTTCCAGGTGTATAGGTGTTAACTTTCCTCTGGAGTGAACTAGGCAGGCCGAGAGAGGGATCATGCTGCATGGGCAACACATGGTTTCTTTATTTTAGCCCAGGCTTTGTGCTATGGAGAGGCAATAACTCCATCCCTGGTCTTAACCGATCTCGGAATCAAAGCGAGAGGCAACTGTTACGGGTTATAAGTCCTTGTCAGTTGGCGTAGACGCGTTGCCTCTGACGGTGGGAGACACCTACAGGTGTCACTGATCAGCTACCGCCCGCCTCAAGCTGGGCAGCCCCCGGCCAATTGGGTGCTGATCCGCCATAGCCTGCCTGCTTCAATTGGTGCTTGGGGCTAGGACAAAATCTGAATCGCAGGCTGTAAAACCAATGCACGAGGTACTAATAAAAAGAATAGTAGAAACCTCAAGCTACGGCCTGCAACCTGGAACGTGAAAACCATGTGTTCAGGATTTTCCACTGACTTGACAAATATTGACTATGTGAGAAAAACGGCTGTGATTGATGCTGAACTCAATCGTCTTAACATTGACATTGCTGGCCTGCAGGAGACTCGCCTCGCTGAGGAAGGGTCACTCAGGGAAAACAATAACACCTTTTTTTTGGAAGGGAAGAGGGCAGGCAGAAAAAAGGCAACATGGTGTGGGATTTGCAGTGAAGAATTCGCTACTGGGAATGATTGATATCCCAGCTGGAGGTAATGAAAGATTATTATCACTGCGCTTGACAACCTCTTGGGATTTGCCACCATTCTCACTGCATATGCACCGACACTCGCTTCATCTGATGATGTAAAGGATACGTTCTATGAGCAGCTAGACTCTGCGATCAAGGTAGTTCCAAAATCCGACTACATTTATATGCTCTGTGATTTCAATGCTCGTGTGGGCAAGGACTCGAATTCATGGCCAGTGTGCCTTGGAAAATACAACATCGGTCGCATGAATGATAATGGGCAAAGGCTGCTGGAGCATTGCACTAGAGATGACCTATGTATTACAAACTCCTTTTTTATAACAAAAGAGCTGCATAAGGTCACATGGAAACATCCAAGATCCGGCCATTGGCATCAGCTGGACTTCATTATCACACGGAGACAACATCTGAACCATACATCATTAACTCGAAGTTACCACAGTGCTGACTGTGATACAGATCATTCCTTGGTTGTTGCAAGGGTTAGACTGAGACCAAAGAGACTCTACACAGCTAAACACAAGTCTAGCCCCAGGATTAATATTATAAACACTCACGATCCTGGAAAGTGCTTTGAATTTCAACAGCAACTTGAAGACGCTTTCAATGATACATCAGAAAATTGTATAGTAAATGATAAATGGAGTAAACTTAAGGAACCTATTTATAAAACAGCGGTAGGGGTTTACGGCACTGTGGATCATATGAGGCAGGACTGGTTTGCGGCAAACAGCCAGATACTGCAGCCCTTGATTGGTAAAAAGAAGATAGCTCTCTTAAGAAACAAGGTAAGACCAACGCGTAGCACTCTCAGTGAGCTGAAGCAAGCTAGGAAGGATGTACAAAAGGCTGCCAGGCAGTGTGCGAATGGCTATTGGATCAAGTTATGTGAGTCTATTCAAATCGCAAGTGATAAGGGAAACATCAGAAGCATGTATGAAGGGATAGGGAAAGCCTGTGGTCCAATGATCAAAAGAAGTGCACCGCTGAAAACCTTGACTGGAGAAATCATCACTGATAAGAAACAGCAGATGGATAGATGGGTCGCGCAAGGCTCCAGGTAAGGATGGGATTCCAATAGAGGTAATCAGGAGTGGGCAAGAAACACTCGCTCTACAGATCCACCAGCTAATAGAGCTATGCTGGCGAGAAGGACAAGTCCAAAAGGATTTCAAAGATTCAAACATCATAACGTTGTACAAGAACAAGAGCGATCGGAGCGACTGTAACAACTATAGGGGTATCTCACTTCTGTGTATTGTTTGGAAAGTATTTGCCAGAATTCTCCTGCGCAGTCTTCAAGTCCTAGGAGATCAAGTCTACCCCGAATCACAGTGCTGCTTCCGTCAGAACCGGTCTACCATTGATATGATATTCTCATTGCGACAGATGCAAGAAAAATGACGGGAACAAAATCAGCCACTGTTTATTGCCTTTATCGACCTCACAAAGTCATCCGATTTGGTCAGTTGTGAGGGTCTGTTCAAAGCACTAAAGAAGATTGGCTGCCCACCAACTCTTCTGTCCATTGTGAAATCGTTCCACACAGGCATGAAGGGTATAATCAAGTTTGATGGCTCAACTTCAGAAGAGTTTGAAATCAAGAGTGGAGTTAAGCAAGGTTGTGTACTATCCCCCACCCTCTTTGGGATATACTTTTCACTTCTACTGAAATATGCCTTTCGTGATCAGGATGACGGTATATACATTCACTCACGCTCAGATGGTGGCCTCTATAATGCTCAGAGATTGAAGGCCAAGACCAAAATTAGGAGGGTACTAATCAGAGAGTTGCTTTTTGCGGATGATGCTGCGATTACGACCCACTCTGAGGAAGAATTACAACATCTACTATCTGAATTCTCCAATGCTTGTTCTGAATTTGGTTTAACAATTAACAAAAAGAAGACACAGATTATGTCACAAGGTGCACATGGTGTACCATCAATCTTTATTGAGACGCCGAACTGGAGATAGTAGACCATTTTACATATCTAGGATCAGAGGTAAATAGCAAATTATCCCTCGATCAGGAAATCAACATCAGGATTGGCAAGGCAGCAACAACAATGAACATGTTAGCAAAATGAGTCTGTGAGAACAGGAAGCTTACTGCCAAAACAAAAGTCCTCGTCTACCAAGCCTGTGTCCTTAGTACTCTTCTTTATGGCAGTGAAACCTGGACAACTTACTCACGCCAAGAGAAACGTTTAAACAGCTTTTATATGCGGTGTCTGCGAAGAATACTTGGTATTAAGTGGCAAGACAAAATCACAAATACTGAAGTATTGGAAAGATCAGGTTGTGTGACGGTGTATTCCATGCTCAGTCTTCGTAGATTTAGATGGGTAGGACATGTTAGGAGGATGGATGATGGTAGAATACCAAAGGACATCTTTTTTGGTGAATTACAGACGGGTAGGAGATCTCAGGGTCGGCCTCTACTACGATACAAAGATGTGTGTAAGCGGGACATGATTGATACAGGCATAGATAATGCAAATTGGGAGCAAGTCGCCGCTGAACGTGTTGCATGGAGGGCAAACATCAGAAATAGAATAAAGAGAAAAGAGAAAGTGATTGCAGATAAAGCACACACAGAGCGTGAGAGACGTAAGATGGTGCACAATGGTGGAAATGACCATGTTTTCACATGCATCTACTGTGGGCAAACATTTGCAGCAAGAATTGGCCTTACCATCCACACTCGCCACCGCCATGGGTCGTAGTTATTAAGCCTTTTTGAAGCACAATGTACCAAACTATCGTCTGTCAAGACGGAAAGGTGCCAATGACTGGTCCACACACTAAAAACACACCATGTGCAGGCTTGCTTTGAGAGCAACTTCGTTTCATGTTTGGCGACAGTAACATAAAGCTACAACTCGACACCCGAAGGTACAAGAGGAACAAGATGAGATGAGATGAGATGAATATGAAGCTAATTACTTCAGATCGACTTTCAGTTGAAATCCCCTCCACTTGCCCATGCACAGATTACCAGCAGAGAACAGTAGAAATAATGAAATGGAATACAAGCCAAGCATTTTATTTTATCTGTTATTGTAGTCTCAAATACGGAAGTCACTTTAAGAGTACTACATTTGTGACGCACGTTATATAAAAAGTAACATCATCATGTGCCATGTCGAAAAACGTGGGCGGTGATTCTTCTTCTTCTTCTTCTTCTTCTTCTTCTTTTTCTTCTTCTTCTTCTTCTTCTTCTTCTTCTTCTTCTTCTTCTTCTTCTTCTTCTTCTTCTTCTTCTTCTTCTTCTTCTTCTTCTTCTTCTCTCTTCTTCTTCTTCTTCTTCTTCTTCTTCTTCTTCTTCTTCTTCTTCTTCTTCTTCTTCTTCTTCTTCTTCTTCTTCTTCTTCTTCTACTTCTTCTTCTTCTTCTTCTTCTTCTTCTTCTTCTTCTTCTTCTATCTTCCTCTTCTTCTTCTACTTCTCCGACTTCTGCGTTCGTCTGGAATGTTGTTTTAGACGCAGATGGGTTGTGCCTGTTTACGGCAAAGCTGCGATATTTAAACCTTTCGGCCGACACATCCGACTTTTTTCGCCATCACACACGATCACCAGAGTTATCGATCACTTCTGTATTCTTGCCTCGACCATGCCATGTGGTCAATACTTCCAGATATTTACGTCTCTACCTTCCCCTTGTTCTTATACCCCCAGTCTTGCCAGTTGTCCCCGTGTTCTATAGTTTATTACTTCTCATAAAGTGCCAAAAATGTTTGACTTTATACTTCTAATTTCTTTAATCAGTTTACCTCCCCCGATGTGTCTCCACCTTGACGTGGTGGGGGAGCTTGCGTGTCCCATCGACCCCATTTGCTTGCTGATGGATGAAAAACTACACATCGGACAGCTTATGGGATAGGGACCAGACTAAGAGAGACACAACCTGCTGCTCTGCAGGTGAGACTGAGGATAGCAGTCTAAAATTTAAATCAGGCGCACGAAGGCAGAAGTTCTTGGTCCGGACAAAACACTAAAGGCTCCCTGTCGAGGGCTGTGGCTGAACGCCTCTAAGCCACAAACCCTTGGACCTGAGAGCCAGACCGATACCCACCTTTCGAAAAATAAAGGCGTGATACTGAGCAAGCTACATGCCCAGGTCTGATACAAGTTCGAAGGCTCTCAGCTGGGGGATATGAGAGTTTCCCGGATGAGAGGGCCAGGCCGTTTCTCGTTCACCGCTGCACGAAGGTAAGGTGCTGAGCCGGCAGCACAAGTAGCCTACCTCGTGAGCGAGTACAAAAAGTCAAAAAGTGCCCCAGTCGAAGAAAATGGTTGCGAAAACTGTCTGTATCTAACTCATAGAGAGTGAAGACAAAAGTGGAAGAACTTCTCAATGACGCAAAATGGAACGCACGGCGAGCGAACCTATTGCGTGGTCCGAAGTCAAAAGCAAAAGCTTACCGAGTGGGTGTCGCTCGCAGTCTGACCGTCCCTGGTGTGTGCTTGAGCGATCAGTTGCAAACGAGTTGCCCAACACATGGAAGTGAGGAACTAAAGCAGTCATGAGCAGGACGTGGCAACTCCTCGGGTGAGCCCAGTCACAGAGCAATATGTGCCGGCTCTGCAATTATGGAAGCCTCCTTGGATAGCGAGGGAATGCCCATGGTCTGCCCCTGCCTTCCCTTGAGGGCCGACCACGATGTCGTTCATCATTCTATCTTGACCAGCTGAGATGTTAGCGACATCCCAACAGTCCAACGTGCCTCGAAACCAGAGGAAGGCTAACCTCATTAAAAAATGCCCGCTGAAGTCGGAAGTGTCGTCCTACGGGTGGCAAACTAACAATTGACACTACGCAATTACGTCCGAGTGAAATGTCTCGTCCGAATGTCTCTCGTGCTAGGAACAGCTCTGACTACCTAGTTTCCGAATGCCGCTCTTGTTCGGAACAGCTCTGACTGGGTAGTTTTCCGAATGTCTGTCGTGCCTGGAACAGCTCTGACGGGCGCAACGACAAGCACATGTCCGAAAACTCGCTGAGTGGATGCCGTCTGCAAACCTGTCTGGTTTGTCCGGGAATGACCCGGGGAAACGAAATGACCAATATATTGAAGTGAGGATTTAAAGCAGTCATGTGCAGGACGTGACGATTTCCCTCGGTGCGCCCAGATCCAGGGCGTTATGTGTCGGCCCTGCAACTATGGAAGCAACCTTGGATGGCGGAAAATGCTATGGACTGTCCCTGCCTTCCTTTGAGGGATGACCGTTGTCTTCGACCGTTCCATCCTGGCCAGCTGGGTTGCAGACGGCACCGCAAAAGTGAGAGTCTCCCAGGAATGCTACCTGGTCAAAAAAGCACGCTAAAGTCGATGTGTTGGCCTACGGGTTTCGGCCCAAGGGCGCATAACAGACACAACGCAATCACATCTGGAAACAAACACTCCGGATGATCGTAAAGAAGAAGAAGAATCAGTTTACGGTTTTCATTTGCCTCTAGTAGGACGTGCTCATTGGATTATCTGTCTGTCCGTGATATTCTTTGTATTTTCCTCAGAAACCATATTTCCACTGCCCTTAGATGTTTTTAAGCTTGTCTGCTTATTGTCCACGTTTCACATCCATTAAAAGTACAGGCATCGTATATATATATATATATATATATATATATATATATATATATATATATATATGCCGGTCTCTCTGGCTGTGGGGTTACAACACTTTCTCTCTGTAATCCCGTTTATCACGCAGAGTCTCGCAGCGGAGCGAGAACTGAGGTGGTTCGACCCCCGCTCGTGACTTGCGGATACTGAGCCGGCCGCTCAGAAAGCAATGGCAAACTACTGAGCGTAATCTTGCCAAGAGATCAACAGACAGCTGAAAGATGCTGCTGTTGACAGCTAAGTCCTGTAAAAGGATACGCAAAAAAAAAAAATATATATATATATATATATATATATATATATATATATATATATATATATATATATATAAGAATATTCCAATTTACCCGTATATCACATTGTGGTGTTTCTTTCTTCTTAAGTTAAAATCTAATACATAGATAGCCGCCAGCGTCTGTGGCTTAGAGTTTAGTTGCTTGCTTGCTTGTGTTCGTTGGCTTGAGCTCCAACGCGAAGTCCTGTATGTCGGATGAAGGCATCCTGTTGTCCAACATCAGTGTGATGTCATAAAGGACCTGAGTTTTGCGTGAGTATCCGTTGTCCCATGTCTGGCTTATTGGTGTGCAGACTGGTGGTTCCTCGCCGTACAGGCAGACACTCTCCGACTTCGGAGGAATCGGCGATCCTACTGACTTTAGCCAGGACCCCGAAGGGACCTGTTGCCCAGGACGCTCGACGAGGACGCGTCAATAGGTCTTGGCCAGTATATAACCCGGCCCTGGTGCCTTGGAAACACCTCTGCGTCCCTAGAGTTTAGTAAAAGGTAGCTTCACAATACCCCGACATAGCGAGCCCAGAGTTCACACAGTGTGACAAAACGACGCAAGATCTGTGCTTTGTCGCTGAGGTTCCGCTTGAACACGGCGCGTCATCCGGTACTTCCCTAGTTATAAAATAAACTGGAGAAAGTCGAGGATGTTTCTTCGGCTATATTGTTCTTGAAGCACCTGGACTTGCGTGACCAAGGTTGCTAAGTACACTCACAGTATCTCGTGCAGGGAGAAAATAGATTCTCCCGTGCGGAGAACCCAGGTTTCTCGCCGAAGTTGAGACACAACATGTTGCACTATTTCTCCGTGCGAGTTGAGAAGCACGTAGAAAGGAATTAGACAGTAGGCGCTCATTCACTTTCGATCTCTCGGTGTGTGAGGACGCACAGCCAATTTCGGCTTACTGTCATTCATAAAGGCAAGCTGGCCATCAGACAGTTTTGGTAGCTGACTTGTGGTCTGTTCACCGGTTCAGGAAAATACCTATTTAATTAATTTACCGTTGTAATTGAACGTAAAAAGCGACTGTACGGTAACTCATTAAATATGCTGACGAGTCGGCATTACTAATTAGTTGACGATCGATAAGCCGGTTTGAAAGTAGGACATAGTACAGGAGTGTACCGCACTGTTGACAAAAATGTGTTGTACCTGTGTAGTTTCTCTTACAGCTTAGTGACAAGTCCGTTACATCGGCAAAATGTACAGGATTGTCGGTAATTGTATATGGTAAGTATTTGCCTATATTAGGTTAGCCATACCATTATAGGGAGCTGTTTACTGTCGTATTTTGTGAACCTAACTTATGTCAGTTAGTATCTGATGTTAGTAGGGCTTCTTGAATAGACAGGTAAGTTGATAGTGTGAGGAATTCAGACAGTGAAGTGCCTAGTTGCAAGGAAAACAGAGCACGTACTGCCAAGCCTGAGGAATCGATGTAGCTATTTTGTGATAACTAAATAGTGATTTTATTTCGTGGAAATGTGGAATTCTGTGAAGCAGTGATCTTATGTTTGTGCTATATATATATATATATATATATATATATATATATATATATATATATATATATATATATATATATATATATATATATATATATATACGATATTGGTGTGGCGTATATATTAGGTAATGTAGTGCAGTACTTACATGAGCGATGTACGGACCGACGAAGTGGTTCGATGCGATATGACTCTGCGTTACCGTCGCGATGTGATAATGCGCTCTAGATTCTTTTCTTTGCTGTCCTGTTATTTTCATACTGGCATGAGTACGTGAGTGCTGATGCGATGTATGTATGGAAGGCGCAGGGATGTTGAATGAGGCACGGGGACAAATGGGATATGGGGACTGAGTGCAAGTCTATTAAAGTATATGACTGGCAAACCAGGCCAGTCGTGAAGTTCGGTCATGGCCCAAGGCTAATCCGCTTGGGAGGAGACCAGAACTGGAGGGGCACCTTTGAACATGTAGGAGAAACATGTTTTGACTTGGATGACTTCTGGTCTCTAGATAAGAGTAACCCAGAAGAGTTTCGCTGCCAGATGGGAAAGATACCCCACCAGCGAACAGGAAAGCTGTACATATAAATGTTGAGGTGTTATTACTTGATTTAATACCTTAATTAAGATGATAACCATTATTGTATGTACGATGTATGGGAGGGGTCAAGGGACCTCCTTTCCTTGACTTAGTTTCTATGAAAATACTAGAACTATTACAGCTACTCATTATAGCAACAGCGACTTAAGAATAGTGGTATGAGAGGCATATGATCAGACCCGACATTCTCGGAACACAATCTGTCCGACGGGCTGTTCTATGGGTCATCTGACATTGGACTGATACCCATGCTTCAATTCTACTCATATAGAGATGATGCCCTAATTAGATGAAAACTAATTAGTGTGACTGAAGGCTGTTTATTCAGTGATTTGATGCATGTGAGCCAATGTTGGGCCGAATACTCTCACCTACCGCTCTTCCTTTCAGGTGTTGCCTGTTGATGAACCAGGATGCCTGTTTTATGAAACCACTACGTCTGTAAGGGCGAGTAACTATTTACGAACCGACCATGCCTGATTGTGAACCATCATGCTTGATTGTAATCAACGAGGTTTGTTTATGAACCATGATGCACCACTATCTATGATACGGTTTGTTCCATAACCTGAAGCTATCATGCCTGTGTAGGTTAATCGACTGAAATACAGTGGAAAAATGATGATCAGCTCGTTCCAGGGAGACTTGCCAAGGTGGGGCAGTGTCATAGCTCTGGGGGCACATCAGTTCCATTGACGGTGTTAACATCCGCCTAAACGCGGAAAATACCAGGTGGTACCTATCGGCACTAACATAGGTGCTGTAACTACGTCTTAAAGAGTGACAGATCAAGACTAGACCCACACCACTTGGGCGTATATTGGTTACGACGACTTTACAGGTACTCTAGGTTCAGCTCATTACTGATACCTTGAATAACGGCAGGGTTGAAATCAGATTTATGTGTGCTACAGAACTGAATTGTCAGCAGAGTCAACGGACAGTGATATTAGTATGTTTCAGTCACCACTGTGCTAACTTTGATGATCATGTGGGACATGACTCCGAGGGAGTCAGGTCAATTGTGACTGTACAGCTGTTTTAACATCATCGGCCAGAGTTTATATGCATCCGTGTGAACCTTTTTAACAGAAACTTTACATTACCCACCCAGGGGTACGTTGTTATAGTCCATGACCATAGGGTTGGTCTTTTGCTACCACTATGGATGCCAAGATTGTTTACCTGGGGACACCTCAGGGTAGAGGGTCTCCCAACCAGGCTGAATTATGAGAACTGTCTTAGTGTCTTTAGCCAGTGACTCATCGTGACATTGCTGAGTTAGAGTTCTTCTAGTCAGCTGTGGTCCGAGTGGTTAACTCCATTGATTACCGATCCGAGCTCTTGGGACGGAGTGGTCTCCAAGGTTCCAGTCAACCATACTGGGAGGGAGTCGGGTGAATGCCGGACCGACTGGACGGAACATTTTAACACAAACCAAGATTACTAACGATACAAAATAAATTTGTCAATTTTCTCTTTTGATAAAGAAATTAATGACCTGGATGACATTCTATGTCTGACTAGTGAGACATAAAAAGTAGTTAACGTAATTTTAAATACTCATAATTGCAAGGATTAATAACACACACGTTTAGGAGATATCTAAATAACCAGCAGTGAACTTACAAATAAAAAAACTGACTTTCATTTGTATCAGACGAATACTTTCATGTAAGTAAAGAGTACTATATGCTGTGATTGTCAGGGTGCTATATGCTGTGATAGCCAGAGTGTTATATGCTGTGTTAGTCAGTGTGCTATATGATGTGATAGTCAGGGTGCTATATACTGTGATAGTCAGGGTGCTATTTAATGTGATAGTCAGGATGCTATATACTGTGCTAGTCAGGGTGCTATATACTGTGATAGTCAGGGTGCTATATGCTGTGATAGTCAGGGTGCTATATACTATACTAGTCAGGGTGCTGTATGTTGTGATAGTCAGGGTGCTATATACTGTGATGGTCAGGGTGCTGTATGTTGTGATAGTCTGGGTGCTATATACTGTGATGGTCAGGGTACTGTATGTTGTGATAGTCGGGGTGCTATATACTGTGATAGTCAGGGTGCTATATACTGTGATGGTCAGGGTGCTGCATGTTGTGATAGTCAGGGTGCTAAATACTGTGATGGTCAGGGTGCTATATACTGTGATAGTCAGGGTGCTATATACTGTGATAGTCAGGGTGCTATATGCTGTGATGGTCAGGGTGCTGTATGCTGCGATAGTCAGTGTGCTGTATACTGTGATAGTCAGGGTGCTATATACTGTGATAGTCAGGGTGCTATAAGCTGTTATAGTCAGGGTGTTATATGCTGTGATAGTCAGGGTGCTATATACTGTGATAGTCAGGGTGCTATATACTGTGATAGTCGGGGCGCTATATGCTGTGATAGTCAGGGTGCTATATACTGTGATGGTCAGAGTGCTGTATGTTGTGATGGTCAGGGTGCTATATACTGTGATGGTCAGGGTGTTATATACTGTGATAGTCAGGGTGCTATATACTGTGATAGTCAGGGTGCTATATACTGTGAATGTCAGGGTGCTGTATGTTGTGATGGTCAGGGTGCTATATACTGTGATAGTCAGGGTGCTATATACTGTGATAGTCAGGGTGCTATATACTGTGATGGTCAGGGTGCTATATACTGTGATAGTCAGGGTGCTGTATACTGTGATACTCAGGGTGCTATTTACTGTGATGGTCATGGTGCTATATACTGTGATAGTCAGGGTGCTATGTACTGTGATAGTCAGGGTGTTATATACTGTGATGGTCAGGGTGCTATATACTGTGATGGTCAGGGTGCTGTATGTTGTGATAGTCAGGGTGCTATATACTGTGATAGTCAGTGTGCTATATACTGTGATGGTCAGGGTGCTATATACTGTGATAGTCAGGGTTCTATATACTGTGATAGGCAGGGAGTTATATACTGTGATGGTCAGGGTGCTGTATGCTGTGCTATTCTTCCTCATCTGCTTTTTATCTCTCTTTGGAGCATAGACCTTCAATCAAATGACACCAAGCCGCCCAATCTTTCGCCATCTCTTAGAACTTCCCCCATGTCTTCCCGATATTATTCATCTGTGTGTGTTTTAGGTCTATCTTTGTGTTGCTTGTCCTGTAGGTTCCAAAGAAAGCAATTTCTAGTTATACTATTAAAATGTTTTCTCTGTATGTGTCATATTCAGCTGCAAAGTCTTTTCTCGCCTATTGATTCGCTCGAATCTATCTAGTTCTCTCCCTATGCTGCACTTGTGTGATTGTGTTTGTTATTATAGTCCTTCTCTTCGTTGTTACTGGTTAATGGAATGGATTGTAGCTTACTAGTAACTGCTTTAGTGCAGTAGTGACAGAGCGTTAGAGATAAATATTCTAAGTTTGGAACTAGTTGTAATTTATTTAACGTTCATAAATTAGCTAGTTCTATGAAAGCTGCTCTTGTCTTGTGTATCTTTAAGCTTAATATATCTGTGAGTTCCACTCTCTTTGTATACATTGCTGCCCAAACAAGTGATTAATTCCACCTCTTGAAAAGACGTTTTATCGTAAATTATACGGCTATGATTTCCTTAATGTATTCTCATTATCTTTGTGTTTTCTCTAAGAATTGTTATACCTAAGTGTGTTTAGTTTATTTTGCATCTTATTTCATGTGTTCGATAGGAAGAGGGTGTAGTATGTTATGACATTAGTGTACTATATTGAAGCATTGTTTTTTTTTTTTAAATTTTAAACAACAGTATACAGAGGAAGAAGAAGAAGAAGAAGAAGAAGAAGAAGAAGAAGAAGAAGAAGAAGAAGAAGAAGAAGAAGAAGAAGAAGAAGAAGAAGAAGAAGAAGAAGAAGAAGAAGAAGAAGAAGAAGAAGAAGAAGAAGAAGAAGAAGAAGAAGAAGAAGAAGAAGAAGAAGAAGAAGAAGAAGAAGAAGAAGAAGAAGAAGAAGAAGAAGAAGAAGAAGAAGAAGAAGAAGAAGAAGAAGAAGAAGAAGAAGAGAGAGAGAGAGAGAGAGAGAGAGAGAGAGAGAGAGAGAGAGAGAGAGAGAGAGATGCGGCGGATATCGTGCGCAGAGACAATGACAATTAACAGCCATAACCAAACTAGGAAAGAACAGAGAATTACTAAATAGTATCACTATTACACAAGTCAAATAATTTTGATACGCAAATGAATACTCTATCGTACTAAAAATTACAGTAACATATAGTCAAGGACTTTGTTACAAACCTTTAAGGCGTACTGGGATATGATACTAGACCCATATTTGTATAGAACAGCAAGCAAGCATTAGCGGGGTGATACAATCAATATAAGGTCGGCCGGCTTCCTTTCCCAAGACATTTCCTGATACCCATTCTAGACTGCCTCTACCTGGAAGACAGGTTAGTTCTAAACATTCGCCTCGATGCAAATTCGAACCCATGACCACAGGACTGGCCGGCAAGACTCTGTCTACTACGCTACCGAGGCTCCCGCTGAAAACATTACTACCGATAATGGCAGCAATCAAGCGAGCAAGAGGCAGCCAACAATTTAACAGCAACATACAACAGCAACATACAACAGCAACATGTGCCATAGCAGTAACCTGATGTAGGCATGTGGAGCGCTAGGACCATCACATGTTTAGCCCTGAGTGTACGGATAAATAGGTGGTCAGTTTTGTCCCTCGCATAGCTAACGACGAGCGTTGACATCTAACTCTTTCCCGACAGTGCTCATATTATATGAATGGTTCACTTCGCTTCAGAGGTCACAGATTGTGAGAATTGTGTGGATTTTCTTTGCCCTGGTCATGCGAGAGTGCTGGGGATTGGGGGGGTGGGGGGGTGAACAGGATGATAGGCTGGCAGGGAATGCTCTTCTTGAGGGTAGATTACCTAAGGACAAGGGAGAAGTGGTCATGCTCCAGTGTGGGAAGATGGAGAAGGTGGGGGAATAGATTGAGAACCCGTATTTTGGAAAGTATAATAATAATAATAGTATAATGAGTTACATCACGAAGATTTTGCTAAGAATTATCATGCAAAGAATTAGGAGGAAAATACAACCTGATATAGGAGAAGAACAATGTGGGTTTGTAGAAGGAAAGGGTACAGTAAATGCTGTATATTTACTGAGAACCGTAATTGAACGACCTATAGAAGTAAACAAAGATCTACACCTTTGCTTTATTGACTACACAAAGGCTTTCGATAAAGTGAGACATGTCGACATGATAAGGATGCTTGAAGATCTACAAATTGATGGAAAAGACCTTAGACTTGTAAAAAACATATATTGGAAACAACAAGCTGCCATAAGAGTTGATAATGAAGTGGGACAATATCAGCCTATCAAGAGAGGTGTGCGACAGGCATGTGTAATGTCTCCAGATCTGTTTTCCCTGTACAGTGAAAATATTTTCAGAAATATTGAAGATATGGAAGGAATCAACATTGGGGGACGATGCATCAATAACATTAGATATGCAGACGATACAGTCTTGATTGCAGACAATGAACAGAACCTGCAATATTTAGTAGATGCAGTTGTTACACACAGTGAACAACGAGGGTTAGAATTAAATTGTAAAAATACACAGATTATGGTCGTCACTAGGAAGAACGAAATACCACAATGTAATATACAAGTAAATGGGAATATTCTTCAACAAGTGAATAGGAACAATTATCTCGGAACAGTAATAACATCTGATGGGAGATGCCTTGAAGAGATTAGAACAAGAATCGCCATGTCTAAGGTAGCCTTTAGCAAGATGAAAAACAGACTGACCAATAAAAACATGTCAATTGAAATGAGAAAAAGAGTGTTGAGGTGCTACATTGAACCTGTACTTTTATATGGATGTGAAGCTTGGACAATGAGCAGTCAAGCTGAAAAACATCTGATGGCTGTAGAAATGTGGTTTCTGTGGAAAATGCAAAGAATACCATGGACAGCCAAAAAGACCAATGAACAGGTCCTTCAAGAAACAAATGAAGATCGTAAACTGATTAGAGATATTAGACGCAGACAGTCAAATTTTTTGGGCATGTTATGAGAAGAAATGAATTGGAGAACTTGGTGACAACTGGTAAGATCGAAGGGAACAGACCAAGAGGAAGACCTAGAAACAAATACCTGGATGGCTTGGCCTCGTGGCATGGTCAAGACAGAAACATAGAGCTGATCCACGACTCTGATGATCGAGTGAGATGGCAAAACATGACCGCCTACGCTTACTGGCATGGCACATGATGATGATGATGATGATGATGATGATGATGATGATGATGATGATGATGATGATGATGATGATGATGATGATGATGATGATGATGATGATTTTGGAAAGAATGAGATTGCGGGGATCGACAGGGGTTCTGGAAAGTCTCAAAACTGAGAGGGAAGGCCAGGAGAACTTTCAATTAGATACCGGTGGGAACGAATAGAAGTGTGACTCTTCGTTGGCTGTTAAACGAGGGGAGGGAGTGCGTATGGGAATGTCCTTAATGCAGTGATTTCGATTCTTAGCTCAACTCATCTCAACTCACGCTATAACCTTTACACCAATGCGCTCGCTGGCGCAACAATTTTAATGGGAAGATATCAGTTATTGATAATCATGAAGGAAAATGTTAGACGGCACAATTAGGGCGAGAGATGAAAAATGGAGATTTATTGCATCCGACTGTTGACGTGAGCACCGTAATTGATCCACTATAGATCACTCGTGAGTGATTATATATATATATATATATAATTTTCATTAGTCGCTTCTCAAACGTCGCCTATCAATTCTATCCTCTTACCTTCTCTACGTCCGTCCGTCCGTCCGTCCGTTCCTCCCTTCTTCCATCCATTCATCCGTCTATATATATATATATATATATATATATATATATATATATATATATATATATATATATATATATATATATATGCCTACCTTCATGCATGCCTTCATGTCTGTCTGTCTGTCTTTTCTTATCTGACTGTGAATTAGTGTGTATATGTGTTGATACCCTTACTGTAATGTATTTAGATAGTTTCTCCATTGATGCTTGCCATTACTAAATATTACAATGTATCACATGACATGAAATGTCGTTGACTTATGAAGTATAACGTCTTCAAATATTCCTAGTCAGTCCCCTTCGCACTCCTCCCCTCTCCCATGTTTCCCAGAAAGCTCTGTCAAGTATGTAGTACTTATTTCATGAAGTTGGATCTACCCCAAAACCGATTGGACAAAACTCAAAACAATGCAATCCCTTAGTGTACTCAAACACAGACGCCATAAATAAAATATTGCACGATTTCCTGCCTGGCATATTCGTTGCATCTCGACAGGTGCAGAGCTATACATATTGTTATATGAAAGAATGAATGATACTCTGGCTGAAATATGATGTAAATCGTCGATGAAATTGGCCGAATGTGTAGAACTTGATATCCACGGAAGTATAAGAAATGCGTCCTGCTTATTAATTCTATGGTTACTAATCAGCACATGTTCCTTATGGACGAATTCGACGTTTTATGAACCGTCGACTGCACTGGGAATCCTGTAAAATTATTAATTCTCTTGTCCACCTACACGAGTATATATATGTTCGGCTACACGGTGATCTAAATGTCATTCCGTTCTGTAAGTCGCTTGGTATTCACAGTAACATTGATATATACAGTTTGATTTGGTGTATATATGTTAATTGGTTCTGCAGCAAAGCAATGTTCGTATACTATATTAGACGAACAGTAACCCATTGCCCAAATATATCGAATATGTATTAGTGGACCCAGCCGTTACCATGTTAACAGGACGACTTCCTGCTAAATGTTAGACTTCCGTGGTTCTGCAATTCGCCCAAGGCGACGACGCACATCATATTTCAGCTAAAATGTCATTCATTTTTTCACATATATATATATATATATATATATATATATATATATATATATATATATATATATATATATATAGAGAGAGAGAGAGAGAGAGAGAGAGAGAGAGAGAGAGAGAGAGTAAAACCTCGGTTTGCTTCGATAATCCGTCCGAAGACAATCGGTGAAATCCGTAACCGACGAAAACCGAGGCAATTATTCCCATATGAATCAATGTAAATCCAATTAATTCGTTCTAGACACTCCAAAATGCATAGAGAATAAATATAGTGTTTAATACTATTTTTTGGCCCCGAACTTGTCCGAACCTCGCTCCATCGCCGTGCCTAGTAACACTGTGTATGTCAGTGCGCCTCTTGAATTTTTCAAACCATCCTCTGCTGGCCTTAAAATCACTAAGTACACAAGCATTCGTCCCCAGCATTTTCTTAATGAGATCGGCATACAACAGTCTTGCCTTTTCACATATGATTGCTTCCGAAACATAATCGCCATTTAACTGGTTTTTATTTATCCAAAGTAATAACAATTGTTCGACATTTTCATTTGTTTGCGACCTCTGTTTCGTTAGCACATTCATGCCTTTTGCTACATTAGCCTCCTTGATTTCTTTCTTTGTCGCCACAATGGAAATGGCGACTTCCCCAACATGCGGAAGATTTAAATAATCTTAATACCAATCTCGTATTGTATTATTAGTAACTGATGCTCGCACAATGAAAAACAACCCAAACTTACCAGTAGACGCTTGGGTCCCTTTGTTTTCGCACAATTCGCAACGAAGTCTTGTAGGCACGCCAACGAAATCAGAGGCAACCTACGAAAACCGAGACACACACACACATTTTTCGAAAAAATATAGACGAAAACCGAAGCCGACGAAAACTAAAGGTAACGAAAACCAAGGTTTGACTGTGTATTATGTGTGTGTGTGTGTGTGTGTATATATATATATATATATATATATATATATATATATATATATACATGTGTGTGTGCGTGCGTGCGTGCGTGCGTGCGTGTGTGTGTGTGTGTGTGTGTGTGTGTGTGTGTTGCGATCGTTCGCTTTTATCTCAAGCGTAGTCGAGACAAACTACTTCTAGTAGCGTTGGACTGAATTTTGCAGTATGATGCACATGATGAGTTGCAGCGAAATATGCCAGATAAGATCTCGAGTAATATATTATTTATGGCGTCTGTGTTTAGATTGGAAAGTAAGATAATTCTGTCACTTCTTGGAATCGAACCCTGTTCTCTTTGTTTTTAAGCAAGTTTATTCACCTTTATGTTACTGCAAATGCGTAGTCTTATAATACTTTCCCATGGATTTACTAGTGGTCCTAACTCTGGACTCACGTTAGTAGTTTGGTGAGTCCCTCTCCACCACAGAGAACTGGGTATCTACACACACGTGTACATCGTCAACGTTCTATCTTTAACATATGCGATAGCAAATTAAACCTGTGTGTGTGAAGTCATGAATCTTGTTCTCCTCCTTCGTAACATATTGGGAATACAGTAAACAAATCAAAGCAAATGCAATTGCCCTTTTTCATGCTTTGAAGAGTTTGATGCTTGACCCATAATTTCATGACCAAACGCCACTCGATGAGTAATGTATTACGCCAGCCTTCTTACCTCCAAGAATATTATCTGGAACCCATAGTTTGGTTCTGGGTCAACCTGGAACTATGTGTTCGCGAAAAGAATTCCGCCTCGATGAAGATTTTAACCCAGAATCCGGGCAAACAAGCGAGATGAAACCACTTCGCTATGGCGGGAAGTGGCTTCCACAGCTGTGCAGCTAAACGGCAACCGCCTTAAGGGATCGGGTCAGTAGCACGCTGATTCTCTCTCGATACAAGACTCTAATAAAATCAGATAACAAGACAGCGCCAAACAAACCAAGACATTCAGTCGCATGAATACACTCAGATGTCAAGAAGAAAATGATTTCCACAAATCAGTGGTTCAGAAAAAGTGTAGATTAGATGGAAAGATTTGATAACATAATAGTATTCGGAGGTGGGATTAAACAATACTTGCTGCAGATATAATAACGATGCGAAAATGGGCATAAATAAGATGCGCAATCCGAAGGGAATACATAAGAGGAGAAAATACGACTTCAAGTAGGAACCCATTAAGGATGCGTAGCGTTTATGAGTCTAAAGAGATTATAGATGAAAATTACTAGTCACACGATCTAGAGTAACATATTGTGAGCAAACGTGACGTTGCTCAAAATGGAAATCAATAGGGACCATCTGCTGCAGTCCTGTTCTATAAAGTGGGATATTGCTGTTCTTGTTTCAATCAACATCATCATCAAGTGCTTTCTTAGCTCTCTCTTACCCAAGGTCTCTGTCCTTGCTCTGGATAAACTCTGCTGATGATATCCCTCCATTTCATCGTCTCTATCCATCCAGCATAACTTCTCTCGGCCTGCCTGTGCCTCGTCTCTCGTTGATCTTTCCATAATATCACCATGTTTTCCAATCCCTCTCTTCTCATTATATGAACAAATAACGTTGTTTGTCTCTTTCTTGTTGTTATATATATTATTCTACTTTCATTAAATGATACCAGACTATCGTTGTTAGTTATTCAGGCAGTCCAAGATATTCCAACATTCCTCGCAGGAACCACATCTCTGGTGCTTCTAAGCTCTTCTTACTTTGTTCATTGACAGTCCATGATTTACTGCGATACAGCAAAACATGTTTTATATAACATTTTAGTTCTCTTTATCAGAGATGACTTATTGCGTAAGATACTTTTCAATGTTGTTTTCAATAATATCCCAAAGTTACTATGTTGTCTACTATACTCTACACAGATCCAGTAAATTATCAGAAAATGGCTTGTCGACAGTCTATTGTCCAGGGATTCTCTAAAGAAAGTTGGGGATTGAGGTCGTTGCAAATTGTCCTGGAATCTCTACAGTGAGTTGGCTATCATTAAATGAACCTGTGGTAGATTGCCCTCAATGCTGAGTGGCATGAAATCAGAAGAAGATTGTGTGTTCCAAGGTGGTAAAAATAATGTCTCATCGTCATCATCATGTGCCCTGTCTACAAGTCATACTATTTGATACGATCACCATTAAACATTTTCCATCAATTCTGCTAGTTAAACCTAAATGTTCGTGTGTTTTAATTTGGTGGTGTAACGTGAAGGAGGTCCATTAACAATGACATTGAGGCGTCCGACAAGGTTTGATCTAGCTCTCGTTGATCACAACAGAAAAATATACTAGATACCTGTTCCACCGTGTACTCAGACCTAGAAAATGTGATAGTTCTAACACTTCACACTCACAGCAGACACCTGTTGTGAAATTATGTTTAATTTATCTAATAAATTTGCGATATCCTGCAATCTGCAGAGACACCTCAGCTTTACATAGGGGTGTAAACTGAAGGTCGACACAGTCCGAAAGAATACTCTTTCTACCATGTCCATTTTAAAGAAATGTGCAATGGGATTTTTCTTCTTCTTCTTCTTCTTCTTCTTCTTCTTCTTCTTCTTCTTCTTCTTCTTCTTCTTCTTCTTCTTCTTCTTCTTCTTCTTCTTCTTCTTCATCTTCTTCTTCTTCTTCTTCTTCTTCTGCTGATGTTACGACTAAACGAACGAACAAATGACTGCATATTTATTATTTTGGAAGTCATGAGAACTGAGCATGAAGGCCCGTCTAAGATTTTGTCCCTCATTAACGCTCATTGTTCATATATTGTTTCATTATTAATCTCGTATCTCTTTTTCCTCCCCCTCCTCCTCCTCCTCCTCCTCCTCCTCCTCCTCCTGCGCCTCCTAGTATATGTTTACTGCTAAATAGTAATAAAAATTATACCGCACTTCCAGTAAACCAATAAACATAGAAGTGTCAGAGGCGCTGGAAATAAAATGAGGGTTGACAACAGATAATAAAAATTTAGACAAGTCGAATATTTTGGTCGCATTACATGACATATTTTTAAAAATCATTGGATACAATTCAAATTGGAAAATAACAATAAGAGCTGGACAGACAGCTGTCTGTCAGAATCTAAACCTACTGCGTGAGTCAAACAAGTATAGAGAATACATTACCTCCGTTAATTTTCCCCTTGGTTTCCATTTTAATTGCTGCTACTCGTATAAAGTAAGTGTCTGTATTCTATATTATTCCGAGATCTTTCTCATCAGTTTAAATATTGACAAGTATGATTATTTAATCATGTTCCATTGTTTCCAATGCCTTGGTGTAATCTGTAAATCACAAATATAACTTGTTCTGTGTCTCAGATAAATTCTTTATCTGTGTTCGGAATGTGGATTTTACTTTTTGTGTTCCTTTCCCTTCCACAAATCCATAATGTTCTGCAAGAATAACCATCATTATTTTCCTTCTCGTTCTTCTCATTATAATTCTGAGTTGTCGTTCTAGTGACATGGTTTATAAGGCTGACCGTTGGAAATCTTTGCACTTAATTGCTCCTGGTCTTTTGAGTAAAGTTGAAAATACTGATTTCAGCTTATCACTAGATATGTACCCGCTCTAGTAAATATTGTTCAAAATACACAAATTGGTGATCGAAACAGCCAAGTATATTATATTTAACATTTGGTGAAATGTATTATGTGGTATATAACAGATTTGTCAGGGGATTATAAACTCAGTTTTTCAATTGACTCTAAATGTTTCATTTTCATGCCGTGCTCCTCTGCCATCGTGAACAACCTGGTCCCATCCCAAAGTAGCATACGTGCATCCCTGGCAATACATGCACAAGAGATACGTACTGCGGCGCTCCGTGGCGAAATTATTTCTCCGTCTGCCTTGAGTGCAATTGTTTGGGGGATACCTGGAGATCTTGGCTGGGGTTATGGCGTTCTTGTATTGTACAATGCTCACGATATGCAGTCTGTCGTTATGTCGAGAGAGATCTAACCAGACAGGGTAAAACCCGATGCAGTGAAGTCGATACACTAAACGTTGATCGCTTTTAGCATACGTATTGCAAAGATAATGTGGGGACTTGTTAGTTTGTTAAATTGTGCCAGAACGATGCATCAAAGACACTTTCTGAACAGGTAAACGACTAAAGATAAATAAATGACAGCAGTGAACAACAAAGTGTAATAATGGACACCGGGACAGAAATAAAATAAAATATGATATAGGTAGATCGTATTTTGGTGGGAGGGTATGGGGAAAGGGATTATCATTAAGTGTTAAAACAACTGCATCCATTTTCTTATCTAAGACATAAAACATCCTGTAAGCTCGTTTTATAGTAAAAGTGTTAAAATCAGACAATTCGTTTTTTGTTTTTTTTTGGTTACATTTCCTGGCTATATATTGACATCAGATGGAAGATGTAATACAAAGATAAATGCAAGAACTGGCGTATCCACATACTCTTTTACTAGAATATGCAACATGACAAGCAGAAATTGTATGTTATTTACATATCCTTTACAGGACGTTGCAGTCAACACCAGCTTTTTTTTTTTTTTTTTGGCTGTTTGTGATTTATTGACAAGTTTATGTTCAGTAGTTTGGCATTGTTTTATGAACGGCAGACATCTATACCATTGTATGAAACCCAATGAACGCCGCAGCTGTGTTTTGAACGCAATATGCAGTATTACGAATAGCGTCCGTTACCACTTCCCCACCGAAATTTTACGGTAGGCACAAAATTATATCCGGTGAAAAGTGGGGCTAACACCACACCCCTCATCAAGTGCCCAATGATCTACACAAATGTGGGGCTAACACCACACCCCTCATCAAGTGATCAATGATCTACACATATGTGGGGCTACACTACACCCCTCATCGAGTGACCAATGATCTACACAAATGTGGGGCTACACTACACCCCTCATCGAGTGACTAATGATCTACACAAATGTGGGGCTAGTACCACACCCCTCATCGAGTGACCAATGATCTACACAAATGTGGGGCTAGTACCACACCCCTCATCGAGTGACCAATGATCTACACAAATGTGGGGCTACACTACACCCCTCATCGAGTGACCAATGATCAATACAAGTGTGGGGCTGCACTACACCCCTCATCGAGTGACCAATGATCTACACAAATGTGGGGCTAGTACCACACCCCTCATCGAGTGACCAATGATCTACACAAATGTGGGGCTACACTACACCAATATATCTTATGGGTGGAAACATTTTGTGCTGAATGGCGCTACCGTATTTCATAAACACACGACAATGCAGACACTGGGCTTTCAGGTGTCGTTATTTAAAGCTTGGCAAAAGGGTTGCAGATATGGGAATGTCCTAAAAGCTGCAAGCGTAATATGTAGGTACAGGTATAATTATAATTATTTTTTTTAACTAGTATATTGAAGAACAAATAATATGTGGGTTCAGATATAATGATATATGTATTTGTTACTATTGTACTGAAGAGCAAATAATTGGCACTGGGCATATTTTATTCAAGGAATAATAAAACAGGAGACGCCTAAAGATTTCTTTCTGCCTATCAAAGGAGAGGTACGGTGCCTCCTTCCCTCCGCTAGCCTACGGGACACCCTTGGGCAAGGTTGAGTTAGCCCCCCCCCCCCCCCGATCAGTGTTACGTGATGCCATGGGTGCAGGTGGTGGATAAAATTGAAGAGCAGCCAACAGTTAGTTTTAGGTTATGGTCTCCAGCTTCAATACGGTAGACAAAGGATCTCTTCTTTGGGAGACAATGGCTACGGTCATCGACCAGTATGGTCACTGCTAGGAAAGAAAGCAATGGCAAACTACCTTCTTTACAGGTACCAAGAATAGCACGTACTGCAATCTCATCGATAATCAGAGAAAAGGCATAAATGGATACTCCATAGGAGCAGCCTCGCCCGGTAGGGGTAGTTATGTGCACCAGGTGACTCCAGATCGTCAGCAGGCGACTGAGTGCAAAAGAGTATCAACATTGAAAGTAGGAACTTGGAATGTAAGAACTATGAGTGGGGATGGAAAATTTAATAACATTAAGAATGAAATGAGAAGACTAAATATTAACCTGTTAGGTATATGTGAGACCTGATGGACAGGAATGGGCATTATAACATCTGAGGAATATGGAACAATCTATTATGGTGGAGAGAAACAACAGCGAGTACTAGCAATTATATTGGATACAGAAGGATCAAAATCTATCAAAAGATATTGGACTGTATCAGACAGAGTGTTACTGGTGAAGTTGAGTGGAAGATCTTTTGATGTCAACGTCATACAAGTTTATGCACCAACAGCAGGCAGTAGTGATGACAGCAATGATGAATTTTATTATGATTAAGAGAAAGCCTTGAAGAAATACAAGAATTCTGAAGTAAATATCATAATGGGTGACTTTAATGCCAAAGTTGGAAATCGTAGGCAAGTATGGACTAAGGGAACAGAATGAAACAGGTTGCAGACTTGTACAGAGGACAAAGGAGCATGATGTGATTGTTGGAAACACTTCGTATCAACAGCACCCAAGGATATTATGGACATGGAGGAGTCCTGATCATAAGATCAAAAATCATATTGATTACATTCTCACCAACAGAGGATTTAGAAATGCCTTAAAAGTCGCAAAAACTATACCAAGCGCAGACTGCTACAGTGACCATAGATTACTCTTAAGCAATTTACATATAGAATTAAAGAAAGTCAAATATACACCAAGAAACACAAAATTTGAACTACAGGCACTGAAGAATGAGGAGATAAAAGACAAATTCAACGTAGAGGTAAAGAACAGATTCGATGCATTGTCCGATATGAAAATATTTCAAGACGTCAGTGACCAATCTGAAATATTAAAGAAATAAGTCAACCAAGCTGCAGAAACAACCATCCCAAAAATAAAGATAATAAGACACAAGACATGGATGACGGAAGCCATATTATGACTCATGGAAATAAGAAGAAATAACAAAAATAACAAGGAAAAATATGAAGAGATTCACAGGAAGATTAGGAAGTTATGCAAGGAGGGGAAAAGTAACATGGCTTGAGGAAAATTTCAAGGAAATTGTAAACCAACACAACACCCGTAATATCAAATTAATGCACAAAAGAATTAATGACATCACTAACAAAAGAACACACACATCAACTATGGCAAAATAATAATAGAAATAGATCAAATTTTACATGCGTGGTCAGATTACGTGAAAAAACTTTATGATGATACAAGAGAAGAACAATATGATCATCGGATTAATAATGAAGGACCATCAGTTTTGAAGATGGAAGTTCAGAATGCTCTTAACCATATGAAAACTGGCAAGACCCCGGGTACAAAAAACATCACAATAGAAATGATCAATGCATTAGAAGCATATGGAATCGACCAAGTCACCAGACTGCTGAACGCAATATACGATACGGGAGATATACATCCTGAATTATGTAATTCTGTACTTATTACAATCCCGAAGAAATCAGGAGCCTTGGAATGTGATCACTATCGAACAATTAGTATAATAAGCCACATTACGAAGGTTTTGCTGATAGGAGAAGAACAATGTGGGTTTGTAGAAGGCAAGGGTACAGTAAAAGCTGTGTATATACTGAGAACAGTAATTGAACGTTCTATAGAAGTAAACAAAGATCTATATCATTGCTTTATTGACTACACAAAGGCTTTCGATAAAGTGAGACATGTCGACATGATGAGGATGCTTTAAGATCTACAAATTGATAGAAAAGACATTAAACTTGTAAAAAAAAACATATATTGGAAACAACATCAGAATTGATAATGATGTAGGTCAATATCAGCTATTAAAAGAGGTGTGAGACCAGGATGTCTAATGTCTCTAGATCTTTTTTCCCTGTACAGTGAAAATATTTTCAGAAATATAGAAGATATGGAAGGAATCAACATTAGGGGACGAGACATCAATAACATTAGATATGCAGATGATACAGTCTTGATTGCAGACAATGAACGGGACCTGCAAAATTTAGTAGGTGCGGTTGTTGCACACAGTGAACAACTAGGGTTAGAATTGAATAGTAAGAATACACATATTATGGTCGTCACTGGGAAGAAGGAAATACCACAATGTGATATACGAGTAAATGGGCATATTCTTAAGCAAGTGAATCGGTACAGTTATCTCGGAACAGTCCTAACATCTGATGGGAGATGCCTTGAAGAGATTAGAACAAGAATTTCCATTGCGAAGGTAGCCTTTTACACAATGAAAATCATACTGACCAATAAAAAGATATCAATTGAAACGAGAAGCGTTGACAATGAGCAGTCAAGCTGAAAAACATCTGATGGCTGTGGAAATGTAGTTTCTGAGGAAATTCAAAGAATACTATGGACAGACAGAATAACCAATGAACAAATCCTTCAAGGAACAAATGAAGATCGTAAACTGATAGGAGTCATTAGATGTAGACAGTCAAAATTGTTTGGGCATGTTAGAGAAGAAATGACTTGGAGATCTTGGTGACAACTGGCAAGATCGAAGGGAAGAGACCAAGGGGAAGACCGAGAAGTAATTACCTGGATGGCTTGGCCACGTGGCATGGTCGAGACAGGAACACAGAGCTGATCCACGACTCTTGTGATCGAGTGAGATGGCAAAACATGACAAAAGTATTAAAATTGTAGTTAATGAAAGCCTCAACAAATAGACGTTTCCAACAATACCTCAATATTGAGGAGGACAAGTAAAAAAAAGATATTTATGGAGGGAATTTGCAAAGGAAACGGAGAAGAGTCAGACCACAACATAGATGTATTCAAGATATGGTGGATAATTTATACATATTGGCAACAAAAGCAGGTTATCTGGCATATGATAGAGAGAAATTTCCAAACATTGTTATGAAGGAGATGTTCTGCACAGAACAGGCCACTGAATGATGATGGTGCTATCAAAACTGAATGTTCTCAATCTTCATGCCTGATTCCATCAAATGCCATTATAAAATGCCTATAAAGTTATGGTATTTATTAGTCATTTTAACGTTATAGAATTCAATAACAATACAGAGAGACTGAAAAATATGTACAATGCATTATCAAAAACACAGAGTATAAACGAGCAATGGGAAATGTTAAGGGACTTTATTCATTGAGCATGCAAAGAAATATTACCGGAGAGAAGTCAAAAAGTTAAGAAAATATGGATGACAAGAAATCTTACAGTTGATGGACAAATGAAAACACAGTAATAATGACAAACAAGAATATGCTAAGATGAATAAAGAAATAAGAGATAAATGTGTGAAGGCAAAAGAACATCGATGAAACGAGCAGTGCAAGAAAATTTAATTAAATTATATTAAAGATACGCAAACTATGCACAGACAAATCAGTGAGCTCACGGGAAGAAACATAAGAAAAAAATACGCAGTTCTATGCAGCCGGTTTAGGAGGACTGATAAAACGATGGGATAAGTGCATCAATGTTGGTGGAAATCATGTTGAGAAATAAAGGGACAATGTATGTTTTAAAATAAACTGGTTTCACGTTGTTATCATGTGTAGTTATTTTTCTACAGCCATTTCTGACTTACTTATTAACTTACCCTCGTATTCTTATTACTTTACAATGGGCCGTAATGACAGCAATGTTCTGCAAAGAACCCGCTACGTGATGATCGCGAGTAGAACATAATTGACTAAATAATATGAATATTATTAATAATAATACCAGTGTTATTCTTTTATTTATTGCTTTCTGTGATTGAAAACTCGGATTATAAAAAAAAAAAGAAATGCTTGTTCACAGTAATTGTAAACACTCAGTTAACGTTCCATTAAGAGCCAGTCACTTTTAATGCGCCTTCCGGGTTATAGGAAAAACTGATTACTGAAACTGTGATGGCGGGAAGGCTAGTCATTGAATCAACTCTCAGACAAACAGTAAGAAAAGAAGTCACTTCACGGCGGAAATATTCCTATAACAGGAGTCCAGTAATTCCTGACAAAACACAGATTTAGCCGCGGGGAAGGGGAAATCACATTAAGCACGTGACTTCTAAGAACATTAAAGCAGACTTGAACTGCGGGAGGTCCAGCTCAGAATAAAGTTTCCAGTCCCAGTGGCAATTGTTTATTTGGAAACCCCACGAGGAAGCCCTGACCAGCGTCACGCAGTTAATTACTGTTCCTACACCATTGCGACAATAGGGCATGAATGTATGCATAGACAAATATTTGTCGGAAAGTGTCTCTTTCTTCTTCTTCGTCTTCTTCTTCTTCTCTTCTTCTTCTTTTTCTTCTTCTTCTTCTTCTTCTTCTTCTTCTTCTTCTTCTTCTTCTTCTTCTTCTTCTTTTTCTTCTTCTTCTTCTTCTTCTTCTTCTTCTTCTTCTTCTTCTTCTTCGCCGTCTTCCACTGATGCTTCTATTTGTTTTTCCTTTTTCTTCTTCTGCTCCTCACTTTCTCTCCTCCTGATAGGAGGCTGTGTTGGATAGTATCGTTGTACGACGAAGCTGCAGTATTTGCCGATACAACCGATATAAGAACTCCATTTCCTGTCACCAGGATAGCTTTAGAATCTAGACAAATTCTAGAAAGATGGCGGGAGTACTGCAGTGGAATGTATGATATGAGTGACAGTGAGGATATGAATGAGATACATGAACCAATGGCAGCAGAGACAGAACCTGAACCCTCATTAGATGAAATTGCTTGGGCTATAAAGAACCTGAAGAATGGTAAATCACCTGGATGTGATGAGATACCAGCTGAACTAATTAAAGCGGGAGGAGAAGAAAGCACACACATATATCATGCATTATGTACAAAGATTTGGAAATATGGTATATGGCCAAAAGATTGGAAGAGAACTATCTTCAGTCCAATACCAAAAAAGGGCAACCTGAAATTATACACCAGCTTCGTGCCAGGGCATGCGGGAGTACAAGGAAATGAGCGGGCTGACAAGCTCGCAGGTGAGGCTACTGTTGAGGGCGGACGCGCCATGGACCAGGCTGACATTCTGAATGCTCTACGAGAAGTGAGACTTTTGCAAGAACCAAGTGATGACTGTGAATCTACAACAATGGCCAGACTGCGAGAGCAGCAAATTAAAAGAGGGGTGGCCAAACAAGAACACTACGCAGGAAGCCAAAGAAGATTGATAAACCAACACAGAACTGGCGTCGTTAGCCGCTACACGCTGCGGGATTTGCTGAGGAGGGGATCCGAGCACTTATGGACTGAATGGTCCGATGTGCAACGAGGATGATCTGTCGACTAACTAACTAACTATACACCAGCTATAGAACTGTTGCCCTGATCAGTCATGCAAGTAAAATTCTACTAAAAGTCATAATGGGAAGACTTCGTAAGAAAATGGAAGCAGAGATTAACGTGGTTCAAGCTGGATTTAGACAATGAAGAGGAACAAGAGATCACATATTCAACATGCATTTAATAATAGAGAAGTGCAGAGAATTTAATGTAAACCTATTCTCATGTTTTGTGGATTATTCAAAAGCATTTGACTGTGTACAACATCAGAAACTTTAGGAAATCATGAAGAATATGGGCTTTCCATCACATGTAGTACAACTCATAAAAATGCTCTATCTAGACCAACAAGCAGCAGTTAGAATAGATGGCGAGGCATCAGACTGGTTTGACATCAAGCAAGGAGTCCGTCAGGGCTGCGTGCTGTCACCCTATTTGTTTAACCTGTACGCCGAAAATATAATGAGAAATGTAAGAGATGATATAAACAGGGAGCTATATGATGCCCTAATTATTGGCGGTCATGACATACCAGAGATTCGATATGCTGATGATACAGTATTACTATCCACAACACAGAATGGCACAGAAAACCTAAAAGCCTCAACCCAATTAAATAGTGAAAATCACAACTTATATCTTAACATAGCAAAAACAAAGATAATGCATACAGATAAAACTACTATGGAGAAAGAAATATACATTAATGGGGAAAAACTGGCGGTAGTGGAAAATTTTGAATATCTTGTTTATTGATTACCAACAACGGTGACACAATGAAAGAAATTAAACGGCGACTATCAATTGCTCTTCAAAGACTAAAACAGCTGAATAAATTATGGAGTGGGACAGATAGAACTACAAAAATTAGATTTTTAAGAGCATGCATCTTTCCCATTGCAACATACGCCTGTGAGACATGGACACTTACTAAACAAGCTGAACAGCGCATAAACGCCTTTGAATATAAATGTTATAGACGAGTTCTAAGAATATCTTGGGTAAAGAAAAGAACAAATGCATCCACACTTCAAGAGTTGAATATTGAAGAAGGTTGGCTATTAAAGATGATAAAACAAAGAAAATTGAAATATTTTGGTCACTTGAAACGTCACGAAAGTTTGGAGAGAACAATAATGGAGGGGTATATGCCTGGGAAGAGAGGACGAGGACGGCCAAAAAGAAGATGGGTTCAGTATGTGGCGGATGATCTCCAGATGGGTGTATCAGACGCGGAACATCTTGCTTATGATCGAGAGGTTTTCCGGAAGGTTGTTATGGGAGCGAGGTTCTGCAATGGACATGCTACTGAATGAATGAATGAGGATAGCTTTATCGAAATGTTTGGTTGGTTGGTTGGTTGGTTGGTTGGTTGGTTGGTTATTTGGTTATGAATTCTATGGAAGACCATGAGTTGCAACTGTTAAATATGCTGCATGGAAGTATTGTTTACTATGAGCCACCCTATACGGGGGGCTGCGTGGTCTCGAGGTATGGTGTCCGCCTCGAGTGCTGGAGGTCCCGGGTTCAAGCCCCGGTGATGCCGGGATATTTTCTCGTGGACTTCTAGTAATACATTTCCCCTGGTCTCTGGGTAGTGAGATCGGACGCCCGTGTGTATTGTGGCGCACGTAAAAAATCCCTTGGCAGTTGGAAATCGAAAAAGAGTAGCCTAACGGCGCTGCCCGGGCAAAATTTCGAGTTAAAAAATCTACCCAAAGTATTTCAGGATCCTCGGCGGTGCTACGGAGTTCGTGCACTGAGCTGAGTTTCTCCTGACTCAGGTTTGAGTTAGGAGGAGAACGGAGCACTTATGGGTTGCACCCGTGTGCCGTGATGTTGATCCGTCTACTAAACTAAAACTAAATTAATTGTTTACTATATACATCTATCTGAGGGACGCTGGTATAGAGACTTTCTCCAGAAATACCAGTTTCCAAGTGACTATATTGCTGAGCTCCACTTCCTTTCGTCAAGCAGAAACAACAGGTTGTGCCAGACCGGTACTGGAACTTCTTCTTCTTCTTCTTCTGCGTTCATCCAGAGTTTTTTTTCGGATGTGATTGCGTTGTGCCTGTTTACAGCAGAGCTGCGTTCTTGCGCCGTTAGGCCGACACATCCGACTTCTGCGGGCATTTGTTGACCGGGTTAACCTTCCCGGCTTTCACACAACAGGTTGTGCCAGACCGGTACTGGAACTTCACACAACAGGTTGTGCCAGACCGGTACTGGAACTTCACATCAGATTAGAAGCATATGAAGTTGTAACCAGGTCATGATTCAGCACAGCACATACAGACAAGCTGAATAAAGGCGATTGTTGGTGATTTCCTCCATGGGTTTTTTGCTCTTTCATTGTCGACATACTCTAACCCATTGTCTAGAAGGAACTACCTTGGATGTAGAACTCGTAAATAAAATGAATTCGTGTAACCAACGATGGGAAATAAATGGGTGATTGTTATATGCTTGCGAAACCTGGACTGTTTACCAGCGACTTCTTCTTCTTCTTCAGCGTTCCGAGCCATTGAGGTTCTTTGCTGCAAATACAATCCGTCTCCATTCGTCTCTCTGGTGGACCTTCTCTTGCCAGTCGTTGATTCCAAGTGCTTGTAGGTCTGTACATGTATTATCTCTCCACCGCCTTCTTGGTCTACCTCGGGGTCTACGGTCATTTATTTCCTGAGTGTAAGCGAGTTTTGTTTCCCTATTATCTTCCATTCTTTCTATATGCCCCAGCCATTGTAGTCTATTAGCCTTCATGATACCAGTGATTAGCGGGGACTTAAACATATCATAAATGTCTTTGTTACTTCTTCTTTTCCACTCTCCACTTTGTGTATCCCTAATGGGTCCAAAGATGCGTCTTAAAATTTTGTTCTCAAAGGTTTGTAACAAGGCTTCGTCTCCTTTCGTTGTACTCCAGGTTTCAGAGCCATACAGCACAACTGGTCTGATCAGTGTTTTGTATATTGTGATTTTGGTGTTACGAGATAGCGCCTTTGATTTTAGTAGATGTTGTAGTGCATAGTATATCTTATTTCCAGAGTTGATTCTAGTTTGTATTTCTTCCCTTATGATGTTGGAGCAGTTGAAGATCGTACCCAGGTATTTGTATGTTTCCGTTCTTTTAATGGTCATATTATCTATTTGTATGTGGCCAGAGTTTCTAGCCATTCCGTCTCTTGAAATTACCATATATTCTGTCTTATCTTGGTTGATAACCAGCCCCATCTGTTGGGCTTTTTCCTTTAAGTGAGTCAATATTTCCAATGTCTTTTGTTCACTTTGCCCTATAATATCTATATCATCTGCATAACCAAGCAGCTTGGATGTTCCTCCAATATCACATTCCTCCTTTACCTTCCTTACAACTTTCTCTAGAGCCAGATTGAAGAGTAGCGGCGATAGTGCATCACCCTGTTTCAAGCCAGATGTTATTTGGAAGGGGTCTGATTTCCTGCCTTTATATGTTACTATATTATAAGTATCTTCCATGCATAGTCTGGTCATGTTGATTAACTTCCTTGGTATTCCAAATTCCTGCATAGCATTCCATAGACTATTCCTATGGACACTATCATAAGCCTTTTTAAAATCCACAAAAATGTTATGGAGATCTCTTTTATATTCCCAATGTTTCTCGGCTATTTGTCGTAAGATAAATATCTGATCTATTGTTGATCTGTTTTGTCTAAAACCTGCCTGGTAGTCACCTAATATGTCTTCTGAATATGGTTTTAGTCTATTTAGTAATACTGCGGATAGTATCTTATAGCTTGTGGACAGTAGTGATATTCCTCTATAATTTCCACATTGGAACTTGTCTCCTTTCTTAAAGATAGGTATCAATAATGACTCTTTCCAGTCATGGGGTAATTCTTCTGTCCTCCAGATTTTTAATATTAGTTCGTATAGCTTTAGATGTAATGCATGGCCACCTGCCTTTATAAATTCAGCAGCAATTCCATCAGTCCCAGTTGCCTTATTGTTTTTAAGTCGTGTGATTACATATAGGATTTCTTCAAATGTAGGTTCTTCAATTTGTGGTTCGCATGTTAGAACCTCTTCCTGTGAGAAAATGTTACTTGGAGCTTCACAATTTAGTAATTCAATAAAATATTCTTTCCATGTGTTGCACATTTCCTCATTGGTATTTATCATATTCCCATTTTTGTCTTTTAAACCATATGTGTTTTGTTGGTGCCCTCGTTTCATTGACTTCAGTTCTTTAAAAAATTTTCTGGATTCATTTTTCTGGTGATTAGTTTCCATATCTTTGATTATATTACTCATATATTCTCGCTTCTGCTGTCTGACTATTTTTGTAGCCTCTTTACATTCATTTCTATAATGCTCTTCCTTTTGGATGTTATTGATGTCATTTAACCATACATGTCTGGCATTCTTCTTCCTAATGACTGCTTCTTCACATTTTTGATTGAACCATCTGTTCTTTCTATGCGTGGTTAACACACCGAGACATTCTTCTGCGGTAGACTGAATTGTATTCTTGATGTTCAACCAAGTTTGGTCAATGCTTTCCTCCAAAGGGTTTTGCAGAGTTTCAAGTTTACATTTTATTTCATCTGTAAATTTCTCTTTGACTGTAATGTCTTGCAGTTTTTCTCTGTTATATGTTGGGTGTAATCTTTGTAATTTAGTATAGAAAGCTCTCTTAAGTACTTTGACCACATCAAATACAGTGGTTTCGGAAAAACAGTAATTGCGTTGATGGTTCTTGTAAAACGAGGCAGAGTTTCACCAACATATTGTTGGACACAGGACATTAAAGAAACACTGGGCAAGAATGTGAATGCGGTTAGGGACCAGCGAAGTCTGGAGAGTCTTTCTAACACTCTGTGATGAGAGCGACGTTCTGCAAAGGGCGTGATACGCGACGATGGCATGCCTTTTAATATGACAAAAATAGTTGATTTATCCATGTTCATAAAATTGCTTTCATTGAGCTTCTCTTCCTCTGCTTCTGTCTCACACACACACACACACACACACACACACACACACACACACACACTTTCTCACTCTGTTCTCTCTCTATTTCTCTTTATTTATCTCTCCCAATGACACATACACTCGCGTTTTCTTAATCTGTTCTCTATCTCTCTATCTATTTCTCTGTTTATTTATCGCCCTCTCCCACATACACACACTTTCTCAATCTATTCTCTCTATCTCTCTCTCTCTATTTGTTTCTCTGTTCCCCCTACCCCTCCCATCTCGCTTTTCATTATCAGCTTCTCAAGAACAAGCATATTTGTTTGCTGTTGTTTTCTATGAACTGAAATACCTATTCCTATGTATATTTGCATTTCTATTGCATCTATTTCTCGTCTTCTTCGTACAACCTTTAGTCTCCAGCCTGAATAGATTTAAAGAGAGCATAAATCAATTCAGGTTGTGGACATCTCCATACATTTTATCCTCAAATTGGGCAGTTGTAGTCCAATATAGTCTTCTCTGTACAGACATGTTAGACACTCTTGCAGCAAATGGTTAACAGTCAACTTACCAATAAAGCAGCTACATGCATCAGATTATTGTATCTTTAGTTTACTGAAAAAGTGGTATTCCTGTCTGCTATGCCTGTCTTGTGCTGAGTTTGAAGTCTACGATCTTTTCACATCGTCGATGTGTTTAAAATATACATCACCTTTCATATGGTCTGGGTGCTCTGATTCCATAGTTACTTCTCATGAAGGGCTTCTATCTGATTTCATAATTGCTTAATCATTGTCATAGGTTCAGCACCATACAATTGTACTAAGAATATATATATATATATATATTCTATAAAAAGTAACTGTGTTGAATCATAAGTAAGACCAAGAAGGTCAGCTTGGCCGAGTGGATAAGAGCGTTCGTTTTTAAACATCCGGTGTGCTGATGCTGAAGTAACGGGCTCAACGCCTGCATGGGTCAGTTGGACTAAAATGTTGACTTCTAGACTTTGACTTGGTGACGTAAATTACAAGTATCTCTGAAGTCGTAGTGGATTCGCCTGATGGTGCGGGACACAGGTAATAGGAGAAGTTAATCCCCACGCAACAATCAATTTAGTGCACTATACGTAGTTGAACGTGTATGGACTGAGCTTATGTTCAAAGTGAGCGAACGAAATAAAAATAGCAAATATAACCAAAAACTAAACACTTTAGGCCTGGCCACGCCAAGTCTCTGAGTATATTATTATAGATAAATCGAAACATATAGTAACTAAGAAACAAATATGCACAGACAGATCAGTGAGCTCATGGGAAGAAAAACAAGAATAGATACAGGGTGTTTGAAATCAAAAACAGGAAAGATATTATTGAAGGAAGGTGCTATAATGCAGAGGTGGAATGAGTCTATAAGAGAATTGTATGATGGAGAAAGGGAAGAATTAACAGAAGAGAAGTAACTTAGAAGGTCCACCTATTCTAAAAGAAGAAGTCGCTGACGCTATGAAACGTATGAAGAAAGGAAAAACAGCTGGGCCAGATGAAATCACAATAGAAGAATTAGAATTATTGGGAGAATTTGGAGTCGATATATTAACCAAAATGTTGAATGATATTTACAGCAGTGGATATTTACCCAGTGATATGCTGAAGACCAGGAGCAATTGAATGTGAAGATTTTCGTACACTTAACCCCATAAACCATATCACTAAGCTTCTACTCAGAATCATAATGAGAAGAACCAGAAAGAAAATAAAAATGGACATTAGTAAAGAACAGTATGGATTTGTGAAGGGAAAGGGCACAAACAATGCAATTTATACATTACGGACACTAATACAAAGGTCAATAGAGAAACAGAGAGACATATATTTGTGCATCATAGATTATACTAAGGCATTTGATAAAGTAAAACATAATGAACTGATTAAAATGTCGGAAGATATCAGTATTGATGGGAAATATTTAAGAATAATAAAGAATATTTACTAGAACCAAGTAGCAGCAATTAAAATGGAACATAAAGAGGGTAGTTACGAACAGATAAAGCTAGGAGTACGACAGGGGTGTGTCTTGCACCAGATCTCTTCTCCCTATATAGCGAAGTAATAATGAGAGAGATCAAAGAGATGCCAGGAATACTAGTTGGAGGTTATAATAAAAATAATATACGCTATGCAGATGACACAGTATTGGTGGCGGATAAATCAACAGACCTACAACAATTATTGGACATTGTAGTAACAGAGAGTGCAAGGAAAGGACTCTCCTTGAATATCAAGAAAACAGTAACAATGGTGATATCAAAGAAAATGGTGACACCAACATGTGACATAGAAATAGAAGGGAAAATTCTTAACTAAGTGGATAATTTTAGATACCTGGGGGCATTTATAACATCAGATGGAAGATGTACAACAGAGATTAAGAGCAGAATAAGGCATGCAAACGCCGAATTTCAGAAAATGAAGAGTATCTTATGCAATAAGTCACTATCACTGAATGTAAGAAAGAGAGTGCTGAAATGCTATGTAGAACCAGTTTTGCTGTATGGCAGTGAATCTTGGAATGTAAATGAACAAATTAAGAAGAAGTTAGAAGCAACAAAGATGTGGTTCCTGAGACGAATGTTGAGAATTCCTTGGACTGCCAGAGTAACTAACGTCTGACTGAAACAGGCTAATGAAACTAGAACATTATATACAACAATGAGAAAGAGACAAACATCTTTCTTCGGTCATGTGATGAGAAGAGAAGCATTGAAGAACATCGTGAAAACTGGAAAGATCATGGGGAAGAGAGGCAGAGGCAGACCAAGAGAAATGATGCTGGATGGATTGAGACGGTGACATGGAGGAACATCAGCAGCAGAGTTGATCCAGAACATCAAAGACCGAGATCTGTGGAGAGCCATGAATGCCTACGCCAGCCGGCAGGGCACTTGATGATGATAGTAACTGAAATTGTTTTTATTGAAGAAAATGCTCAGTAACATGAAAATTCCAGCTGTGATAAAGATTAATTCATACGCATAGCAGGCCAGCATGGGCGCGCTTTTGTAATGGTTAGGGTAATGCGCAAACTCCGCCGGATGAGGGTTCTTCTTCTGCTGCGTTCACGTGATTGCGTTACAGTAGAGTTGCGTTCTTGCGCCGTTAGGCCGACACATCTGACTTCTGCGGGCATTTGTTGACCGGGTTAACCTTCTCGGGGGATGAGGGTTCTATGTCAGCCCTTGACGTTCGCTACGGGAGAGAAAGACTACCCACACATTCCTCATTGCACTAAGGCCTACAAATTGTGATGGATCTAACACTTCACATATCAATAGCAAGATGCTGATTTGGAACTTTTCGATTATTTTAATTCAGCTTCTGGCCAGCGGCTATATACGGATCTGAAACATGGACTCTTAACTAAAATAGGATGAAAATAACTTGATAGATTTTAGGATGTGATGTTATCGTAGGATGCAACGAGTGAGATGACTTAAACGGTGTATAGACCCTGGGGGAAACAGTTATTAATAACTATACAAAATGTAGAATGACTTGGTCTTGGTCACAATTTGAGGCGTAGTCACAATATGAGGCGTGGTTGCAGTATGATGACATTATGAGGCGTGGTCATAATATGAAGCATGGTCATAATACGACGTATGGTCATATTATGAGGCATAGCCACAATACGAGCCATGGTCATAATATAAGGCATGATCACAATATGAGGCATTGTCACAATATGAGGTATGGTCATAATATGAGGCATGTTCACAATATAGGTCACAATATAATGCATGGTCAAAATACGAGGTTTTGTCCCAATATGAGGCATGGCTACAATATGGGGCATGCAGGTCTATTAGAAATAATGAAGGGCAAAATCCAAGTGAAAGAAACATCGCAGAACGTCCCAGAAACAGCTACATTACACAGGCACGAAAGAACAGATGGCTCATGCTTAGGAAAACTGTCGAAAATGCTTGAAATTAGGAGGACAACGAAGCGACCTGATCAAGCGACTTCAACGCCAGTCTAAGGGGTAGCTGACCTGAACCTAAGGATGATCCGGGAGGAACTAATCAATGTTTTGTGGTCTATGTGGTCAGAAGTCAGGGAGATCTCCAACAGTGTGCTATAGTGACCGATATTTGCTCAGATCACTAACTCCAATCTACTCAATGATCAGCGGCACAAGCATGACTCATGGAAGTATTAAAGTCGACTACAGAAACTCAGATTATTCGATAAAACATCTGGAAATCTCCTGGGTAACAGCAATTCTTTGGTGAATGGCCTTTAAATGATTTAAGGTCATTATTTTGGGCGGCCGCATTTTCAAATGTTCCCAAAGAGAGACCAGAGTTTTGGGGCCGTCAGTGATAAGTATTGCTAGCGAAAGACCAGTATCTGGAGACATTTCCAAGCGTTTCGGCAGATTGGTTGGTTGGTTAGTTGGTTGGTTGGCTGGCTGGATGGATGGTAAGTTGGATGCTTAGATGATTTGTAGATTGGTTGGTTGGTTGTTTCGTTGGTTGGTTGGCTGCTTGGTTGCCTGGTTGCCTGGTTGCTTGGTTGGTTTGTTAATCTGACATTCTAGGCATTGAAAACGGCTTGTATTTATCGGAGTGAGGTCGGCGAATAGGCTTGTCTCCCGACTCACGACCAAAGTACAACCTACACAAGGATTTATTGCCACGTATCTCTTCAATCTCCGTGCCCGGAAATCAGTGCGATGTACAAGGCCAGCCCTGGAACCTCAAACCCATGGATAGGCATTTTACTGACATAACCAGATTAGATTCAACACAGCACTTTCGCATGGCCTTGGTTAGTCCCAGATCTGTAATGTCCCCCACCCCCTCTTTTTTTTACCGCTCTAGATTGTAGGTATGTTATTGGTAACAGGCTTAAAGCCAACCCACACGGAGAGAAGCTGAAAGTATAAACCACACGTCATCACAGACAGAATGCAGACATTTCTAAACGCACAGATTGTTGCCGGTGCAAAGATGTGAAACCAGGAGTAGATAACAGCTGGCCTAAAGATGGACAAAGCAATAAGAATGTGTAGAGGTTGGGAAATAGAGGAAGGATAAGAGAATGAGAGAGAAAAGACAAGAGACAGCAAAAATGGGAACATTTTTATCCTCGTTCACGATTTCAATGAATTATCGAGAAAGAATTCCCCCACCTCCATTTTTTCAACAACCCCCCTCCCCCCACCCCCACCCCCAAATCACACTCCACACCCAACCACACACACAAAATATATACATATATTCATAAATCAGACTGTGATTTAACAAGACATTTCTTTAGAAAATGTTATTTTGATTGGAAAAGGGAATGTTGTTTTCATTACGGGATCGTATTTGGTTAAAAGAAATATCTAAAAGCATTTTTACATGAGTCAACGAAATTAAATATGAAAGCTTCATAATATAAAAAAAAGTCCTACGTATTGTGTCGTGTCCTCTATTCCGTTACTCGTAGACTCCTGGTTTCAAGTATATTTACTTAGTGCTTAGCTAATATCATATTAAAATGCTTAATCCTTCTTATCTATACGTAAACATGTTAAATACTCCTTAATTTTCAAGTCTAAATGTGAATATGTTTCTTCATGTGCCATATCTGGAACAGACATCGACCACCATGTCTTGTAAATCCTCTCTATCATGTCAATATTAGTCAGAAATGGCATTATCAGCCTGGGCTATCTGTTTCCTGTGGAGATTTGGGGTACGTCATCTCCCAAAGTTCGCTTCGCTGTCACGTGGTGTGGAAACGAATAAAGTAGGGGACTTGCGAAATGTCTGGTTCCCCTGAGACAGAGATAGCAAGTCGGCATTGGATTTTCAATTGTTCAAAGAATCAATAAGAAAGTAAACTGAACTAATGTATTCAATTAAATATCTGGATTCATTAAAGGTTTTCGAAATAGAATAAGAGAGGATAAGAATGTGTAGCACAGAATCAGAAACATATTAGAAGTAATAAACCGATTCAGTGTCATAGGATGATAAATCGTCATATTCAACAAAACAACTGTCATTGGCTTTTAAATAAAACTGTAGTTAACACTATCAATACAGTGTTTGTTTTTATCTACGCAATCCCCTTTACATTGATATAATACAACATTACTGTTACCATATTGACAAATGATAAGTCATAGTTGTGACACACCCCTACTTCCCTTTCTCCGCCATCCATGTTCGTTTGGTCCAAACCTACATTTTGGCACTGAATATGTTGAAGAAGATGTTAAACAACGTGGCATAATCGGGGCAAGATCACAGTTCTGAACTAGGAGTTTGGTGTTTGTATGAGATGGCAAAGAATGACCACGATACCGGCATAGCATTTGGTGATGATGATGATGATGATGATGATGATGATGATGATGATGATGATGATGATGATGATGATGATGATGATGATGATGATGATGATGACGACGATGACGATGACGATGATGATGATGATGATGATGATGATGATGATGATGATGATGATGATGATGATGATGATGATGATGATGATGATGATGATGATGATGATGATGATGATGATGATTAAGAAATATATACACTTAATACCATTGGTATTTGCAGACACACTAATAAGGAGAACAGAGAGCATGTGGATACACTATTGTTATTTATTCACGTGTTCATGGATGACAAGACAAGACATAGCCACCAGCGGTAATTTCATAGTAGACCCAGGTACATTAAAGAACATACTTTTCAGTAAATGAGTATCAGATTGAAACTCACAAGTATTGATACGTCTTCATATAAGTGAAGGGGAACAGTAGAGATAGGGGGACACACTAGACAATACAACAATATAGAAAGCTACCGTAACACCAGGAACTCAACCTACAGTCTGCATATTGCCAAAGTGTCTGGCGGGAGTAATATGTAAGACATCAACTACCGCATGGATGGAAAGTTATTCAATCTCAAAAGGCTGAAAGCTAAAACCAAAACTAACAGCGACACCGTCAGAGAGCTGCTGTTTGCTGATGATTGCGCTCTACATGCCAACTCAGAGGCAGATATGCAACACAATGTTTCAGCTTTCTCACATGCCTGTGCCAACTTTGGGCTCAATATCAACTTGGATAAGACTGTAGTTGTGTACCAGCCAGCTCCAGGGAATAATTATACCGTGCCGAATATCAAGGTGAATGGTCATAGACTAAGTGTTGTGGACAAATTCACCAATCTTGGCAGCACTGTGTCACAAACTGCCACAATTGATGACGAAGTGAATGCAAGAATCTCCAAGGCCAGCGCGGTCTTTGGCAGACTGTACAAGAATGTATGGGACAGAAATGGAATAAGCCTGCTAACAAAGCTGAAAGTCTACAAAGCAGTTGTATTATTTACACTGCTATATGTTTGTGAAACCAGGACTGTTTATCAGCGACACGCTAGGAAATTAAACCACTTCCACAGTCTGTCTTAGGAATATATTGAAGATTAAATGGCAAGACAAGATCCAAGACACTGAAGTTCTAGAAAGAGCTCCCATGCCCAGTATCCACACTCTACTAATGAAGAATCAGATTCGCTGGGCTGGTCACTTAACTCGCATGCCAGATCACAGGCTCCCTAAACAAATGTTTTACGGCGAGCTGCGTTGTGGTAAACGCTCCCAAGGTGGCCAGAGGAAACGCTTTAAAGACACTCTGAAAATCTCACTGAAAGCTTTTGGAATTCATCTTGACACCTGGGAGACTGCTGCCAAAGACCGGAATTCGTGGCGTACATTATTACGCAAGGTTGCAGTCACTTGTGGAACAAACAGAACTGCAAGAGCTGGGGGGAGGGGGGGTGGCTGGACAGAAAAACCACTGCAGGAGATCACCCTCCTGGAACGTCAAGCATTCTTTGCCCTTATTGTAAAAAACTGTTCGAGCCAAAATAGGCATTATCAGCCATCTTAGAACTCACAGCTCCATACTTTCAACCCCACTGGATGAAATGAATTGTCATCATTATTCTGGATGGACAAACAAACAACATAGCGCTTTCACAAATGTTTGCCCCATTCACGTTGAATTTATTTGAAAAGTATCTGTTGCATCGTTATGGAATCTTTCCTGCAGTCTTATATTTACTACCTCTCAACGTATGTTTCTTTGTTAGGTACAAAGACAACTGATCTCATGGAAAGCTGCGAAATGTCTTTGATGTTTTTGTGAAAATGTATTGAATTCACTCTAACAAACTTGTTTTGCAGTAATCTTTTAACACTTCTGTTCAACTACGTGACGTGCTTCTCATAAGAAAATTCCCATGAACAACGAAGAATATTCATTATTGAACACTGATGTTTCCGTGTGAAGTTGTAATACATTTCATAATATGCTTCATATAAGATATAACATCAATAACATTAGATATGCAGATGATACAGTATTGATTGCAGACAATGCACAAGATCTACAACAATTAGTAGACACCGTTGTCGTACACAGTGAGCAGCTGGGGTTGGAATTGTATACATTACTTAGTTAGTTAGTTAGTTAGTTAGTTAGTTAGTTAGTTAGTTAGTTAGTTAGTTAGTTAATTAGTTAGTTAGTTAGTTAGTTAGTTAGTTAGTTAGTTAGTTAGTTAGTTAGTTAGTTAGTTAGTTAGCTAGTTAGTTAGTTAGTTAGTTAGTTAGTTTGTTTATTAGTTAGTTAGTTCGTTAGTTAGATAATTAATTAGTTAGTTAGTTAGTTAGTTAGTTAGTTAGTTAGTTAGTTAGTTAGTTAGTTAGTTAGTTAGTTAGTTAGTTAGTTAGTTGGTTGGTTGGTTGGTTGGTGGTTGGTTGGTTGGTTGATTGGTGGTTGGGTGGTTGGTTGGTTAGTTGGTTGGTTGGTTGGTTGGTTGGTTGGTAGGTTGGTGATGGTGTAAGAAGTAAAAGAATAGTGGTGATGCAGGAAGTAAAAGAATAGAAGTGATGTAAGAAGTAAAAGTAAAAGAATAGTGGTGATGTAACTAATAAAAGTAAAAGAAAAGTGGTGATGTAAGAAGTAAAAGTACAAGAATTGTGGTGATATAGAAAATAAAAGAATAGTGGCGATGTAGGAATTAAAAGAATAGTGGTGATGTAGGAATTAAAAGAATAGTGGTGATGTAAGAAGTAAAAGTAAAAGAAATGTGGCGATGTAGGAAGTAAAAGAATAGTGGTGGTGTAGGAAGTAAAAGAATAGAAGTGATGTAAGAAGTAAAAGTAAAAGAAATGTGGTGATGTAACTAATAAAAGTAAAAGAAAAGTGGTGATGTAAGAAGTAAAAGTACAAGAATTGTGGTGATATAGAAAATAAAAGAATAGTTGCGATGTAGGAATTAAAAGAATAGTGGTGATGTAGGAATTAAAAGAATAGTGGTGATGTAAGAAGTAAAAGTAAAAGAAATGTGGCGATGTAGGAAGTAAAAGAATAGTGGTGGTGTAGGAAGTAAAAGAATAGTGGTGATGTAAGAAGTAAAAGTAAAAGAAATGTGGCGATGTAGGAAGTAAAAGAATAGTGGTGATGTAGGAATTAAAAGAATAGTGGTGATGTAAGAAGTAAAAGTAAAAGAAATGTGGTGATGTAGGAAGTAAAAGAATAGTGGCGATGTAGGAAGTAAAAGAATAGTGGTGATGTAAGAAGTAAAAGTAAAATATAGTGGTGATGTAAGAAGTAAAAGTAAAAGAATAGTGGTGATGTAAGAAGTAAGAGTAAAGGAATAGTGGTGATGTAAGAAGTAAGAGTAAAGGAATAGTGGTGATGTAAGAAGTAAATGTAAAAGAATAGAGGTGATGTAAGAAGTAAAAGAATAGTGGTGATGTAGAGAAGTAAAAGAATAGTGGTGATGTAGGAAGTAAAAGTAAAAGAATAGAGGTGATGTAAGAAGTAAAAGAATAGTGGTGATGTAGAGAAGTAAAAAAATAGCGATGCAGGAAGTAAAAGAATAGTGGTGGTGTAGGAAGTAAAAGAATAGTGGTGATGTAGGAAGTAAAAGAATAGTGGTGATGTAGGAAGTAAAAGAATAGTGGTGATGTAGGAAGTAAAAGAATAGTGATGTAGGAAGTAAAAGAATAGTGATGTAGGAAGTAAACGAATAGTGGTGGTGTATGAACCTTTCAAACCCTATGTACAATCAGAGTCCACTAAACGGGAATTTAATGATGACAAAATGAACCAACAAAGCAAGAGAAAGAGACGGAGAGAGCAAACGTTAGAGAACGAGAGAGGGAGCGGGCAAGAGAGGGTGTGTGAGACGGAGGGATAGAGAGAGGAGGCGAGCGATAGATGGGAGCGAGTGAGCGAGAGGGGTGGTGAAAGATAAAGGGCGAGCGAGAGAGAGCGTGAGGGTGGGTGTGAGGACAAACGAAAGGGAGAGAGAAAGCGGATGCAAGCAAGAGAGGGTGATACAGAGGGAAGAATGAAAGAGAAGGGGCAAGCAAGAGAGTGAGAGAGAACGTAAGGGTGGGGTGAGGACAAGCAATAAGTCGATAGGGGGGAGCGCGAGGTTGATAGAACGTGATGAGGCGAGTGAGAGAAAGGGGGGAGGTGAGAGAGAGAAAGGCAGAGCCGGTCAGAGAGAAAGGAAAGAGGGGCAGCAGAAATAAACACAAATAAAACATTTAATATATGTTAAATTTAATATATGTTATATAAAATAAAAGAGGATAGTTTTATAGGCATCTATGTACCAAGGAAAGGGAAAAATGGAGGATGTAGTGGGGAATTATGGTTTAGGTACAAGAAATGAAAGAGGGGAAAAGCTAATAGAATGGGCAAATATCAATGATATGATAATTGGAAACACATGGTTTAAACACCATAAAAGACGACTGTACTCATGGATAAGCCCTGATAAGAAAATACGCAACCAAATTGACTACATACTAATTAATAAAAGATTTAGAAATGCTTTAATTAATGTAAAGACAATGCCTGGTGCTGACTGCAATAGTGATCATGTACCACTATGTGGACATATAAAAGTAAGATTAAAGAGAGGGAAAAAAATGGTTAAGAACATGAGACTTAATAAAGAGGTTCTGAAAATAGATAAATGCAAGAACAATATAGAGTGACTGTGAAAAATAGGTACAATGCAATAACTAACATACAGAGTATAGATGAACAATGGGAAATGTTAAGGGACTCCATTCATCAAACTAGCAAAGACGTATTACCTGAGAGAGGCAAAATAGCTAAGAAAAAATGGATGAATGAAGATATCTTAAAACTGATGGACAAAAGAAAACAGAGTAAAAATGACAAACAAGAATACGCTAAGATAAATAAAGAAATAAAAGATAAATGTGGGAAGGCTAAAGAAAGTTGGTTAAACGAGCAATGCAAAAAAATTGAATTAAATTCCATTAAAGATACAAAAAATATGCACAGACAAATCAGTGAGCTTACAGGAAGAAAAATAAGAATAAATACAGGGTGTTTGAAATCAAAAACAGGAAAGATAATATTAGAGGAAGATGCTATAATGAAGAGGTGGAATGAGTATATAAGAGAATTATATGAAAGAGAAAGGGAAGAATTAACAGAAGATAGTAACTTAGAAGGTCCACCTATTCTGAAAGAAGAAGTCGCTGACGCTATGAAACGTATGAAGAAAGGAAAAACAGCTGGGCCAGATGAAATCACAATAGAAGAATTAGAAGTATTGGGAGAATTTGGAGTAGATATATTAACCAAAATGTTGAATGATATTTACAGCAGTGGATATTTACCCAGTGATATGCTGAAATCTGTATGTATAGCTATACCAAAAAGACCAGGAGCAATTGATTGTGAAGATTTTCGTACAATTAACCTTATAAACCATATCACTAAGCTTCTACTCAGAATCATAATGAGAAGAACCAAAAAGAAAATAAAAATGGAAATTAGTGAAAAACAGTATGGATTTGTGGAAGGAAAGGGCACAAACAATGCAATTTATACATTACGGACACTAATAGAAAGGTCAATAGAGAAACAGAGAGACATATATTTGTGCTTCATAGATTATACTAAGGCATTTGATAAAGTAAAACATGAAGAACTGATTAAAATGTTGGAAGATATCAACAATGATGGGAAAGATTTAAGAATAATAAAGAATGTTTACTGGAACCAAGTAGCAGCAATTAAAATGGGAAATAAAGAGGGTAGTTACGAACAGATAAAGCTAGGAGTACGACAAGGGTGTGTCTTGTCACCAGATCTTTTCTCCCTGTATAGCGAAGTAATAATGAGAGAAATCAAAGAGATGCCAGGAATACTAGTTGGAGGTTATAATATAAATAATATACGCTATGCAGATGACACAGTATTGGTGGCGGATAATTCAACAGACCTACAACAATTATTAGATGTTGTAGTAATAGAGAGTGCAAGGAAAGGACTCTCCTTGAATATCAAGAAAACAGTAACAATGGTAATATCAAAGAAAATTGTGACACCAAAATTTGACATAGAAATAGAAGGGAAAATCCTTAACCAAGTGGATAATTTTAGATACCTAGGGGCATTTATAACATCAGATGGAAGATGTACAACAGAGATTAGGAGCAGAATAGGGCAGGCAAAAGCCGCATTTCAGAAAATGAAGAGTATCTTATGCAATAAGTCACTATCACTGAATGTAAGAAAGAGAGTGCTGAAATGCTATGTAGAACCAGTTTTGCTGTATGGCAGTGAATCTTGGAATGTAAATGAACAAATTAAGAAGAAATTAGAAGCAACAGAGATGTGGTTCCTGAGACGAATGTTGCGAATTCCTTGGACTGCCAGAGTAACTAACGACGACTGCCTGAAACAGGCTAACGAAACTAGAACATTATATACAACAATAAGACAGAGACAAACAGCTTTCCTCGGTCATGTGATGAGAAGAGAGGCATTGGAGAACATCGTAACAACTGGCAAGATCGAGGGGAAGAGAGGCAGAGGTAGACCAAGAGAAGTGATGCTGGATGGATTGAGACGGTGGCATGGAGGAATATCAGCAGCAGAGTTGATCCAGAAAACCAAAGACCGAGATCTATGGAGAGCCATGAACGCCTACGCCAGCCGGCACGGCACTTGATGATGATGATGATGTACCAACAGTATGTGATAATGTCCCTCCAGCTCTTACCGACATTAAACAAATGGGAGAGAAAGGGATATGTGCAGCATTAAGGAAGTAGCAAACGAAGCAATTAGAATTAAAATAAACAATAGTTTGGAAAAACAAATAGTTAAATGAAGAGATAACAAAAGAAGAGGAAAGCAAATAATCGCACACAAACAGATAAAAGAAACGAAGAACAATTTAATTGAAATATAGGGTATCAGAAAGATATTCAAGAAGGGTAATCATAGAAACACAAATAAACACTTGGCAAGAATACTGAGAACTCAGATTTCAAGATGTAACTAGAAACTGGAAGAAACATCTGAACCGCGTGAACAAGAGAAGTCTATCGTGGTCCATTAAAAAGAACGAAAAGATGAAAATGCAAAGGAAATTAACTGCTGGCCCGGTTATCATGTGTTCGAATCCCTATACAAGCGGGAATTATTACAATTATTAACTTGGGCTCCCAGATCGACCGAGCCTCAAGTAGGTACCATTAAATATTCTAGGAAGTAAATGCGACAAGTACCATATTGACTACATCAACCACTGAGTTTCTCATCTCATCTCATCTCATCTCATTTCATCTCATCATGTTCCTCTTGTACCTTGTGCGGTGTCGAGGTGAATAATAAACATCGTGAGAGTGCCCGATTATGGGCTTCTTGTATCGATATTCCCATGGACTCTGTTATTCCCTCCGTCCAACGTTTACGTCGTCGGCCTCTTCCTCTGTTTCCATCTGGTCTGTACATCATTGCTTGTTGTGGCATGCTGTTGACTGGTAACCTATTTGCATGGCCAAACCATTTGACTTGCTGCTTTCTAATAAAATCTAGTGCTGCTATAACCCCCCCCCCCCCCCACTTTAGTCCCGATTTCTTCATTTCTGATCTTATCTCTTCTTGATACGCTGAGTATTCTTTTCAGGAATCTCATTTCTGTTGTTGTGGTTTTTCTTTTCTCTTTTTCTGTCATTGCCCGGGTTTGGCATTGGTAGCATAGAGTTGGTAGGAAGATTGTGTTGTAAAGTGCTTTCTTAGTAGTTATTGATACATGTTTGTTCTTTATTATTGGTGCCATTTGTCATATCAGTTGGTTTGCCTTATTGCATCTATTTTCGATCTCGTCTTCTGATGTGTCATTTGATGATATTATACTTCCTAGGTACTTGAAACTCTATACTTGTTTCAAGGGATGTTCGTTTAGGTGAATTGTTGTTGTTTTTTTTTCTTCTTTAGTTATAGTCATTACCTCTGTTTTTCTTGTGCTAATTTTCATGTTATGTTCCCTACACATTTCGTTTAGACTATTCATGTGGTCTTGTAATTCAGCTTCTGATTTTGCTATTAGTGCTTGGTCGTCCGCAAACAGGAGTTCTCTAATGGTTAGATATGCAGATGGTTCTTCTTCTGTGTTCTCGTCATGCGGTATTCTTGCGGTCTCTGTTTGGCCGGTTTCTTTACAGATGTTGTCTATATATGTTATAAACAAGAGAGGGGACAGGACACAACCTTGTCGTACTCCAGATCTTATGGTGAAGGGTTCTGAGTGTCCTCCAGTTGCTCTAACAATGCATTCATTGTTGTTATAGAAGCTTCTACATAGGTTTGTTAGATGTGTACTCACACCATATTGTTTAAGGATTTCCCACAGCTTGTTTCTTTCTGCTCTATCAAATGCCTTTTCTTGGTCGACAAAGGCTAAGTAGAGTGTTTCATTGAATTCGATTGATTTACTATAAATTGTATAAGAGCAAAAATGGCATCTGTGCATCCTTTATTTTTCCTAAATCCAAGTTGTGCTTCGCTTAGCTGGGGTTCTATAGTAGTTCGTTATCTTTTCTCAAAAATGTTGTAATATTTTTCCCCAGTATGATTCAACAATAAAATGCCTCTGTATTGCGTGCAATCTCTTATGCTGCCTTTGTTTTTCCAATTTGGGATAATTATGGCGTTTCCCCAGTCTCGTGGTGTCTGTTGTTCTACCCAAACATGGTTGAATAGTCTATGTAGCCATGCCGTTCCTACTTCTCTTGCTACTGAGTTCCTGTTAGTCGATAAATATTTCTTCCTACGAAGATGAATATGATCAACGTAGGTAAATAATGTTACTATATGTAAGTAATATTATAGAAATGAATGTAAAGAGGCTACAAAAATAGTCCGACAGCAGAAGCGAGAATATATGAGTAATATAATCAAAGATATGGAAATTAATCACCAGAAAAATGAATCCAGAAAATTTTTTAAAGAACTGAAGTCAATGAAACGAGGGCATCAACAAAACACATATGGTTTAAAAGACAAAAATGGGAATATGATAAATACCAATGAGGCAATGTGCAACACATGGAAAGAATATTTTATTGAATTACTAAATTGTGAAGCTCCAAGTAACATTTTCCCACAGGAAGAGGTTCTAACATGCGAACCACAAATTGAAGAACCTACATTTGAAGAAATCCTATATGACCACACGACTTAAAATACTTAAGACTTAAAAACAATAAGGCAACTGGGACTGATGGAATTGCTGCTGAATTTATAAAGGCAGGTGGCCATGCATTACATCTAAAGCTATACGAACTAATAATAAAAATCTGGAGGACAGAAGAATTACCCCATGACTGGAAAGAGTCATTATTGATACCTATCTTTAAGAAAGGAGACAAGTTCCAATGTGGAAATTATAGAGAAATATCACTACTGTCCACAAGCTATAAGATACTATCCGCAGTATTACTAAATAGACTAAAACCATATTCAGAAGACATATTAGGTGACTACCAGGCGGGTTTTAGACAAAACAGATCAACAATAGATCAGATATTTATCTTACGACAAATAGCCGAAAAACATTGGGAATATAAAAGAGATCTCCATAACATTTTTGTGGATTTTAAAAAGGCTTATGATAGTGTCCATAGGAATAGTCTATGGAATGCTATGCGGGAATTTGGAATACCAAGGAAGTTAATCAACATGACCAGACTATGCATGGAAGATACTTATAATATAGTAACATATAAAGGCAGGAAATCAGACCCCTTCCAAATAACATCTGGCTTGAAACAGGGTGATGCACTATCGCCGCTACTCTTCAATGGCTCTAGAGAAAGTTGTAAGGAAGATAAAGGAGGAATGTGATATTGGAGGAACATCCAAGCTGCTTGTTTATGCAGATGATATAGATATTATAGGGCAAAGTGAACAAAAGACATTGTAAATATTGACTCACTTAAAGGAAAAAGCCTAACAAATGGGGCTGGTTATCAACCAAGATAAGACAGAATATATGGTAATTTCAAGAGACGGAATGGCTAAAAACTCTGGCCACATACAAATAGATAATATGACCATTAAAAGAACGGAAACATACAAATACCTGGGTACTGTTTTCAACTGCTGCAACATCATAAGGGAAGAAATACAAACTAGAATCAACTCTGGAAATAAGATATACTATGCACTACAACATCTACTAAAATCAAAGGCGCTATCTCGTAACACCAAAATCACAATATACAAAACACTGATCAGACCAGTTGTGCTGTATGGCTCTGAAACCTGAAGTACAACGAAAGGAGACGAAGCCTTGTTACAAACCTTTGAGAACAAAATTTTAAGACGCATCTTTGGACCCATTAGGGATACACAAAGTGGAGAGTGGAAAAGAAGAAGTAACAAAGACATTTATGATCTGTTTAAGTCCCCGCTAATCACTGGTATCGTGAAGGCTAATAGACTACAATGGCTGGGGCATATAGAAAGAATGGAAGATAATAGGGAAACAAAACTCGCTTACACTCAGGAAATAAATGACCGTAGACCCCGAGGTAGACCAAGAAGGCGGTGGAGAGATAATACATGTACAGACCTACAAGCACTTGGAATCAACGACTGGCAAGAGAAGGTCCACCAGAGAGACGAATGGAGACGGATTGTATTTGCAGCAAAGAACCTCAATGGCTCGGAAAGCTGAAGAAGAAGATATGTAAGTAATGAAGGCCTGTCTCCGTGGCAAAGTCGTTACGAACGCGGTTCGTAATTCCACTTATCTGCGTTCGAAATACAGCCGCGACCGATTTGACAGCAGACCGTGACGCGCTGGGTTTTAACGAGATGGTATGGGAGCAGGTCGTTCAGAAACAATGACAAACTACTGAACGTAAACTTGCCAAGACATCAACAACAGCAATGCTGGTGTTGACAGCGATGTCCTGTAAATAGGATATGCAAAAAAACAAAGTAATGAAGAGCGGTGGGAAGTGATAAAGATCACAAGACATAAGGTGTAACTAATTACTTTGAAAATAAAAGAAAACCTAGGGTAGGAAAAGAACTCCACATATCTAAATAGGTCGACCAATATCAGGTGTTGGGCTGTGAAGTGTTAGGTCAAAACCTATTCTAGGCATTACATAACGGGGTATTCCTTTTCTCGCTGCCTGTCCTTCTTCCGGCCAATACTAAGAAAAGTTCTGAAAAGTATTCAATGCTCATTTTACGAGCCGCGGTGGCGTCGTGGTTATTGTACTTGCCTGCCAAGACAGTGGTCCGGGTTCACACCGCAGTGAAAGCAGGATTATACTTTCCGATCAGTACAGCTTTCGAGTCAAGCCATTCTCATAAAATTAGAACCAGACCATTTTCAGAATTGTATATGAATTGTCTTGGGGGGGGGGGGAAGAGATGAGCAAGGGAAAGGCCGGCCCATCTCCTGGCTATAATGTTTCAAGGCCTAACATCTTAAACCACAACAGCTTTGCGATTACCTTTTGACCCATTTTAGGAGTCTGGGTCGAGCCCAGGGGTGTACGGGCTGTGAAAACAAACCCAATCTGCAACTGCTGTAGAACTTGGACCACTGTCTTGGTAAGCTAGGGCACTAACCTAATTTCTTTCAGATGTCCCACCATCATTTTCATGTGCCCTGCCAGATGGCGTAGACATGCATGTTTCTGCGCGGATCTCGGTTCTGGGTATTCTTAATCAAATATTACCCAATAATTAGTCCCATATCCCACTGTCTTAGCCATCCAGAACAATTTCTCTTGGTGTGCCTCTACCTTCAGCACCACTGATTTTTCCAGTGGTCGCGATATTTTACAGTAATTCTCATCTCATCACATGACTCAAGGTGGCGTAGACATTTTTTTTTACAATAATTCTCATCTCATCACATGACTAAAAACAATCTTTGTCTTTTCCTAATTAAGTAACAATGTCTTGTTTTTTTTTAAGTAAGGAGACTTTTACACGCCTTAGCCAGCATTTGGGCATGTCTTACTTCCGATGATGTTTTCCGGTACATATTTTAGGCTGGGTCGACCTGGGAGCCCAGGTTACCTTTACACATGCGCCCCGATGCGGATTCACACCCATGACCACCGAGTGTCTAGTCAGCACCCTATAGCGGCTCTATATCTCTATCTCTCCCCTCTCTCTCCCTCTTTCTCCCTCTCTCTCTCTCCTTCTCTCTCCCTCCCTCCCTCTCTCTCTCTCGCTCTCTCACTCACTCTCTCTCTCTCTCTCTCTCTCTCTCTCTCTCTCTCTCACTCTCTTTATTATAGCTTGTATATAATGTCTACCTTCGTTAGCCTTTTCCAGGCTACTCTAGGCAGCTTACACTCACCAACAGATAAAATTAATGCTGAAACCGAACACATGTAGCAGAGAAAATCAAATCATGGAGCAACAATCACCAATGCTATACGACCAATCATACAATCCCATAAACAAAAAGAGTATCATTCGAAGCTGCTGCCCTTCCCAGCCATTGCTAATAGTGCCGGACCAACTCATGAACAACAATGGAGAAAAGAGGTGGAAGCTATGGCACAACAATGAATGGCCACCGTAAAAACATATGTATAAGATAACAAACTGACGTAATAAGCGTGCTCTGTTTCATAAAAACAAGCAAGTAATCGTGTTAACTACTCTATACTCCCAAGCTATGCTCCCTGTAAAGAATATCACCCCTAAACAATGACAGAATAAGGAAAACCCCGCCCCCGCAACGATGAATAAATGGCATTGAGGAGGCAATTAATACCGCAGTGTAGGAGACACATACAAGAGCTCGTCCCAGAACGTTTCATATCCTGACATTGAGAGGCAAACAGGAAGGAGAAGAAGAGGACGATGCAAATGCCATATTTCTGGGGAGGAAGTAAGTTTCTGAGAGGCGTGTGATCAATGTTTAGAATGTTTTCTATCTGTAGGCCTTTCACAGCTGCCAGACGTATTATGCCCGTGAGGATTGTGTGCAGACGGTATTAAAGGCAGTAGTATGGATATTAATAAAGGTTCGACTGGAGACAATAGAGCAGATTAGTGGATACAGTATTGGAAGCACTAGTACAGACATTATTAGAGTCAGTGTAGAGAAAGTACAGACAGTTGTAGATACATAAGTTGAAACAATATAGACAATAGGGGGCAGTAGTAGAGACAGTAGTCGAGGAATTACTGTGACAATAGGGTTGATTAGTCTAGACAGTGGTGGCTCCAGTAGTATAGACATTATTAGAAACAGTAGTGGAGAAAGTATTGGAGACAGTAGTTGAGACAGTAGTACAGACATTAGTGCACTCAGTAGTAGAGACAGTACAGACAGAAGGGACGACAGTAGTGGATCCAGTAGTACAGACATTATTAAAGACAGTAGTAGGGACAATAGTGGGGCAGTAGTAGAAACAGTAATGGTGACATTAGTGGTGACAGTAATAGAAACAGTAGTGGCGACAGTAGTAGAAACAGTAGCGGTGACAGTTTTTAAAACAGTAGTGGTGATAGTAGTAGACACTAGTGGTGGCAGTAGTAGAAACTAGTGGTGACAGGAGTAGAAACTAGTGATGACAGTAGTGTAAAACAGTCGTGGTGACAGTAGTAGAAACTAATGGTGACAGTAGTAGAAACTAGTGGTGACAGGAGTAGAAACTAGTGGTGACAGTAGTTTAAACAGTAGTGGTGACAGTAGAAGAAACTAAGTAGATAAGAGCCCTCGGTCTAAAACATCCGGTGCGCTCATGTCGAAGTAGAGAGTCCAACCCCTAGACCAGTCAGTTGGTCTCAAATGTTGACTTCTCGTCCTTGACTTGGTGACGTAAATTACAAGTACCTCTGATGTCATGGGTGTTCGCTTGATTATTACTATTACTATTAATAGGGAAAGCTAGTCCATAAACAATAATTAGTCCAATTCACTAGAAGTAGTAGTACATGTATGGACTACGCTTGAGTTCAAAGCGAGCGAATACCGAAACAAAATGTTCGTGACGACAGGAAGATATTTTCTTTATAGAGACAATGGCTATGGTCATCGACAAGTTTGGCCACTGCCAAGAAGATATACAATGACGCACTACCCTTTTTATATATATCTAAAAATCTAAAGCAATCAAAGAAATACGGAGTAAAATTGAGCAAAGGATGATGATATTGACTTGATTATGAAGACAACAATAGCTAGCAGTAAAACTGGAATTCAATGGCTTCTAGCAGAGCGGTTTCATGATCAGGACTACGGCAAAGACATTGTCATTCTGTCCAAAATGCCCCACACCCGAAGTCATTTACAGGATAAATTAAATACGGGATGTAACAACAATTTTGTCTAATATAAATATGGTAAAGACAAAGATAATAAAGGGAATATCGATATCTTTTGGTGAAACCTTACTTCAAGAGGCGAAATCATGCACGTTTGGGGTAACATTGTAGTGAACAGATGTGAGTCACAGAAAGAGATATTGAAATAATAATATACAACGCGAGGAGTTATCATGTATTAAAATCCCTGTCAAAGCGGAGATTTTGTTCTACTGACGTGGGCTTCAAGGTCGACTCAGCCTGACATAGGGACTATCCTGGGATGTAGAGGTGGCTTGCCTGATATTGATCACATCCCCTAGCTAGTGCCGATTAGGCTTTAAAAAAATATGAGCCTAGCACAACATACCCAATACATCCCATGGCGTGAAAAGGTGTGCTGCATTTACTTCATTAAATACTAGCAGGAAATATGGTGCCAGCCTGATCACATCACAGGTTGTTTGCTGTTTGGTCCAGAAAACATATGGCACAAAATCTACATTATGTCACAATGGTGTGAAACGAAATTTTACCTTTGTACTGTTCCATGTATGGGCATCTCTGGTCGACATTAGGGCAAGACGCGTATGAAAACCGGATTCCCGCTGCCGTTTAGGATCGAGGCTATACCATTGTCTCGGTATTCAAGAGCACTTACCACTATGCCAAGCGGCGACCCAAAACTTAGCGTTCGATAATGTTCAGAAATTGTTTACTGTCCCCCCCCCCCCTCCCCAGGTGTGCATAATGGAATATAATTAATATTTATATCGTTCTCCTGCTATTGATACTGGTACGTTACATCTCTGATCATCCGGCGGCAACACCAAAGTAAATACATGCTAAGTGGAGAAATGACTGAATGAGTTACGAAATGAGAGATGAAACGAATGAATAATTGAATGAATGGACCAATGAACGAACAAGCGAATGAATGAATGAACGAAAGAACAAATAAATGACCTAACAGACGAAAGAACGAAAAAATAAACGAAAGAATAAATAAGTGAATGAATGAATAAACGAACTAATAAACAAACGAACGAATTCATGAATGAACTAATGAATGAATAGTTTTTTTTTTTTTTTTTTGTTAAGTTGGAGAACAGACGACTAAGTTTCAGCCAATCATTGAGGGGGTGTCTTTGATACATTCTCTGTTATTTCTCACGTTGTGCGTTACTACCACTCAACAAAAAGGCACAGTAAAACCAGCATTTGGATATACACAGAATATAAATTAACACAAAAATAATCAACCTACATTTCATATGAAAGATGGCACTTGCAGTCAATAATCAATCTCGGGGACCATTAACATAATGTGAGGAGTATTTGATTGTGTGGGATATTTTATAAAGATTGTCATCAACTGGGGCAGAGCATGCAAAAGAAGAGTAAGAGATGGGCAGAGGCAGGATGGATGGAAGACATTCATTGGGAATTCATGAACGGAGGAGATGAGTAAGGAATTATTGAGGTATTTCTTTGCAAGGCAGCTAAGACAGGCGGATAAATAAATGAAAATCTGGGAAGATAGGCTATAAAGAACATAAGTTAGAAGAAAATTGTTAAAAATAAACAAGGAGAAAGTTGTTCACAAAGTTAAAGTGGGATGATTAAAGGAAGAAAAGTCAAGAATGACGAGAATTAACGAGGGAATTGGAGGAATAAGTTGACTGAAATTAAGAAAGAGAGAGAGGCGTGAGGGGGGAAGATCGAAGGGAAGATACAATGAGGGAAGGAAAGCGTAAAGAGAGAAATGGAATGTACGAAGCTGAAATTCAATGGAAAGAAGGGAGGTGGAGCAATAAAACACGGAAGAATGAAAGAAGAAAGAAAAAACAAAGAAAATATATGAGGCTAAATCGAGAAGGAAAATTATACATAATAAGATAACAATAAGATTAGAAAGCCATGAAGGACGACATTAATGAAGACAGCAAATAAAACTAAAAGGGCTAGTAAGAATAAAGTACAGGTACAGTAATTAGGAAAGTCAAGCAAGAAGGATGGATGAAACTTTACATAGCAATCAGGCAGAAAGGAATGATGGTGACAAGATATAAAAGGCGAAGTAATTGAAGAACGTCATGTAGAAAGAAACAAGGGAGAAAATGGAAACAGGGAGATAGAAACAAATAGAGAATATTAGGCAAGAAGGTGGTCATTCAGAGTTAAGGAAATAGAGCAAGCGGGCAGCCTCTAAGTCAGAAAGGAAGAAATTCAACTAGAAAGAACAGTAGGAGGGAAGGAGAGTTTGATAGGCTGGAAGAAAGTAAGGCAAACGACAGACAGACAGACAGACAGACAGACAGACAGACAGACAGACAGACAGACAGCCAGCCAGCCAGCCAGCCAGCCAGCCAGCCAGCCAGCCAGCCAGCCAGCCAGCCAGACAGACAGACAGACAGACAGACAGACAGACAGACAGACAGACAGGCAGGCAGGCAGGCAGGCAGACAGACAGACAGACAGACAGACAGACAGACAGACCAGAGAAGAACTAATCAAAGTTAAACAAACAGTAGATAAATGAAATCTTTTAACTGTTAACACTTACCCGAGTACAGATGATGAGCTACACTTTGTCAAAGAAATGTCCAAACTTATCCAGGCCGGATGAAACTGAATAAAATATGATCTCTGTTGTGATGGTCTCCCAGGTTAACAATTGTTTTGGAAACCTATTTAACACAACCACGTTTCAAACAACGGACTATTTGCAATAACTTAACAGTGTCACGTAGATCACGTGGTATTGAATACTGTTTAGAAAGAAAAATATGTATTTGATTCACTACAAATGCTATAGAAAATGTCAGTTGGTGTTATTCCGATGTCCTTCAATATCGCCCTTATAGTCAATGTATCAGATGACAATGGTTTTCAAAGCTTAATCGAATACAGATTTTAATTAGGCGCACATAAGGCTAGAAAGTCTGTGAATTATAGAATACTTCATAACAAATAATAAAAATTAGTTTGCATTAAGCAAGTGATTTTGTGACAATTGTTAGCCCAAACTCTGTGTCCAAGCTTGAAGACTTATACTGATTACATTACAGTTTGAAAAAGTATCGCCTTCAATGTCGGTTAAATGTGTGAATAAAAGTGAGTAAATCTGAAGTGATTGCTCAAACTACCAGTGTGCTTAACAAGTTACACCAGCAAATGGCTGGTGAGTACTTCGTGCATTGTAGGTTCGTAGTTAAACGCAGCCAGATAGCGCAGTGAAGTTAAATTATGGATTGCGTCGCCATGATTGCCGTGCATGTGCGCGCTCACAAAACCAGTGGTAGTACGGAAGCATTGGCGAAAGGGTGAGTGAGAGGCGAGATTTCAGTTTCCCGCATGGTTCAATAGTTTATCAAAAGGTGTTCAAGAATTAATTATTTCTGATCTGGCTACTGAACAATAGCGGCAGCTCATCAGAAGAAATTGGAGTAGGTGCAATAAATTCCACATGGTCGTTTGATGCTTATTTATGTGTATCAATACGACTGTTAACATGTTTCACTTGTTGTACTGGTTTCACTTTCTCATTAATATTTCATATTAACAATGAACTCAAGTTTTTCCTCTTTTTTTTTTTATTTAGTGCTAACATGGGGAAAATGTTGATGGTCTGGATACAATTCCTATTAGTGTAGAAATATTTCCCGAGCTGTTTTTTTTTTTTTATTCGCATATCATTTACGGGACATTGCAGTCTCATCTCATCTCATCTCATCTCATCTCATCTCATTTCATCTCATCATATTCCTCTTGCATCTTGCGGTGTCGAGGTGAAGTTTAAACAGTGGGAGAGTGTCCGCTTATGGGCTTCATGTATCGATATTCCCATAGACTCTGTTATTCCCTGCATCCATCGTATACGTGGTTGGCCTCTTCCTCTGCTTCCATCTGGTCTGTACATCATTGCTTGTTGTGGTATACTGTTAGTTGGTAACCTACTTGCATGGCCAAACCATTTGACTTGTTGCCTTCTAATAAATCTAGTGCAGCTATAACCCCCACTTTAGTCCTGACTTCTTTATTTCTGATCGAATCTCTTCGTGATACACTGAGTATTCTTCTCAGAAATCTAATTTCTGTTGTGATTTTTCTTTTCTTTTTTTCTGGTTTTTCTGTCATTGTCCAGGTTTGGCATTGGTAACATAGAGTTGGTAGGAAGATTGTGTTGTAAAGTGCTTTCTTAATAGTTATTGATACATGTTTGTTCTTTAGTATTGGTGCCATTTATCCAATGAGTTGGTTTACCTTATCTTCTTATATATAAATTAGGATCGTCTGTCTGTATCTATGTATTTTTGTATCTATGTATGTCCTTTATGCGCTCGCGAACGGCCCATCCGATTGAGATGAAATTTTCTACACGCCTTCCTTTCATTCCAGAGCTGCCAACTGTCATAGTTTTTTTTTTCTTCTTCCTCCTCCTCCCTCCTCCCCCTCCCAAAATACGTACGTAAATATATGATGATGATGATGAAAGAATCCCCGAACCAAAACGCTAGGGAAAGGGAAGAAAATGACGTGACTACACAGAATCGTCACACGGCAATCATCATCATCAAGTGCCGTGCCGGCTGGCGTAGGCGTTCATGGCTCTCCGTAGATCTCAGTCTTTGGTTTTTTGGATCAACTCTGCTGCTGATATTCCTCCATGCCACGGCAATATCAATAACAATTCATCTTTTTATGTGTAAGGAAGTTATCTACAGTCGTGTAGAAGGGAAGAACTAGACGAGTATGAATTCCTCCTCATCCCTCCTTCTCCCTCCTCCTCCTTCTTCCTCCCTCCTCCTCCTCCCTCCTCCCCCTTCCTCCTCCTCCCTCTCCTCCTCCCTCCTCCTCCTCCTCCTCCTCCCTCTACCTCCTCCCTCTACCTCCTCCCTCCTCCTCCCTCTACCTCCTCCCTCTACCTCCTCCCTCCTCCTCCCTTCACATTCCTCCTCCTCACTCCTCCTCCCTCCTCCTCCCTCCTCCTCCTCCCTCCTCCTCATCACTCCTCCTCCCTCCTCCTCCTTCTTCCTCCCTCCTCCTCCTCCCTCCTCCCCCTCCTCCTTCCTCCTCCTCCCTCTCCGCCTCCTCCCTCCTCCTCCTCCCTCTTCCTCCCTCTACCTCCTCCTCCTCCCTCCTCCTCCCTCTACCTCCTCCCTCCTCCTCCCTTCACATTCCTCCTCCTCCCTCTTCCTCCTCCTCCCTCCTCCTCCTCTCTCCGTCTCCCTCCTCCTCCCTCTACCTCCTCCCTCCTCCTCCCTTCACATTCCTCTTCCTCCCTCCTCCTCCTCCTCCCCCTCCTTCTCCTCCTTCTCCCTCCTCCTTCTCCCTCTTCCTCCTCCCTCTTCCTCCTCCCTCTTCCTTCTCCCTCCGCCTCCTACTCTCTCCTCCTCCTCCCTCCTCCTCCCTCTCCCTCCTCCTCCCTCTCCTCCTCCTGCTCCCTTCTCCTCCTGCGTTCTCCTCCTCCCTCCTTCTCCCTCCTCCTCCTCCACCCTACTCCTCCCTCCTCCTCCTAATCCCTCCTCCTCCCTCCTATTCCTCCCTACTCCTCCTGTCTCCTCCCTCCTCCTCCCTCCTCTTCCCTCCTCCACCTCCCTCTTCCTCCTCCCTCCTCCATTTACCCAAGACAGACAGACAGTCAGACAGATAGTCGGGAACGGGATCTTATATGACTACTTATATAATTTAAATGAGATGCTCTCCACCATGGGCTGGGCCGGGTCAGACAAACAGACAGATAGATAGATAGATAGACAGACAGACAGACAGACAGACAGACAGACAGACAGACAGACAGTCGGGAACGGGAACTTATATGACTACTTATATGAATTAAATGAGATGCTCCCCACCAGGAGTTGGGCGATGCCGGGCCGGGTCAGACAGACAGACAGACAGATAGACAGACAGACAGACAGATAGACAGACAGATAGTCGGTAACGGGAACGAGAACTTATATGACTACTTATATGAATTAAATGAGATGCTCCCCACCAGGGTCTGGGCGAAGCCGGGCCGGGTCAGCTAGTTTCATATATTTTCGATCTCGTCTTCCGATTTGCCATTTGATGATATTATACTTCCTCGGTACTTGAAACTCTTTAATTGTTTCAAGCTATTCTGCTGATTATAAAAGGAATATTTAGCAATTATAACCAGGGTGCAACTGAAAGAATGGCTAGAAAAAGTGACCTGCCCACAAACATCCCTGACCCCAGATTGTAAAGTCAAGGACCTTTTGGCACGCCTGAATGTGTATTGGGCATATGGTGCTAGACAAATTTTGTAATGGACCAATCGGCACTCGGCGAGTGATGTCATCAGTATCATGCCGGTCACCTTCACTTCCCAAGACATTTTTATGGTAACGGAGGTCAGCATGGCCGAATGGATAAGAAGAAGTATTTCTTACACATCCAGTGTGTTGATGCCGATGTAGGGGTTCAATCTCTACACCGGGACTTCTGGTCCCCAACAAGGCGGTTAGGCATTGAACCGTTAAGGCCTGTGGCGTGTTTATGCTTAGGGCTACAGTTTGTATTCGCATTTTCCTCATGTTGGACTGGTAGTACATGGTTCCGTTGCCCTGCAACTGAGTGAGTGCGTGGCGCGACACTGTGATCTGTTAAATTTGTGTGGAATGCTTTTACATCTGTCCGCTGTTGTTTGCACAGTGAACTGCATGTTTGGAACAATTGCCGGCTGTCGCTGAATTGACTGGTTTGCCTTTTCGGTTCGCAAGTGCATTGTTCGTGAGACTCCTGGGAGTCGTCGCTGGAGCTACAGAGTTCGTGTTTTGTGCGGCGCTTTCAGTCGGTCGCCCTGCGGAAAGAGACCGAGCCATGGGGGATAAAACCCGGGTCAATTAAGTCTTTCTGGTGACTGCCAATTCCATCGACGGTGAACTGTATTTTTTGTGGAGGGCTTTTGTGTTGTCATTCTGGCGGCGGCATTATGCACAGTGTGCCTGTGCCGGCTGTTGGCTTGACTCCTACCTGTTCCACTTTTCACATTGGGCAGTGAGGAGCAGTTTGTGTGATATTCACTTGCACAGGAACGGAGCATAATGGGGACGACCCGTTGCCGTAAAGTTGGAATCGCGACTAACTAACTAACTAAGGGTGTTCATTTAGGTGAATTGTTGTTTTTTCTTCTTTAGTTATAGTCATTTCCTCTGTTCTACTTGTGCTCATTTTCATGTTATCTTCTCTGCACATTTCGTTTAGACTATTCATGTGGTCTTGTAATTGAGCTTCTGATTTTGCTATTAGTGCTTGGCCGTCCGCAGACTGGAGTTACTTAATGGTGTAATTTGCAGATGGTTCTTCTTCTGTGTTCTCGTCATGCGATGTTCTTGCGGTCTCTGTTTGGCTGGTTTCTTTACATATGTTGTTATGAACAAGAGAGGGGACAGAACACAACCTTGTCGTACTCCAGATCTTATGGTGAAGGGTTCTGAGTGTCCTTCAGTTGCTCTCACTATATATTCACTTTGTTGTATAAACCTCTACATAGGTTTGTTAGATTTTACTCACTCCATATTGTTTAAGGATTTCCCACAGCTTGTTTCTATCTACTCTATCAAGTGCCTTTTCTTGGTCAACAAAGATTAAGTAGAGTGTTTAATTGAATTCGATTGATGTTTCTATAAGTTGTCTAAGAGCAAAATTGGCATCTGTGCATCCTTTCTTTTTCTCTAAATGTAAGTTGTGTTTCGCTTAGCTGGGCTATAGTAGTTCGTAATCTTTTCTAAGAATTTTGCAAAATATTTTCCCAGTATGATTCAAAAAGGGAAATGCCTCTGTATTGTGTGCAGTCTCATTTGCTGCCTTTGTTTTTCTAAATTGGGATAATTATGGCTTTTCCCCAATCTCGTGGTGTCTGTTGTTCTACCCAAACATTGTTGAATAGTCTATGTAGCCATGCAGTTCCTACTTCTCTTTCTGCTTTAATTAGTTCATTTGATATTTCATCTTGTCCCGGTGCTGTGTTCAATGGGGCTAATCTGACGGCTTCTCTAATTCTTCTTTCAGTAAGTCTGGTTCTAGTTCTTTGGTGGCATCTGTGTCGGTTTCTTGAAATCCTATGACATCTGATGGTATGTTGAGAAGTTGTTCGAAGTACCGTTTCCACCTTATTAGGATTTGTTTTTGTTCACTTATTGATTCTCCATATTCGCTGTTAATTATTTCAGTTGGGTCAAAGGGTTCTCCTCTGGTTCTTATTGCATTTATATTTTTGTATACGTTTCTAGTTGCCTCCTTGTAGTTTTTATTTAGGGTTTCTCAACACTTCTCACAGTTTTTTTGTTTTTCTCTCTTTACTATTTTATTTGCCGGCTTCCTGGCCTAGAGGTTAGCGACTTTTCTCCGTAATCTCGTAAACTCTCGTAAGTAACGTGACGACCGTGAGAATCAGCAGTGGTTCGAATCGCGTCGGTAACTTACGGGGTATGTGAGCCGGCCGATCAGAAAGCAATGGCAAACTACTGACCTTAATCTTGCCATGAAATCAACAATCAGCTGAAAGATGCTGATGTTGACAGCGATGTCCTGTAAAGGATATGCAAACATTTATTTTTACTATTTTATTCACATGTCTTCTCGCTATTCTATTAGAGGCATTCATTTGAAACACTTTCCAATGGCTTTATTACAAAGGCATGAAAGAAACATTAACAGGTGTGATAGAATTAAACTAAGCATTCATTTTGAATTAATTATGCACCATGGGTTGGTCAGAAGAAGTCGCCGTAGGCATTCAAGCAAGCATCCCATTGCTTAGGTTAGTGGCAAGTGTTTACCGCGTCTGCATCAGTGTGAAATCGTTGCCCTTTGAGAGCTTTTTCAGAGGTCCGAACAAATGAAAATCACATGGTGACAAATCAGGACTATAGGCTCGATGTTGCAGAATTTCCCAATTCTTCCTTGCTTATGCTTCCTGCACAATCTTTGCGACATGCGGACGAGCTTTATCGTGCAACAAAATCACAGCGCGAGAAAGCATGCCGGGTTGTTTATTCTTGATGGCTTTTTGCAGCTTGTCTAGTGTTTGCAAGTAGTGGGTAGAGTTAATGTTGATACCAGGTTCTTTAAAGGCGGCCAACAATAGCCCTTCATGGTCAAAAAATGCGCTCAGCATAACATTACCAGCGGAAACCTGTAACTTGATTTTTTTGGCTTTTGGTGATCCAGCATGCTTCCATTGTATGCTCTCTCTTTTGCTGCTCGGCTTTTGCTGCTCGGCCTGCCACTGTGTGGAAGAGAAATGCATCACCCTTCAATCTGTAACGCAGCAAGTGGTTCAAACACCATCCCATGCATTCCTCTTTTTGGTGGTCGGTCAACATCCGTGGTACCCACTATGAACACATCTTCCGATATTACAGTTTCTTACGAACGACCTTTTGAATTGTCCCAATTGACATATCAAATTCTTTCGCTAGCGAACGTATGCTTCGACAACGGTTTATCTGTACTGCTTCATCAATTTTGGCGATGGTTTTATTTCTTCTGTTGCAATAATATGCGCTTGACCGGCCGTCGAAGATCTGTCGTGAACTTTCGTCCTTTCCGTAACATTCGTGCCCAGTCTGTCACTGTTGTCTTCGACACACATTTGTTGCAGTACGCTGCCTGCATTCTTCGATGAATATCAACTGGTCGACATCCTTCAAATGAAGGAAACTGAATCACCGCTCTTTCAGCTTCTTTGGACGGATTTTGGATCCACACGGCCATGTTCTCAACGGTCAGAAACAGAACCTATGCACCATGGGACGATAAGCACGTGCCCTTTTATTGATTGGTCAGTACTTATCACATGACTATGACATGATCATGTTCAACGTACGCAATTACGCGCGGTGTGGCACGAACGGATTTCAAATGAACGCCCCTTATATTTTTCCTTTTCGTCTTTTACAGCTTTCTTTACCTCTGCGTTCCACCAACTGGTTATTTTCTTTCTCCGTGTTTTGCGTTTTTTCGTGGTCATTGCAGTCAGCACCAGAATTGTTCAGCTGCTGTTGATGTCTTGACAAGATTTACGTTCAGTAGTTTGCCATTGCTTTCTGAACGACCGGCTCACATACTCCCATAACTAATCAACGTGATCCGCTGCCGAATCTCGGGCAGCTGTGTTTTGTACGAGAGTATAAGGGATTATGAACAACGTCTTTAACACCTACGCCAGGGAAACCCCGAGCTGTTAGCGCTGTTATGTAAATCAATCAAGCAAGCAGGTGCCTTCTCCACTATGAAGGTTAGCTGCAATGGATCTCCAAAATTGTCTGTCTCTCGCCCTGATTATACATTCTGTCAGATTGTTGTTTCGTCCATCTCTTGGTGTTATCTTCCCACTTGTATCGTTGTCTACCTCTTGTTCGCTTGCCCTCAACCTTGCCCTCCAGTATGGTTTTTATAAGAGTATTATGTCTTTTAACGTGGCCGAAATATTCCACTTGCCTCTTTTTTATTTCTTTCATCAACTCTCTTCTCATTCCCAGTTTTTCTAGAACCCCTGTATTTGATGGTGTTTGTTTCCATGAAATATGACATAATCTTCTGTATATCCACATCTCCAGGGCTTCTATTCGACTTTCTAGTTGCTTCTTCAATGTCCAGGCTTCCGCGCCATACAGTAGTGTTAAATATACGTAACATTTGACAATTCTCATTTCTAATGCGTCGTTAATCTCTCTAGATATTAATGCTGATTTCATACTACTGAAAAGATTTCTGGCCATTCCTATTCTCTTTTTGATTTCTATTTCATTTCTGCCATCATCTGTTATTACATGTCCAAGATAGGAGAAAGGTGTTACTTGTTCTAGTGTCTCCCCAATTACTGTGATGTTCATTGATCACCTTTCCTTTCCACTGCTTATAGTTTTCGTTTTTTGGATGTTAACATCTAAGCCACATTCCGCACTGTGCCTGTTAACTTCTTCCACTAGGTTTTGTAACTCTTATACTCTTATATCCAGGTGCTAGAGATCTCTGGGTAAGTAAAGGCAGGCGAGGTAATGCAATATCCCCCCTTGTGCGCTGTTACTGAAATCACGGGTCTAAAACAAGCTGCTTCATGAGAATGAAGCGTTCTACTAGTGGTAGAATCGTCCGTGTGCTACCAGGGCCCGTCAGAGAAAGAAAGAATAGTCACTCTACAACCTGCTATTTGCAGATTCGAAAACTGGCCTGGACACCTCATGTGGACCCAGCCTAAACTGGGTGTCACGAAGTGTCTTGGGAAGTATGGCGGCCGCGTGAAACAAACCCCGCCATCCATCCAGCGCAAATTGGTCTATACAAATAATGGACCAGCATCATATGCCCAGAGCGTCTTTAGCCGTTTAAAAAGTTTTTGCATATCATTTACAAGACATTGCAGTCAACCCCGGCAATTTTTTTTTTTGGCTGCTTGTGATTTCTTGGCAAGTTTACGTTCAGTAGTTTGTCATGCTTTCTGAAGGACCGGCACTCACACCATTGTATGAAGAAGAAAGGCAATTCGATCTGCGGCCAAATCGTCCGCAGCTGTGTTTTGAACGTCGTATGCGGGATTACGAATTGTATACGTAAGCCCTTCGCCACAGAGTATGCAAGCCATGTGAAATGACTCTTTATAACCTAGCGTGCATATCGTAGAAGGAGAGTTAAGTAGCACTGAGGTGAGACTGGATACCTCATCTCGTACACATCTTTAGCAGCAAAATCCATACAATCATCAACAAGTCCACAGTGGACTTGGATGAGTTGATTGAGGGCCTATACTCCACTGAGAGATAAAAGGCAGAAGGAGAAGACGAGGAGTATGCCTCGAATTGCCACTCCCAAGATTAATCTCAGACATGGCATTTCAGATGTATCTTTGTTTGTCTTTCCTATGGCTTTAATAGTCTATATTAAAATTACTGAACCATACATGTGAGTTATTTCAGGTTAGTTAGTTGCATATCCTTTTACAGGACGTAGCAGTCAACCGCAGCGTTATATGGCTGTTTGTGATTTCTTGGCATGTTTACGTTCAATTGTCTGTCATTGCTTTCTGAACGACCAACACTCAAACCTTTGTAAGGGAATCAACGCAAGGCAGTCTGCTTCCAAGCTGCCTGCAGCTGTGTTTCGAACGCGGTAAGCGAGATTACAAATCGCATTCGTAACCTCTTCGCCACAGAGCAGTTTTTATTTAGGGTGGAATTTTAAAAATCGACCTTATCCATCCTCGCTTTCAGCATCTGCTTTTCTTTTGTATGACACTGTACTAGGGTGATTACTGTTTGTTACATTGTGATTCAAACAGGGTGTAATAACTACCACCAATGGCGGTGAGCAGGGATAGAATTACACCTCTCTATAGCACAAAGCCTGGACTGAATTGCAGAGACCATATGTTGTCCATGCAGCATGATCTCATCCTCTCTCTCTCTCTCTCTCTCTCTCTCTCTCTCTCTCTCTCTCTCTCTCTCTCTCTCTCTCTCTCTCTCTCTCTCTCTCTCTCTCTCTCTCTGCTTGCCTAGTTTACTCCTGAGGAAAAGTAACACCAATACATTTGGAACAAGACAAGTTGCTGCCGGATGAGCAAAGTTATGCTCTAACTGTCCGACTTTGTAGCTTCCATCTTAGACTGTTGCCAACCAAGGCTTAGGGCCTAGTCTACCCTGTCATGACGTTCAGTCTAAGCTTGCATTTCCTCACAACAGCATAAGGCTTGTAAACTCCCAGCTGCATTCCTCCACCCGAAGCCATTGGCGCAGAGTCGTGTTTGGTGATCGCCGCCCAACATTCGTCGATAACATAAAGGAGGTAGTACCGTCTACTGTCATATGGTAGCTCAGTCACATCTGACTAATACCTCAGGAAAAATTAAAAAATAGGTATATCCATCAAGAACTCACTACTGAAGAAGAGTGGTCACAAATAATATTGAGGCATTTGAAATATTTTGGCCGTGTAAAATTCTGAAAAAGATAACGAGAGGGGAAGGGTTACCGGGGAAGTGGAGAAGAGGAAGTCAACAATGTAGATGGATTCACGATGTGATAGATAGTTTACACACGACAGCAACAACCAAATCGGCCAACTATGCCTCCATGCACTCAAGTCTACACAAATGTGGTGGTCCTGACACTTCACATACCATGGCAGCTTTCAGCTTCGTGGCTACTTTCTGTTGCTTTACATTGTCTATATTGGAATGTGTATTTTTCTTGTACTTTCCTTATTTCTCATGTTTAAATCCCCGGCGAACCGGCAATTTTTGTTTTTAATTAACCTGCGCTTTAAGGTCGACCCACCCTAAATTGGGTACCAGAAAATATGTCACGAAATAAAGGCGTGATATTGATCACAATATCCGCCTAGTGCAGATTGGTCTGTACAAGCATGGGGGTTCAACAATAATCCAAATATGCCTCAAGGCGTGGAAAGGATTCTTCACTTAAATTTACTCTGTATAGGAATCTTGGTTTCTCGGGTTCCATTCTATTCCAATCCACACAAAAAAAGAGTTTCTTCTGTTAATACGTATAAAATGTATCTTTTGATATTATATGTGCTTGAGATTACATGATTTTTTAAAAATCTCTATATACTTCTGTCTGCAATTCACTTCCTTTCCATTCAAACTTTTCATTACTACACAAACACTGAGCACTGTCAGGAGCGATCAGTGGTAGAAAGATTCCCCCTCTTGAACCCACCTTAAATCAACACATACGACGGATTAGTGGGATTGGTAAGCTTTGTAAGCTTTGCAAGAACACGACCACACGTGACTGATTGGACGTCGCGGCTAGAGTGTGTCAGCACACAAACAATAAACAACCACTGATACAACTATGTTACAGTTGGGTGGTGGGATAGGGGTAAACCCTATCACAGGAGAAGTAGGATGCCTCCTTCCTTCCGCTAGGCTACAGGACGCCCTTGAGAAAGTGGAGTACCCGTTTAGCCCACCCACCCCCCCCCCCCCCCGATCAAATTTACGTGAAATCAAGTTGCAGGTGGTGGGTGACGTTGAAGAGCAGCCGACAGATAGTTGTAGATTATGGTCTCCAATTTTACGACGGTAAGGAGGTGATCGCCGATCTCCCTGGTCTAGGTGTTACGCGACTTTCTCCGTAATCCCGTATACTCTCGTACGTAACGTGGCATTCGCGAGAATCGGTAGCGGTTCTCTCCGCGTCGGTAACTTACGAGGTATGTGAGCCGGTCGCTCAGAAAGCAATGGCAAACTACTGAGCGTAAACTTGCCAAGAAATCAACAATCATCTGAAAGATGCTGATGTTGACAGCGATGTCCTGTAAAGGATATATGAAAATAAAAGGCAGATGATTGTTTGGAAACAATGGCTACGATCATCGACTACTATGGTCGCTGATGGGAAGGAAAGCTATGGCAAACTACTTTCTTCACAGATGCCAAGATAGCCATATTTCATTTAATAGAGAATCAGAAACGGCGTAAATTGTGAAACATATAAGCAGCCACGCACGGTAGGGGTGGTCATGTGCACCGGGTGACTTCAGGCCGTCAGCAAGTGACTCGGTGCAAAAGATTATCATTTAAAATGGCAATGTGGAACGTTAGAACTATGAGTGGGAATTGCAAATTGGATAATATCAAACAATAAATTAGAAGACTGAAGATTAACATTGTAGGTATATGTGAGACCAGATGGAAAGATATGAGCATGATAACATATAAGGAATGCAGCATAATCAATTTTAGCGGAGAGAAAAAAACAGCGAGGGTATCACTTATAATGCATATGGAGAGATCAAAATCTATCAAAGGATATTGGACTGTATCAGAGAGAATATTACTGGTAAAGTTAAGTGGCAGACATTTTGATCTCAGGATCATTCAAGTTTACGCACCAACAACAGTCAGCAGTGGTGACAGCTTCGATTAATTTTTATGATTTGTATAATGCCTTCAAGACGTGCAAGTATTCAGAATTAAATATCGTAATGAGTGACTTGAATGCTACAGTTGGAAATCAACATGTCGGATACACAGTATGGACAAGGGGAACAGATTGAAAGAGGTTGCAGAATTGTATAGTGGGCAAAAGAGCATGATATGATTATTGGTACCACCTGGTATAAACAACATCCAAGAAGATTATGGGCATGGTGGAGTCCTGACTATAAAATCAGAAATCATACTGATTACATCCTTATCAACAAAAAATTTCGAAATGCCTTAAAGTTCAAAAAGTATACCAAACGTATATTGTTACGGCGACCACAGATTATTCATAAGCAATATACGAATAAAATTTAAGAAGGTCAAATACCTACCAAGAAGCATAACATTTGATCTTCGTACACTGAAGAGTGAGAAGATAAAAGATAATTTGAACGTAGAGGTAAACAATATATTTGATGCATTGTCAAATCTGGAAATTCTATTTCAAGATGCCAGTGACCAATGTGAAATATTAAAGAAATCAGTCAGCCAAGTTGCAGAAACAGCTATCACAAAATTGAAAATGATGGGAGGTAAAAAATAGAAGGCGGAAGACATCTTAACACTAACTAATATAAGAATAAATAATAAAAATAACCATGAAAATATAAACATATTTACGGAGAAATTGTGCAGAGAGACAAATTAAGCATGGCTTGGAGAAAAATTGCAGGGACATTGAAAACCAACACAACACCCAGAATACCAAATTAATGCACAAAAGAATTCATAACATAACTTTTAAAACAAAATACACATATCAGCGGATTACCTAAAAAACAAAAGATGACAAAATCACGATAGAGAATAACCAGAATGCAAATGCATGATGAGATTATGTAAAAGATCTTTACAACGATACAATAGAGGACGAGAATGATATTCTGAATAGCAATGTAAGACCATCGATTCTGAAGATGGAAGCTCAGAATGATCTTCAATGTTTAATGCAAACTAAAATGTATTATCGTCTTCCTTGAACCTAACAGTGCAAATTGTGAAAGAAGAAGATCTATTTCGTTGGCATGGCTTTGGTGGTTGGTGTAAATTGTATGTCTTGAAGAATGTGCTTTTCTTTATTGAACTAACTAGCTGACCCTTCCCGGCTTCGCCGATGCCCTGGCGGGGATCTGTCTGTCTGTCTGTCTGTCTGTCTGTCTGTCTGTCTGTCTGTCTGTCTGACCCGGCCCGGCTTCGCCCAGTCCCTGGTGGAGAGCATCTCATTTAATTCATATAAGTAGTCATATAAGCTCCCGTTCCCGACTGTCTGTCTGTCTGTCTGTCTGTCTGTCTGTCTGTCTGTCTGTCTGTCTGTCTGTCTGACCCGGCCCAGCTTCGCCCAGCCTCTGATGGGGAGCACCTCATTTAATTCATATAAGTAGTCATATAAGCTCCCGTTCCCGACTATCTGTCTGTCTTTCTATCTATCTGACCCGGCGCGGCTTCGCCCAGCCCCTGGCGGGGAGCGTCTCATTAAATTCATATAACGAAAAAAAAATTAACTTAAGAATGTCCTTCCACACACCATATGTTCTCTTTCACACCGCACACGCGGCCAACTAAAAACGTTAATTGTATACAACAACAATGTCCTTTTAGTATTTTAACAGGCGTGCTGGGTGTATGGTATTTGTGTAGGGCTGTTTAACACGGCGTTTGTGTGTCGAATCAGTGTGCAATGCGTTTCAACAAATTACAAAATATACTTATATATTATGCATAAAGTATGAACAAAACCAAAATTAACTTAAGAATGTCCTTCCACACACCATATGTTCTCTTTCACACCGCACACGCGGCCAACTAAAAACGTTAATTGTATACAACAACAATGACCTTTTAGTATTTTAACAGGCGTGCTGGGTGTATGGTATTTGTGTAGGGCTGTTTAACACGGCGTTTGTGTGTCGAATCAGTGTGCAATGCGTTTCAACAAATTACAAAATATACTTATATATTATGCATAAAGTATGAATAAAACCAAAATTAACTTAAGAATGTTCTTCCACACATCATCCATTATTTTTAACGAAAACTGTTTTTAATCACCTACATCCGGGAAGGTTAACCTGGTCAACAAATGCCCGCAGAAGTCGGATGTGTCGGCCTAACGGCGCAAGAACGCAGCTTTGCTGTAAACAGCACAACGCAGTCACGTCCGGAAAAAAAAACTCCGGATGAACGCAGAAGAAGAATCACCTACATGACTGTAGATAACTTCTTTGAATATAAAAAGTTGGGTTAGAAAATTTTCACTATTTAAATAGATGCATTATTTTTATGAAAACTTTGAAAATGCCTTAAAGGTTTTATTATTATTTATTATAACGCACATGCCTGTAAATAACTGTAGAAAAAGAGTTTATAAACCTTTGATAACAATGCAACAATCTATATATAAAATATATAGCAATGCTATTAAAAGTTATGCAACTTTATATAACTTTTCTTGAGTTAAATCCCCTCGCTATATATAAATGATAATGTAAATTAAAATACTAAATTTTAGTAAGTAAATAGTTGTTTGTACACTAACAAACTATGACAGTTGGCTGCACGGGAATGAAAAGAAAGCATGTAGAAAATTTCATCTCAATCGGATGGACCGTTCGCGAACGCATCAAATACGTCCGGATACACATTGCCTTTTATAGATATAGATGATTATTTTAATATTCTTATTTTTGCGGACAATTCGTTGGTGTCTGAGACCTTTTAAACTTTACCTATTCTCCCTGGTCGACCCAGACTAAAATGGTACCAGTAAATGTCTTTAAGAGTGAAGGCGACCGCAGTGATTTGATTACAACACCCACCGAGTGCCAATCGGTCTATACAAATATGTGTCTTGCACCACGGCCTGTTTACATCAACCACGCACGGGACAGAAAAGATCTGAGACAGTTGATGGAGTGAGAGCACCCTCCCAAACAAATAGTAAAATAAAACATAGTTTGATTACTAAGAGGAGGAAAGCCACAGCCAACAAAGACATCGCAATAAGATTCGGAAACCTGTCGCCAATGTGTTGTGAAGCCATTTCATTTGAAATGAAGGTAAAACAATAATGTTTTAAATTTAAGTTTAGTCTGTGAGTCTTTTTCCCAAGAAGAATTGGTAAGTCAAATGTGTGTAAACTATGTGGTTAGTTCTTAAGAAATTAATTTAGTAGAAACTAAATAATATTATATTCAGTTACCATAGTTTATGGATAAACTGTACATTAGGACAACCCAGTGAGTTTCCTTTTCTTCTAGTAAACAACTTATTTAATGTGTAAGCATTAGACATAGTTGTACATCGTATTTTTAAGTAGTAAACTCAGTCAGCAGTAATTTAGAAGTTGGTGAGTAACTTAAGATTTAAAAGCTAAGTAATACTTAATTCAGTACAAAGAAACTAGATTACATGTACCGACATGTACAGGTAAGACAAATAAGTGTAATGTGAATTAGTCAAGTAGATTTTTTGACATGAGCACATGAACAAACAAGTAGTTTTTTTTTTTATCCCATGAAAACCCGAGAAGTAAATAGATTCTTAGTGGTATCATAATTTGTGTGAGGTTAAAGCAACCACAGGGTGAGGGAAATGTATATTTGTGCCACATACTAATGCTTAATCAACCGCAATGCAAGAATGGTTATGATACATGATAATGAATGTGTATATCACATAAATCTATGAGAGCATGTGGGGATCCAAGTGTATTTTCATTATTGTTAAACATGAGGAAGCATCATTTGTGACTCTCATAATTAGGCCTAATTATCACATAAACCTATGTCATTGCTGAGAGCATGTCTGTAGAGATTAATGTGTGATTTCATTATTGTTAAACAGTTGTGGATGTATCACTTGTAAAAACACATCAGTGGGCTTACTGATGTCCAAGAAATATTATAATTTCTGATGAAGGATGAGATTTCATTGTAATGTCATTTTTGTTGAATTGGTGAATGTATTCTGTGTAAAGCACATACATATGCTTGATTGTCATCCATACAGATATGAATTTGTATGATGAATGATTGAGATCTCATTGTGATGCCAATGGTGGTAAACATTTAAAGTTAGCATTGGGAAATCACATAAGCATAATTACTTATCTTACATACAATTATGAGAATCATGTCTGAGAATGAGTGAATGAAGTTACATGCTAAGAAGGGTATAAGCTAACAATCAATCTCATGATAAAAGGCAACTTTGATGTATAATGTCCTATCTATCAGCAGAGAATATGTTCGGCATAGCCCAAACACTAATTAATCATTTAGTACACTCCGACGCATGACAACACTTTGTATAATATATCACTTATGGTACCTTCATCTGGTTTTGTGCCTAAGCGCGACACATCCCATATTACACATCACGCATACTACAACCATCTGGTTTTGTATCTTAAGCAATCATCCACAAAGGATCTTCACTCATGTTAAAACAGAAGGGCTATTGTCCTGATGAATGTAATGATAATTGGATGGTGATTGTAATAATAATGATGAGGATGATTGTAATGCAAATGATGAGTGTAATGATAATGATGATGAAGATAATGATACAATGATGATGATGATAATGATATAATGATAATGATTGTAATGATGACGATAATGAGAATGATAATAATAAATGAAGTACAGGCATATTATAGACACGGTAAAGAGGAGGGAATATACCCGCTTTAAAACTTTTGATTAGAAAATAATTCACCTGAATACTATACCTAAATGGATAACATGATGTACTTATACTGTTTATAAGCAAATACTCATGTAATGGGGAATTAATTTTAAAACCCTTAATGTATGAGACGTTTTTCTTTTAATGGAAGAAGAGGTAGAGAAGATCACTAGGGACAGAAGAGAATGGTCAACATAGTTGTCTATTTCAAATCAATCAAGGTATTACTTAACCGGGAGACCTGGGGACAGGCATTGGTGAAGATGAAACTGCACATCTGCTAGTTAAAACTTGAACACCTGATAGTGGAAGATTGGAAGGAGAGCAAATAATTATGTTGGTGATAACTCATTGAGAACACCAAGGCTATCTTTCTCCTATGTTTATCTTTCTCTAGGAACAAGATTCATTTTATTGATTTCACTTATTGGTTACTTAGGAGAGTACAGCATGACATTGCTAATGGTATGATTAGATTATGTTGATTGCTGAATTTTCAGATAGTGGCTTAGTACCACTAGATCCAGACCTGATAGTTTGAATACCTAATAGTTTGAACTTGATAGACCATAGTTTGAATGCAGCACTTTTGAATGCAGGACTTGGTGAAGGTTGCAGCTTGACTGAATCTAAATCCAGGCCTGACTTTTATTTTGTGAGTGAAGTATCTGGACAAAGTGATGCAGAACCGTATCCTAAACAGAACTCACCTGCAAGCAGTTTCCTAGCCCAGTAATAGACGTAACTTAGCTGGAGTGTAAGGAAACAACTACTATCCTAATACCCAGGGAGATAATTATCACTCATTAGGAGAACTTAACACAAGCTCAAAGAATTAGTGGCATCCGGGATCCAGGCACCCTGAAGTACAACTAGGATAAGCCCAAATGAAATGAAATTATGTCAGTAAAATGTATATTTCAGGTATCCAGGGATATGAAATTTCTTGTACTTGTATGAACACCTATTGATGCATGACACTAATTGAAATTGATGTTGTTAATGTATTGAATGACCATAATCCATGTTTATGTTTTAATAAATTATGTAAGAGGTCATTTCCTCCTTTGAGTTTTTTCTTGTCGTGTCAGTATTTCAATAAGACACACCCTAGATATTAATCAGTTAGCTGATAGAAGAGAGGCAAGGAACCCCCAACTAGATAGTGTTGGCCTTCAAGAAACGTTACATTGTTTCTTGGAGGAATTCCTTGGTTCTCCGAAATTCTATATATTAAATCAAGCATTTGAACCAGTGCTAGCTTAATTGTTTAAAACAGGCAGGATCACATTGAGAAAGAGGAACTTAGCATCCTTTCTATCTTTGCGGTTGAGCCATCAATCTGGACTTCGGAACCAACAAAAATATATCCTGGCCTACGACAGGGATCACCATTATCGCCAGTACTGTTTAACGCCAACACAATGAGAATCACCAGTGAGCAGATCACTGAACCTGGTAGGACATTGTCAAATGCCGATGATGTTTTAGTGTATCGTCAGGGTAAGGATAGAGAGCAGGTTGCTGTGGAACTACAAACCGAACTCAATCGCATAAGTACTTGGTGTGATGAAGATGGGGCAATGGTCAACCCAACAAAGGAAACAGTGACTTGGTTCTCGTTGAATAATCATATTGTTAACACTCCAACACCAACTGTAAAGCTGTGTTTAGAGACGGCGGAAAGAACGCAGGCAATGAATTACCTGGGGATACGGTTTGATCCAAGCCTTGCTTATTATGAGCACATAGACCAGGTGATAACAAAGGCCAAGCGGGGTTTGGCTGCGATTCGGGTGATGGCGGCAGCAAACTGAGCAGCGCCATCTGTCTTCTGTACAAGAGGCTGGTCATGTCTGTTTGTGAGTATGCAATGGCAATCCTGACTCTCAGCCGTAAGCAGATAGAAAGGATGGAAAGGATACAGAATGAAGCTATGCGCATTATTCTTGGATGTACAAGAGATACTGCATGCAGGGCGATGCGCTACCTTCTTGATTTTCCAACCATTGAAGACAGAATACACGTTTACAGAGCACGCGCTTACCTCAGAGTTAAAGCAAACACACAACATCAACTAGATAGTGAAATTATGAAGGTGAAGGGCAGCAGGTTAAAAAGACGACGGTCGTGGATGGATCAAACCGAAGACATTCTTCACTTGAGGACTTAGAATCTGGCGAAGAGTGGGTACAAGTGGCAACAGATTTTCAGTTTGCATCCAACTAGGTAAAAAATACAGACAAGAAAATCCGGCTGCTGTGGAGGCTGAAGTACAAGCGTTGATTTTCGAGAATTCGCTAGACGGTGATGTTGTCATCTACACAGATGGGTCGGTCATCCGGCATGTGAGAAACTCATGGACCTTTACGGCTAGGGCCGGAGGGAGAATTGTGAAGGAGGTGCTTTCACTGAGACCACAAGTAGCCTGACTATGGAAGTCATGGCAGTAAGTAAAACAATACCATGGCTCGAGACACAGATATTCACTAGGGCATGTGTCCTTAGCGACTCAATGTGCATGCTAAAGAGGATAGAGGTGGAGTGGATCCGAAGAGAATTGTTGCTTTCTCTGGAGAAGTCTCGGCTGGCAAAGATTAGTTTCATCTTCGTGCCAGGGCATGCGGGAGTACAAGGAAATGAGCGGGCTGACAAGCTCGCAGGTGAGGCTACGGTGAAGGGCGGACGCGCCATGCACCAGGCTGTCATTCTGAATGCTCTACGAGAAGTAAGTCTTTTGCTTGAACCAAGTGAGGACTGTGAATCTACAACCATGGCCAGACTGCGAGCACAGCAAATTAAAAGAGGGGTGGCCAAATAATAACACTACGCAGGAAGCCAAAGAAGATTGATAAACCAACACAGAACTGGTGTCGTTAGCCGCTACACGCTGCGGGATTTGCTGAGGAGGGGATCCGAGCACTTATGGACTGAATGGCTCGATGTGCAATGAGCATGATCTGTCGACTAACTAACTAACTAACTAACTAGCTAACTAACTAACTAGCTCACAAAATGAATTATTAAACGTCACGATGGCTTAGAATGAACAGTAATGACAGAAGTGGTTTCTAGAAGGAGAGGCAGGATTCCAAAAACATGATGGTGGACACAAAACAAAAGAAAACGTGGACATAAAGATTCACGATGCGCAGGAACTTGGTGAAACGCCGTGATGAGAGCAAAGTTCTGGAAAGGTCCAGAGTTTCAGGCAGGCCGTGATGATAGCAAAGTTCTGGAAAGTTCTTGGTACATGTTAATAAGAAGACGCGATGAGTAAAAAAAAAAATAATATTCACATGATTTCATTTGAAGCAAGTGTTGGTAGAATTCCGGTTGGCCGAGTGGCTAGAATGTTGGGTTCTTCTTCAGGAGACCCGGCTGCGAATCCTCGGTAAGGTGTGGATTGTTTTCCTGTCGGAGGAGGTGTGCGTGCGTGTGCGTGCGTGTGTGTGTGTGTGTGTGTGTGGAGTGGGAGGGGGGGGGGGTGGGGGGGGAGATAACTCTAACTATCACAGCGACTACACTAGCCAGGCGGCCTTACTTCCCGAGGCTCAAAACTATCCTTGTCGTACACCACAAGGCACTATAGGCAGTAGATGACAGTTAGTAGAATTTGAGAAACGTTTAGATGAATCATCAGCCACATGAATGGCAAGCAAGTGAGGTTTATAATGCGGGGCATTAAACATGCAGTGTTGTTTATTTAGGGGATCCTATGTATGAAAGAGTGTTTATTAACCACAGTATGTTTATCTAAGGGGATGTTTGTTTGTTTTCACTGACCGTGGCACCCAGATTGGCCCAGCCTAAAACTGGTAGATGGAAATTTTTTTTAAGGGTGGGAAGAGTAAAGGCGGCTGTCATTATGAGGATAGACTGTCTAACAATATCGGCCTATCATCATATACCTAACACGCCCCATCATTTACCTAACAGGCCCCATCACAAATGATGACGAAGTGAATGCAAGAATCTCCCAGGCGAGCGCGGCCTTTGGCAGACTGTACAAATATGTGTGGGAATAAAATGGAATAAGCTTGCAAACAAAGCCGAAAGTCTACAAAGAAGTTGTATTATCCACACTGCTATATGCTTGTGAAACCTGGACTGTTTCCCAGCGACACGCCAGGAAATTAAACCACTTCCACACAGTCTGCCTTAGGAAGCTATTGAAGAATTAAATGGCAAGACAAGATCCCAGAAACTGAAGTCTTAGAAAGAGCGTCCATGCCCAGTATCCACACACTACTAATGAAGAATCAGATTCGCTGGGCTGATTACTTGACTCGCGTGCCAGATCGCAGGCTCCCTAAACGAATATGTTACCGTGAGCTGCGCTGTGGTAAACGCTCACAGGGCGGCCAGAGGAAACGCTTTACATACATTCTGAAGATCTCGCTAAAAGCTTTTGGAATTCATCACGATACTTGACAGACCGCTGCCAAAGACCGAAATTCGTGGCGTACATCATTATGCAAGGGTGTAGACACTTGTAAATTGAATAGGACTGCAAGAGCAGTTAAAAAAGCTTGATAAATAAACCCACTTCAGGAGATCCTCCTCCTGGAACGTCAAGCATTCTTTTTCCACATTGTCAAAGAACGTTTTGAGCCAAAATATGCGTTACTGGCCACTTCAGAACTCACGGCTCCAAACTTTGAAATTAATGGTCATCATCATTCTTGATGAAGTTCCACATAGAATCTGTACATTTATATGGATGTGAAGCGTGGACAATGAGCAGATAAGCTGAAAAACATCTGATGGGCGTGGAAAAGTGGTTTCTGAGGAAAATGCAAAGAATACCATGTGTCACATAAAAACTTGATAGTTTCGATCGATGACAGAAAGTCGCGACAACTGTCTGCACACAGTCGGCATTTATTTAATCTGTAGTTGCTAGAGAAGGGACAATAGCGCCATCCGTCTGCAAGGCGGTAGTCAGCCTTTGAAGTGATAGACGGAATGTCTGGGCAGACGTCGGATGGATCTTGTGATGTGGGAAATTATTCTCTGGTTCACAGGCCGGCAAGACTTTTTGTTGTACTGGAACCAGATTCCCAGATGAAAGCAAAATAGACGGCGGGTTAATTCCACCCAGTCTAAAACAGAGGGAGAAAACCAGATTCTGGACTGTCTAACGTCTAGACTTTTGGGTGACGTCACTAAGCCCCGAATTAAAATCAGTTGAGGTAAAGAAATTTGGGTTAGTCGACTATAGTGAGACTATAGTGTCAATTTGTTGAGATATATCGGCGGAAATCGATCCAGTCTGTGATTTTATAGTCTCCATCTACAACAGGAATAGTCATATGGTATTCTATTAAACATATCTAACTTATATTATTATTAGGAATAGAGTACAGTATAAGTGCATTATAGGAGCGTCGGCACTAGTAGCCTATTGTGTAGCTTATACTAGCTTGTGTGATATATCATTTAACTCAGGGAGTTAAGGACAATGTAGTGGGATAATATTTATAGAGATTGAGGATGGTTGGGAGGGATGAAGGGAATGTGAAATGGTAGGATCTTCCAGTAGGGCAACTGCGGGGCTTCTACCCGTTTTCTTTAATCTTTCCTTGTCTTACCATGACTCAGACCAATGTGATGAGCTATTTGGCCGTATGACAGAATTCGGTTCTTTGTTATAGAACTGAGTGCTGCTATCGGCCTACACTCACCTAATTAAGGTCAGAATTGAGTTGCTCTCACCAGGGTGTTCTCTATTCAACAGGTTCCACTCGATGAATCTATGATATGTTCCACCAGTTACCATCAGCTAGAAGAAAGTAATGGCTCGTGTATTGTGGGTAGAGTTTACTGAGAGGCTTTTGCACTGGGCCCATAACCCAGAGGGTCTGCAGGAACCTGGCCTCTGCTGAGCAGGAAACGATGATGTTATAATTATGTTTCCAAAGTGATAGTACATCACAGTAAATTAAAGATATTGACAATAACTCCAGTACCAGGAACACTATTCCATACATAATTACCTGGAACATTAACATTATGTGTTAATATGGAGAAAATCTTATAACAAGTGACATACGAACTTTTAGGTTTTCCCAGGTGACATTAACGATATTTGTAAGATTCTCTGATCAACGTACATTTAATGAACAGAGTAGATTCACAGTGTGTGATAGAGTGCAGACCAATATTGGACAGTGTCTATCATTGATGACCAAGCATCCTGATTGTTCGAGAGATATCGGAGAAAGTCGTCACGTGGCCGGAGAAACATCCTTTGGGTGAGGTTTTCTGTCCGGAATATATGGTGCTGTTGTGTGCTCAGCACAGTGAAGCAACTGACTTTGCTCCTGATTCACTGGTCTGATTCTACATACACATTAGAGTAGACGACACACATTCTACACATTACACACACACACACACACACACTTCTCACTTACATACTCTTTGCTTTAATAAATTATTTTGTATTTATTTGTTGAAGCTAGAGTTGTTGAGTATGTTGTGTTGGGGAAGAATGCGAGGGGGCATGATCCAGGGGTGAGTGAGAGTAAGAAAGAGGTGTCTATAGACTGAAGGAGTGTTGTGGACGGATTCTGGTGGATTCTCCAGAGTAGTGATATTGGGTTAAATAAAATGTGGGTGTTGATTCCTCTTACTCCAGGGACGACACTAAAGTAATAAAGTAAAGTATTACTACGACACCATGAACAGACAAAAAAACCAATGAACAATTCCTACGAGAAACAAATGAAGATCCTAAATTGATTAGAGACATTAGACGTAGACAGTCAAATTTGTTGGGGCATTTTATGAGAAAAAAAATGGATTGGAGAACTTGGTGACAACTGGCAAGATCGAAGGGAAGAGACTAAGGGGAAGACCAAGAAGTAAATACCAGGATGAGTTGGCCACGTGGCATGGTCGAGACAGAAACACGGAGCTGATCCACGACTCTGGTGATCGAGTGAGATGGCAAACATGACCACCCACGCTTATCGGCATGGCACATGATGGATGGAAAAACCAACACGCCCCATAGTGTGAAAAAGAGCTCTCTTTTATTTGTTGGCTTGTACGGTCGTCTAAGACATCCATATTCTGATTGAATAACTATGCAGTTTGTTCTTTCTTACGTGGTACAACTTAGAATAGCAAAGAGTGTATATAGTATAAAGAGTTTTTTATGAACTGACAGGAACTCAAAGAGGCGGTGAAAGAGTCGCGGTAGAGGCTGAGGCTCAAAAAAGAGGCAAGGGGGCTGTGGATAGAAAATTTGCTCGAACCACTGTTCTCCATCACCGCGACAATTGCACGTACAACACATGCGTCAATACTCCAGGTCGTCTGCTGATAATACTATTTTAGATTGTGCCACATTGCTGCCATCGTAAAGTAAACACACTGGCATCATCATCATCAGAACTGTAAAATTATTATAGACTGTGTACTTCGAGTTGTTCTTTGTGTTTTGTCATAAGCCATCATTGCTTGGCTACATTACTGATTCTGCAGCAGTTCTGGACATAACATGAAAAGCTGGTAACGTGGCGTTGTTACTGCGAGCAGCGGTGGCGTAGTGGACTGCCGCTCGCCTGCCGCTCGGTGGTCATAGGTTCTATCCACATAGAGGTGGATCAGCATTTTTGTTTACAAAACAGACCTCAGTCCCCCAGTCTACGCAACCTAAAATGAGAACCAGGAAATGTCTACATCATCCATTGAATGGTTTAAACACATATAGGCCAAGCTACATATGCCCAAATCATCTGAAGCGATCTTTTACTTTCTTTACTAACCATTCCTCTTTCAAAGGTCGTGGGTTAGATTCCGAGCTATGTCGATGGTTCACGAGTGCAGTTTTCTAAGAAACTTCTGAAGGTTGTCGCTGGAGCTATGAGGTTCGTGCTTTGCAAAAAGCAGGCCGCCCCGCGGAGGGAGACCGGGCCATATGGGGGAAACTATGTCGATCATCTCGCCCCTTAAAACTTGTTTTATTCCCTACTGCACATAACCCGAACCATTAGCTTCATGGTTTTACCGCACTCAAGCTGAAGTAATCTGTTAATAAGAGCATAGACTTGAATAACGATTATTTCCTTCTATCACAATTGTATTCAGTCCAGGCTTTCACCGACTAATCTCAGCGTACGTTCCTTGGATCGATATGGAATTATCCTTAAAGAAATCCGAAAAAGAATAGTTCGCGATATGTTTAGCCTGAACAGAAACATTTAATCTAAGTACGTGTGAATATTCATAACCAACATCAAGTGGGTGAACATTCAATCTAAGTGGAAACTTTAGGAGAGTGATTGCGTTTGATTATTGAGCTTCACTGTTGGCAGTCTCAAGAACACAATTGAATCTGCTTTGAAATATAATATGTTATATCTCTGTATAGTTAATAATCTTCTTCTTACAATACACGCTGTGAAGCTTTGGTGATCATATCTGTCCAAAGCCTTCTGTCATGAGTACTGCCAATCATTTGTATACAGTCAAACCTCGGTTTTCGTCGATAATCCGTCCGAAAACATTCGACGAAACCCGAAACCGACGAAAACCGAGGTAATTATTTCCAAATGAATCTATGTAAATCTAATTAATTCGTTCTAGACCAGTGGTTCTCAACCTTTTTTGGCCCATGCCCCCCCCCTTATACCATATGTTTAGAACGTCATTCCCCCCTCCCCACCCCACCCCCTCGCCTTTCGAATTCCCTCCCTATAAATTCCCCCCCCCACCCTTACACAGTATACATAAAAATGGAAGCTAAATTTAATAACACATACTAGAACAAGTCTAGACATCTACATAAAACGTGATTTGCGGGTCTAGTTACGTTATAAAACAAATTTCATTAGGGCGAGAAGTACAGAACAGTACAATTTAGAGGGAAAAACTATATCAAGTAACTGGTTCTTATATTAGTGTGATTTTGAAATAGTCTTAATTCCCCCTTGGAAACCCTAAAATTCCCCCCCCCCCCCCCGTGCTTAATACTATTTTTGGTACCAGACGTGTCTGAACTCGCACCTTCGCCATGCCTAGTACCACAATGTATGGCAGTGCGGTTCTTGAATTTTTCAAACCATAACCTGCTGGCCTTTAAATCACTAAGTAAACTAGCATTCGTCCCAGTCATTTTCTTAATGACATCGGCATATAACAGACTGACCTTTTCACATATGATTGCCTCTGAAAATGAATCGCCATCTAACTGCTTTTGATTTATCCCAGTTAATAATAACTGTTCGACATCTTCAATTGTTTGCGATCTCTGTTTCTGTAGCACATTCATGTCTTTCGCTACATTAGCCTCTTTTACTGCTCCCCTTTTCGCCACAATGAAACTTATCGTGGATGGCGACTTCTCGGACATACAGCCGATTTCAACAATCTTAATGCCGCTCTCATATTTTATTATTAGCAAGTGACGCTCACAGAACGAAACACGCCGCAAAACTGAGCAGAAGAAGGTGTGGGTCCCTTTGTTTTCGTAAAATTAGCAGCCAGGTCATGAGGGCACATCGAAGAAACCCGAGGCACTCGACGAAAACCGAGACAAATTTTTCTCGAGAAAAAAAATCGACGAAAACCGAAGGCCATGAAAACTGAGGCTTTACTGTACTAATATTCCTCCAAATCATGGTATCAAGCCGCCCAGTATCTTTTCTCTTGGTCTCCCCCTGTCTCAGCTCGCCTCCACTTTTTCGGTTGTGACGACATACTTCAGCTTTCTCCTTCTCGTGACATGCCCACAGAATAGGGACTTCGGATGCAAGTAACTAGTTCTCTTTGTGAGTTAACCTCTTTCAGTATTTCTTCATTTCTCTTAATCGTATACGATAACAAGTAGATCATGTCAATGTTGCATACCCCGTGACAACTGGTTTGATTTATCTTCCATAGAGGATGAAGTTATCTATGTCAGATGTACCTAATGGCAGACATTCAACTCAGCGTTAAGTATCAATAGATAATCCTGAACCGTCTTCGCCTCTGGAGAGTTAATCGCTAATTTCTAGTCTGAGAATCGCTACATCATCGGTAAAAGCGTTTTATTTTCCTTCAAATAATATAATACACAAAATAGCATGGTATTCATCTAACCACAAAACTGAAAATCACATTGTCTATATATGTATCAACAAGAAATTATATAATCTCAGCAATAATTAAGAGTTTTTAGAAGAGCAGTAAAATAAACTGAACAAGAAATGCATAATATACCATAAAAACAAGAAGAAATACAATTTAGAATACCTCAGAAGTCAAGAGACTAAGGAAAAATGTATGGTCACATTCTCAAATAAATGCCAAGCTCTACAACAGGCATTAGATGAAATGTGCACGGAAGACTGCTGCCAGCAGACTAAAAACATCTTGAGCGAATCATATTTAGGTGTATTTGGCAAAAAGTAAAGAGACCATTGTGCATGATAACGCCGGAAACCATTAGAAAGATAACAGAAAGAAAGAGCAATAAAGCAGATTAAAACAATAGGAAGACCAGAACTACGCAATCCAGAGCCCAGGGAAAATACGCTGAAGCTAATAAAGAAGTTCAGAAGCCGATGAAGGTAAATAAAAGGCAATACATAGAAAACCTAGCAAGAGAGGGAGAAGAATCAGCATCGAGAGGAAAGCTCAGAGACCTTTACAGTACTGCAAGAAAGATGACAGGGAAATATAATCAACTTAATGGACTCGTCAAAAATATAAATGGGAAAGTTCTTACTAACATTAAGGGTCAATCAAATAGATGGACTTAAAACTTCGATGACCGCCTGAATAGAACAGTCCCAGAAGACCCTCCAGATATCCAGCCTGTAAACGAGTGGCTGGATATCAACTACGAGAAACTATCCAACGAAGAGATTAGCGAAAGCATCAAACTACTGAGGGTGGGCAAAGCTGCTGGCCCATTTGGCATCACATGGGATGTCATTAAAATTAACGTAAACACCTCCGCTTAATTAGTGCACAAATTGTTTTGCAAATTGTGGGAAATTGAAGAAATGCCAGCAGACCAGAGAGAAGGATATCTGATGAAACTGTCGGAGAAAGGTGGCCCACGATAATGTGAAAGTTATAGAGGAATAATGTTGCTGTTAATTTCTGTGAAAATCTTAAGCACGATCATTCTGGAGAGGCTACGAAATGCTATTAACAAAAATAAACTTCTTTCTTTTTTTATGATTTAATGCGTTGTAAATAGTGATTGTCTTAGTACAATCTACTAATATTTGAACTTTTGAAGATTTTATGTTAATCAATGAACATAGTAGACATCAGCGACAAAACAAAACAATCTAATGAATTAAACGTTTAGAAAACAAAAATAACGGGCCCTTTTCTATGCTTTAGGTGTATCGGGCCGGTCTCCCTGGCCTAGTGGGTTAACGTCTTTCTCCGTAATCCCGTGTGTTCTTGTGAATAACGTAACCTGAGCGAGAATCGGTAGCGGTTCTCGCCGCGTTGGTAACTTACGGGGTATGTGAGCCGGTCGCTCAGAAAGCAGTGGCAAACTACTGAGCGTAATCTTGCCTAGTACATCAACAGCAGCTGAAAAATGCTGATGTTGACTGCAACGTCCTGTAAGGGATATGCAAACAAAAAGGTGTATCGAATATATTATGCTAGTCAAATGTGTTTATAGACCAATCGGCGCGCAATGGCTGATTTCCATTTCCTTTGACCCATTTTAGGTTGGTCGACATGCAAGTCCACGTCAAAAAAATTAAATCCCCGCTTCAGATGGGGTTTGAAAATATATTCACCAGGAAAAGTGTGCAAAACCAAGTGTGCTAACCATAGGGCCACCACGTCCTCCAACAAATGAATTTTCGCAACATAAATCACTACTAACTGATCAGGAGGAAACATTGAGATGGAATGATAGTTATCACTTTATAACAGCTGTGCCGTACAGCTTGGCATTTTAATCTTTTAACGACACCGCTAAGAGGCTTTATGCTGGTCCTGATCTGTCTTAGTAATTTTAGTGGCTACATTTGACGAATAGAAAAATCAATTTTCTTGTTTGTTTCCGTAAGTTGTCGGTTGCATCCATGAAGGCGAATATAATATGTGTAACGACCTTATTATATGTTGTCATTTTATTTTTAGTATACGTATATGTCTGTGTATGTATGCATGTATCTGTGTATGTATGTATGTTTGTCTGTGTATGTGTGTCTGTGTGTATGTCTGTGTGAATGTCTATGTGTGTATGTAGGTAGGTAGGTAGGTAGGTAGGTAGGCACGTACGTACGTACGCACGTAGGTATAGACTTCGTGGGGCATATATAATGTTAGAAAATGCATGATTTAACATTACATAGATCAGTGCAATGTCTTAAAGTATTATTGTTATTAAAGTCTTATTTGTTAATCGTTCATACATAGATATATTCAATTTTCGTTTATTTGTTAACAGTTGATATTGTTGAGGAAGACGACGAGAAAACGACAAGGAAGGCGACTAGGACGAGGACGAAGACAACAAGGACGAAGACTACGAGGAAGAAGTCGACGAGGAAGAAGACGACGATGAATAAGTCAACGAGGAAGAAGACAACGAGGAAGAAGACGACGAGGCGAAGAGAATGAAGAAGAAGAAGAGAACGAGGACGAAGGAGGAGGAGGAGGAGGAGGAGGAGGAGGAGGAGGACGAAGGAGGAGGAGGAGGAGGACGAAGGAGGAGGAGGAGGAGGAGGAGGAGGACGAAGGAGGAGGAGGACGAAGGAGGACGAAGGAGGAGGAGGAGGAGAGGAGGAGGAGGAGGAGGAGGAGGAAACGAGAAAGAAGAAGAAACGAGAAAGAAGAAGTAGACGAAGAAGCCGATGACGACGAAGCAGTAGCAGCAGTAGCAGCAGCAGAAGGAGGACGAGCAGGGGGAGGTTTATGCGATAAACTGTCACTTCGGTTAGGTGGTATATCTTAGAATCGCCATAGAATTTCAATTCAGGGCACAAAAGAATTACAAAAATATCAGGATTAGCTGTTCGTTCGCCCGCCACAAGAGATGAATACCGCTCCTTGTTTCATCCGTCAATTGTGTTTTTCTGCGGTCGTTCGCTTTGAATTCAAGCCTAGTCCATACACGTGCTACTACTTCTAGTGCACTGGATTTATTTTTGAGTGACTTACGTCCCCTTGTCAATGACGTGTAGTCATGAGGTCACTTTGGTAGTTTATGGGTCCAGATATGACTTTAAGTCCGATGCAGGCCCGACAATATGTCGGACTGTGAGGGCATGGATTATTCTCTGCAGATGAAGGTCTTGTACATCGGGCCTTTCTAGCATGCCTCTGCTGTTCAGCCGCCGTGTTTGTAGATGCCCATCAAGTCACCGCGCCTGCCCGGATCGATGCACGCCAAGTGATCGAATCTTGTACGACGGCCTCCCGTGTGTCCGAGTTTATGCTATGTCGAACTACGTCCGATCACTGAATTCCTATGCGTATTCATTCCTCCGATGCAGCAGCCATCCCAAAGTATTTCTGCTCACGGTTCCCATGTGGAGTTGGTTAAATCTCTCTTGAATTCGAAGACTGGCATCGACATGCTTGTCGAAGCTTCCCTCTCAATTAATGTAGTCGAGCTAGCATTGGTCTCGTCAAGAGGATTGCTTGTGAGTCACCACCCAGTATAATCGCACAAACATGACGTGAGTGTTTTTAAATTGCGTGTACTGTGGGATCTCGTGGCTACCCTAATGTGTTACTGCTAGTTTTGGGAAACGAGAGCATTTAACCAAGCTGACATAAGGCATCTATTTTTGTGACATCGAATCACACCAGCATTTGCCTGACACATTTTGCATTTGTTTGGCCCTGTTCCTCGCCACGCTGTTTTTAAGCATTGCAATTCCAATTCCTAATTGTTTGTGAAAATTCACTGACTTTTCCATTACGCGTGTTTATACAATTTTACTTTATTAAGTAACTGATTCTTTACTAAACGTTGCTCTCATCACTGGTGGTCATAAAGTGCATTGTTCTTTGCACGTTCTCCTGCCTTGTGCACACTCTTGTCCAAGGTGTTTGCAATGCCCTGTGTCCATCTTCGTGCTGGTCCACTTCAAAGAGCCATACCTTCAAACACGGTTCTTTCTGTGCTACTAAGCCGTTTAACATGGCCCAAGTACTTCACTTTTAGATACATAATAAAATAATAGTAGATGCGGTTGTTGTACACAGTGAGCAACTGGAATTAGAATTAAATTTAAAAAAAAAAAACAGGTTATGATAGTCACTAGGAAGAACGAAATGCCACAATGTAATATACAAGTCACCAAGACAATAATGCACAAGGCATAAAGATAGATGAAGATTTTAAGATTGTTTATTCTAGAGGTGAAGATCGACAAAGGGGAGCAGCAATTATTTTGGACCTGAAAACATCAAAATCTGTTCAAGGATATTGGGCCGTGTCGGACAGAGTTTTACTAGTTAAATTGAGTGGCAGACCTTTTAGCATAAATATTATTCAAGTATATGCCCCAACAGAAGAATCCAGTGAAGACAGTGTAGAGGGGTTTTATAATGACATAGAGTATGCCTTAAAGAAATGTAAAAATTCAGAAATAAACATCATAATAGGGGGCTTCAATGCAAAAGTAGGAAATCAAGGTGATACATACACAGGAAATTATGGTTAAGGAGAGAGAAATGAAAGAGGATACAGACTCGTAGAGTGGGCAAAAGAACAGGAAATGATTGTAGGAAACACCTGGTTTAAGCAACACCCTAGAAGATTTGGACATGGAGGAGTCCTGATAGCAGGATCAGAAACCAGATTGACTACATTCTGATTAGCAGACGATTTAGAAACGCACTAACAATAGCAAAAACAGTTCCCAGTGCTGATTGTTATAGTGACCACAGACTACTTACAGGAACACTGAGGATAAAGTTGAAGAAAGTCAAGTATATAACAGGAAACACTAAGTATGATTTGTGTACATTGAGTAATGACAAGGAAATACAAATCAAATTCAACATAGAAGTACAGAACAGATTTGATATATTGTCTGATCTAGAGATATTATTCCAGGGTGTGGGTGATCAATGGGAAATGCTGAAGAATTCAATCAGTGTGGCTGCAGAAACAACTATTCCAAAATTAAAGAAGGTGGGTCGTAAGAAATGGATGACAGAAGAAATTTTACACTTAATGGAAACAAGAAAACTCAACATAAATAATTCTGCCAAATATGAAGAGATTCACAGACAAGTCAGAATATTATGTAAGGAGGCAAAAGAAGCATGGCTTGAGGAAAAGTGCTTAGACATTGAAAAACAACACAACAGTCAAAATACCAAATTAGTGCACAAAAGAATTCAGGAACTTACTAATAAAAGAACAAGTACATCAACAGGCTGTCTAAAAACTAAAGATGGCAAAATCATAACAGAAAAAGATCAGATTCTACATGTATGGACAGATTATGTGAAAAACCTTTACAATGATAACAGAGAGGAACAGTATGATATTAGATTTAATAATGAAGGACCGCTAATTTTGAAGATGGAGGTTCAAAATGTTCTTAAGTATATGACAGCTGGCAAGGCCCCTGGTGCAGATAACACCACAACAGAAATGATTAAAGCTTTAGAAGAATATGGACTAGAGCAAGTCACCAGACTGCTGAACACATTATATGATACTGGAGATATACCTTCTGAATTATGTAACTCTGTATTTATTGCGATTCCAAAGAAATCAGGAGCCTTGGAATGTGATCAACATAGAACAATTAGTATAATGAGTCACATCACAAAGATTTTGCTACGAATTATCATGCAAAGACTGAGGAAGAAAACACAACCTGAAATAGGGGAAGAACAATGTGAGTTTGTAGAAGGAAAGGGTACAGTAAATGCTGTGTATATGCTGCGAACAGTTATTGAACGTGCTATAGATAAACAAGGATATACACCTTTGCTTTATTGACCACACAATGGCTTTTGATAGAGTTAGACATGTCAGCATGGTAGATATGCTTGCAGATCTACAAATTGATGGGAAAGACATTAGACATAAAAAAAAACATATATTGGAAACAAGCTGCCATAAGGATTGATAATGAAGTGGGACAATATCAACCTATTAAGAGAGGTGATAGGCAAGGATGTGTAATGTCTCCAGATCTTGTTTTCCCTATACAGTGAAAATATTTTCAGAACTGTAGAAGATATAAATGGAATCAGCATTGGAGGACGAAACAGCAATAACATTAGATATGCAGATGATACAATATTGATTGCAGACAATGCACAAGATCTACAACAATTAATAGACGCAGTTGTTGTACACAGTGAACAGCTGGGGTTGGAATTAAATTGTAAGAAGAAACAGATTATAGTCGACACTTGGAAGAACGAAGTACCACAATGTAATATACAAGTAAATATTAATATTCTTCAACAAGTGAATCGGTACAATCATCTCGGAACAGTCATAACATCTGATGGGAGATGCCTTGAAGAGATTAGAACAAGAATCGCCATGGCGAAAGTAGCCTTTAGCAAGATGAAAAACATTCTGACCAATAAAAAGATGTCAATTGAAACGAGAAAAAGAGTGTTGAAGGGATACATAGAGCCTGTTCTTTTGTATGGATGTGAAACTTGGACAATGTGCAGTCAAGCTGAAAAATATCTGATGGTTGCAGAAATGTGGTTTCTGAGGACTACCATGGACAGACAGAAAAACCAACGACCAGTACTACAGGAGACAAATGACAATCGTAAATTGATTAGAGAAATTAGACGTAGACAGTCAAAATTGTTTGGACATGTTATGAGAAGAAATGGATTGGAGAACTTAGTGACAAATGGCAAGATTGAAAGAAACAGACCAAGAGGAAGACCGAGAGGAAAATACCTGGATGGCTTGCCACATGGCATGAACGAGACAGGAACACTGAGCTGATCCACGACTCTGGTGATCGAGTAAAATGTCGACGCTGTCCGGCATGGCACATGATTGATTGATTGAATATAATGAGATCTACAGAAAATATGTCAGGGGTCCTGGTTGGTAGATATAATATAAATAACTTACGTTATGCTGATGACACCGTCCTGATAGCAACAAGTCAGAAGTAACTACAGGAAATGATAGATACAATGGTTGTAGAAAGTGGGAGAAAATGGGCCTTAGTTTGAATAATAGAAAGATAGAAGTCATGGTCATATGAAAAAACAGATTGTGCCTAAATGTGCAACTAAATTAAATAACGTCATTTTTGGGCAAGTGCAGAAATTCAGGTCATAAGCACATGGATAACATCAGATGGAAGATGCATCACTGAGATAAAGAACAGAACAGGACAAGCAAAAAATGCATTCTATCAAATGAAGACCGTTTTGTGCAATACGACATTGCCACTGATAGTTAGAAAGAGAGTTCTTGCATGTTACATAGAACCAGTTTTAACATACGGCTGCGAATCCTGTACAATTAGTAAACAGGCGAAAAAAATCCCCGGAAGCCTTGGAGATGTGATTTTATTAAAGAATTCGACAGCAAAGTTAGGAATCTGGAAATTTTTAGGGAAGCTAATTCGCTAAGAACTTACCACAAACATCAGAAAGACGCTGTCATCTTTTTTTTTTTTTTTTTTTTGCCGCGTTATGAGAAGACAAAATCTGGAACATGTCGTGACAACCGAAAAGATTTCCGGAAAGAGAGATAGAGGAGGACAGCGTGAGAAGATTCTTGACAGTCTTGTGTCATGGCACGGCAGGGAGTCGATACACGAACTGATCCATACCGTCGGAGATCGCAATTTGTGTAGAGGTATGATCGCCCACCCCAGTCGCCAAGGCACTGGATGATGATTAATTAGTCAGGTTTCTGCGATAATGAGATCTTGCAGAATGTCAGTTGTTGTTTTTTTTTAGCTCGCTCGCTTTGAACTCAAGCGTAATCCACACACATTATTTTTATAGTAGTCATGAACTGAATTTTGAGTGTGGGTTAGCTTTCCTTATTAACAGTATCGCTCGCCATCAGGCGAACGCACTCCAACTTCAGAGGTACTTGTAATTTACATCCCCAAGTCAATATTTTGGTCCAGCTGTCCGGTGTAGGGAATGAACCGCTAACCTCGTCATCAGCACACCAGATGTTTAAGAACACCGTTCTTATCCATTCGGCCATGCGGACCTGCGCAGAATTTCAGTATTGTTCTTCTTTGTACGCGACATTCTGTAACAATTCAGTTCAAAAGTCACATGTTTTAGTGATGTCGAAATATGGTGCTACAGAAAAGAAACATCACACATTTGGTTTTGTTTGCCAGTGCAATGCCATAGACTCTTAATACAGTGTAACCATTGAATTGCTGAATGGCCAGTCTGTTTGTTTTTGTGTTCGCTCGCTATGAATTCACTTGTAGTCCGTATGCGTGCTACTACTTTTAGTGCACTCGGCTGATATGTGTGTGTGTGGATTAGCTTTCCCAATTACTAGTGCCCCTCGCCATCCGGCGAACCCACTCCTTCTTCTAAGATAGGACCAGTCTTGAAGTGGATTAGCTAGCCCAATTACTAGTGTCCCTCGCCATCCGGCGAACCCACTCCTTCTTCTAAGATAGGACCAGTCTTGAAGTGGATTAGCGAGCCCAATTACTAGTGTCCCTCGCCATCCGGCGAACCCACTCCTTCTTCTAAGATAGGACCAGTCTTGAAGTGGATTAGCTAGCCCAATTACTAGTGCCCCTCGCCATCCGGCGAACCCACTCCTTCTTCTAAGATAGGACCAGTCTTGAAGTGGATTAGCTAGCCCAATTACTAGTGTCCCTCGCCATCCGGCGAACCCACTCCTTCTTCTAAGATAGGACCAGTCTTGAAGTGGATTAGCTAGCCCAATTACTAGTGTCCCTCGCCATCCGGCGAACCCACTCCTTCTTCTAAGATAGGACCAGTCTTGAAGTGGATTAGCTAGCCCAATTACTAGTGTCCCTCGCCATCCGGCAAACCCACTCCTTCTTCTAAGATAGGACCAGTCTTGAAGTGGATTAGCTAGCCCAATTACTAGTGTCCCTCGCCATCCGGCGAACCCACTCCTTCTTCTAAGATAGGACCAGTCTTGAAGTGGATTAGCTTTCCCAATTACTAGTGCCCCTCGCCATCCGGCGAACCCACTCCTTCTTCTAAGATAGGACCAGTCTTGAAGTGGATTAGCTAGCCCAATTACTAGTGTCCCTCGCCATCCGGCGAACCCACTCCTTCTTCTAAGATAGGACCAGTCTTGAAGTGGATTAGCGAGCCCAATTACTAGTGTCCCTCGCCATCCGGCGAACCCACTCCTTCTTCTAAGATAGGACCAGTCTTGAAGTGGATTAGCTAGCCCAATTACTAGTGCCCCTCGCCATCCGGCGAACCCACTCCTTCTTCTAAGATAGGACCAGTCTTGAAGTGGATTAGCTAGCCCAATTACTAGTGTCCCTCGCCATCCGGCGAACCCACTCCTTCTTCTAAGATAGGACCAGTCTTGAAGTGGATTAGCTAGCCCAATTACTAGTGTCCCTCGCCATCCGGCGAACCCACTCCTTCTTCTAAGATAGGACCAGTCTTGAAGTGGATTAGCTTTCCCAATTACTAGTGTCCCTCGCCATCCGGCGAACCCACTCCTTCTTCTAAGATAGGACCAGTCTTGAAGTGGATTAGCTAGCCCAATTACTAGTGTCCCTCGCCATCCGGCGAACCCACTCCTTCTTCTAAGATAGGACCAGTCTTGAAGTGGATTAGCTAGCCCAATTACTAGTGTCCCTCGCCATCCGGCGAACCCACTCCTTCTTCTAAGATAGGACCAGTCTTGAAGTGGATTAGCTAGCCCAATTACTAGTGTCCCTCGCCATCCGGCGAACCCACTCCTTCTTCTAAGATAGGACCAGTCTTGAAGTGGATTAGCTAGCCCAATTACTAGTGTCCCTCGCCATCCGGCGAACCCACTCCGGCTTCTGAGGTAGGACCAGTCTGTGTGTGGATTAGCTTTCTCACATGCCTGTGCCAACTTTGAGCTCAATATCAACTTGGAGAAGACTGTAGTTATGTACCAGCCAGCTCCAGGGATTAATCACACCGTGCCGAATATTAAAGTGAATGGTCATAGACTAAGTGTTGTGGACAAATTCACCTATTTTGGCAGCACTGTGTCACAAGCTGCCAGAATTGATAATGATGTGAATGCAAGAATCTCGAAGGTTAGCGCGGCCTTTGGCAGACTGTACAAGAATGTATGGGACAGAAATGGAATAAGCCTGCAAACATATCTGAAAGTCTACAAAGCAGTTGTATTATCCGCATTGATATATGCTTGTGAAACCTGGACTGTTTATCAGCGACACTCTAGGAAATTAAACCACTTCTACACAGTCTGCCTTAGGAAGCTACTGAAGATTAAATGGCAAGACAAGTTCCCAGACACTGAAGTCCTAGAAAGAGCGTCCGTGTCCAGTATCCACACTCTACTAATGAAGAATCAGATTCGCTGGGCTGGTCACTTAACTCGCATGCCAGATCACAGCCTCTCTAATCGAATATTTTACGGCGAGTTGCGTTATGGTAACCGCTCCGAAGGCGGCCAGAGGAAACGCTTTAAAGACACTGAAAATCTCACTGAATGCTTTTGGAATTCATCATAACACCTGGGAGACTGCAGCCAGAGATCGAAATTCGTGGCGTGCATCATTACGCAAGGGTGCAGTCACGTGTGAGGCAACCAGGACTGCAAGAGCTGTGAAGGAAAGGCAGGTCAGAAAAACTACTGCAGGACATCCTCCTCCAGATACGTCCAGCATTCTCTGTCCACATTGTCAAAGAACATTACGAGCCAAAATAGGCCTTATCAGCCAACTTAGAACTCACGGCTCCATACTTTCAACAACACTGGATGAAATGAATGGTCATCATCATTCTTGATGGACAAACAACAACAACGGATTAGCTTTCCCAATTACTAGTGTCCCTCGCCATCAGGCGAACTCACACCGGCTTCTGAAGTAGGGCCAGTCTATGTGTAACTTCTTTTGAGCAGTGGCCCGTGTTGCTGGTCATGGAACCAAGATATATCCATTCACACTGCGACATTGTCAATTTCCTCATTGTTGGTTGTGATTTGTCGTTGACATGTGGTGTTGTCCGTGGGCATTATTATTTTTGTTTTAAGTTCAGATATTTACGTTTCATTATTAGTGCATAAACTAACATTGCACTACACATATGTAACTTTCAATTCTGGAGGTCTGTTTGCGAAGTGGACATGCCATCTCGCCTCACACTCGGGAGGTTGTGGGTCTGTTTTCAGACTGTCACTGAGTTCATGACTGTAATTATATTTGGAGACCTCTGGAAATGTTCACCGGAGAAAGTGAGTTCGTGCTCTATGCGACGCTTCGAGCAGGCGGTTAGCCGATCCGCGGTGACAGACTGAGCTGGGTGAGGTAAAACCCAGCGCAGTGAAGTCGATTGCCTTTTAACCCCCACCGCCAACCCTCACCGCGCCTTATTTTACATTCAGTCCTGTTTAAACAACACAAACAGAAGAGAAAACTGTTTTATGTCTGGATAAAAACACATCTGATAAATGACACTTGTAAAATGTTCCCAGTTTTTAGCAAAATAAATTGCTGTTGGGATTTAGCGACCTAACCACATGTGTATCAGACCCTCGTAATTTGAAATATTAATTTAGAATTCTATTCATGCATAAGAGGACACCAATGTCAAGAATAAAAATATCATATTAAACTGTGGTCTTTCATTTCAACTGCCAGCAGTTTTAATTGAACCAGTTTAAATGTAAATTATAAATTATTGAAAACTACGGATTTGAAAATATAATTCAAATGATTCACATTCGCAAAGGATAACTATTGTTTCTTTTGTAATATAAATAAAAATAAATGTGCATGTGTTATATGAGAAATTGGGCACACGATTGAGCAACTATTATGCACGTCACTGAAAATATGCAGACTCCTTTATTAAAATTTGATGACACATGCTATTAACAGTGAAATATTAATTTACTAAGATAATTATGTCGAGTGGTGTAAAGTAGTTTATAAATGAACGTGTTATTTCCGTCTGTGTACATGGCTTTGTGACCAATGATAACGTCATAGTTTATTATTCACATATTATAAGTTTATTATCTGTTTGGCTATAAACAGGTCTCTCTCTCTCTCTCTCTCTCTCTCTCTCTCTCTCTCTCTCTCTCTTTATATATATATATATATATATATATATATATATATATATATATATATATATATATATATATATATATATATATGGCGAAGTGTTTAGGGCGTTGTTCGCAATCCCGTATAGTCACGTACGAAACACAGCTGCGCGAGATTTGGCAGTTGATAGCGTCGCGTTGGTTTCTTACGGAGGTATTGAGAAGGTCGTTCAGAAAGCAATGGCAAACTACTGAACGTAAAACTTGCCAAGACATCAACAGCAGCTTAAAAATGCTGGTGTTTACTGCAATGTCCTGTAAAGGATATTCGGAAGAGGGGGGGGGGGGGGGGGGGGTGATGTTGATTGATTGATTGATTGATTTGGGAATCGACATCACAGCATTCGGGGCATTCCCATAAGTGCTCCGTCCCCATCCTCAGATGCCAGCGATGAGTTCCAACACCAATAGTACCAGTAGCAATCTGAATATATGTCCGTCTCGCCTTTCCTCTGAGCGTTGAGCGTCGGCCAGATCCCCTCGTCACTCCTCGCTTCTCATTCTTGCCAGACCATGGTAATCCATTTGCTCCTCCGAGCTGTACACGTGCTCCCACAAAAACACCGCATGACGAACAAAACACAGAAGATCAAGCACTAATAGCAAAATCAGAAGCAGAATTGCAAGATCGCATGAATAGTCTAAACGAAGTGTGTAAGGAACATAACATGATAAATTAACACAAGTAAAACAGAGTTAGTGACTATACCCACAGAAGAAATAACAACAGGGATTCAATAAAAGAAAACCCCTTGAAACTAGTAAAGCACTTAGGAAGTATAATATCACCAAATGGCAAATCAGAAGACGAGGTCAAAAATAGATGCAATAAGGCAAACCAACTCATTGGACAAATGGCACCAATACTAAAGAACAAACATGTATCAATAAATACTAAGAAAGCACTCTACAACACAATCTGCCTACCAAATCTATGCTACCAATGCCAAAACTGGACAATGACAGAAAAATGTAAAAGAAAAATCACAACAACAGAAATTCAATTTCTGAAAAACATACTCAATGTATTAAGAAGAGAGAAAATTAGAATTGAAGAAATCAGGACTAAAGTGGGGGTTTTAGCAGCGCTAGATTTTATTAGAAGGCAGCAAGTCAAATGATTTTGGCCATGTAACTAGATTACCAACTAACAGTATACCACAACAAGCAATGATGTACAGACCAAATGGAAGCAGAATAAGAGGCTCACCATGTAAACGGTGGACAGAGTGAATAGCAGTGTCCAAGGGAATCTCGATATTCGAAGCCCATAAAGGGGCACTGTCCCGTTCTTTATGCTTCACCTCGACACCGCAAGATACAAGAGGAACACAAAAACATGAGATGAGATGATGAGAGATATAGCACATGAATAACCATGCTTCATTTGACTGTACAGTGTAGGAGTAGGTCGGTCGCTGAATTGACTGGTTTGCCTTTTCGGTTCACGAGTGCATTTTTCAGGAGACTCCTGGGAGTCGTCGCTTGAGCTACGGTGTTCATGCTTTGTGTGGCACTTTCGGCGGGTCGCCCTGCGGAAAGAGACCGAGAATTGTGGGATAAAACCCAGGTCAATGAAGTCTTTCTGGTGATTGCCGATTCCATCGACGATGAAATTTATTTTTCGTGGAGGACATTTGTATTGGCATTCAGGCGGCGGCATTATGCACAGTGTACCTGTGCGGGCTGTTGGCTTGCCGAGACTTCTGTCTGTTCCAAATTTCACATTGGGCAGTGAGGAGCATTTTGTGTGATATTAACTGGCACAGGAACAGAGCATAATGGGGACGACCCGTTGCCGTGAAGTTGGAACCGCGTAGGTCTCAAGTAAAAGTCGTTATCCATTACTATGAATAGACATGCGAAGACAAGTCGATATGGCTTGCCTTGTGGGACAAGGAGATGAACAGCTTCAAAAATGAGTGATTTTCTGCTAACATCTCGTTGCCGAGTGAAACTTCGTGTCATTCTCTTTTGTAGTCTCGAGATAAAAGACTTATGGTAAGGATGTATTGGTTCAAAGAAAACGTCACTTGTGTCATGAAAGTGAGTCTTTTGTTGTTGACTTGGGGGAGTTGACATCTTCTATGTCGGCAGATTTGTGCTTAGTCTTAATCTAAGCTTAATCTTTCTTTTTCTCCGCCAGCTAAAACTGTTGGCTGACGCCTTGGGCATGCTTCCATGCAGATCAGTTGTTTGTTCTTTGAGGACGTTGTAATAAGAAGGCAAAGGGTTTTAATTTAATGTAAAATACCATAAACAAGTTAGTTGCATATCCTTCACAGGACGTGACAATCAATCCCAACATGTTTTGGCTATTTGTTATTTACCATGCAATTTTACTTTCAGTGGTTTGCTATTGCTTTCTGAATGACCAATGCCTCATATCATCGAAATCAACGCAAAGTGGTCTGCTTCCACATCCCCGGCAGCTGATTTTGAACCCTCGACCCGGTCATGTCCAGGAATTGTGAAACCTGTTCACTGCCCCAAGCCACAGTGCTGGCAGGCATTAATATACGAGTATCAATTGTTCTTCTGCATACTGTATCTGTGAAATTAACGTATTTACTACTCTTATCTTATAGGACTGCTATTGTCTGTAACTGTATCTATAATATTACTTTAGTAATAATAGTCTGCCGGAATCCGTGGCGAAGAGCTTACGGACGCGGTTCGTAATCCCGTATACCCGCATTCGAAACACAGCTGCGCGTGATTTGGCAGCAGCCTGCGTTGCCTTGGTTTTGCGTTGGTATCGGTGCCGGTCGTTCAGAAAGCAATGGCAAACTACTGAACATAAACTTGCCAAGAGATTACAGAGGCAGAAATGCAGGTGTTGACTGCGATGTACTGTAAAAAAGAAATGCACAAATAATAATAATAATAATAATAATAATAATAATAATAATAATAATAATAATAATAATAATAATAATAATAATAATAATAATAATAATAATAATCTACGGAGTTTTGCATTCTCCAGTGTTAGATGTTTTAGTTTGGCATCTTCAAGCCCAGCTTGTATCCAATGTCAGTTGTAGCGTTCGCTCGCGCTGAACTCAAACGTAGTCCATACACTTGCTACTAATTCTAGTTCACTGGACTGATTTTTGCGTGTGGATTAGCTTTTCCTGTTACCAGTGTCATTAGCCGTCAGGCGAACCCATTCGGACTTCTAAAGTACTTGTAATTTACATCCCCAAGTCAAGAACCAAACGTCAACATTTTAGTCCAATTGACCGGTGTAGGCATTGAACCTCTTATCTTTTCGGCCATCCCGAATATCAGTATGATTTCCAAATCCCACAGTCAAATATGTCATATGGGTTGTAAAGGTTAATTGGACGATTTTATCCAGTGCCATTTAAAATCATGTGCATATCTCACAATTAAAACTAGTTAAGTGGGCTGTAAAGTTAATTCCGCGCTTTCATCCAATGCCAGTTAGTAACATTGTCACGTTTATCTTGGTTATGCGCCATCCAACATGTCTTCGAAGATCTCGGTTCTTTGTGTCCTGGATCGACTCTGCTTATGACATTCCTCCATGCCAGTCTCATCAGCCCACCCAGCATCGTTTCTCAGAGTCTGCCTCCGTTCCTTCACCAAATCCTCACGTTTTCGATTGCCTCAATTCTCAATACATGATCTTGCTAGAAACATTTGATTTCAGCGTCTGGCCGACATTTTATGTTCTTCTATCCTCCTATTAACGGTGTTTCGGGACAAACTTGTTTTAAAGAGTTGTTTTGATTGCACCTGGATATCTCCCCAATTGTTTCAGTCTTCCCTCATAGATGACACAAGGAGAATCTCAGCACTCTGCAGTACCTACTAGGATCCAAGTGTGTGTATACCACAACAACACACTCAGTATTCTTCAGTGGGTACGTTTTCTAGTGTGAAATTTAGCTAGGGCATTGACCTATTCGGCTGGCTCTGATTTCTAACTTCCGAGGCATTTTTTAACTGAATCAATGCTGAAGGATAAAATATTGCCAGATGTGACCTCTCATTTGGACAGTAGGGGTTTAGTAGGGGTAGCCATAATAGGGTTTATTAGGTTTGTTTCGTGATATCTTCTGCAATTGCAGTGTTCAGTGTACAGAAATGTACACTATAATACTTGTTCATTTGGTTTTATACCATGTTTGGTCCAGACCTACTGTTTGTTTGGCACTGGGTCAGTTAATGAGCTAATGGACCCTGGGATGGCATGTTAGTATTGTCCTAGAGTGATTAGCTAATAATGTCATGTACGCGATCGAGCGAGCTTTCATCGCCTGCGTTTGTCGTCCACCATGAGAGGAAAAGACCGCATATTCCTCCGTGCACTAGGCGTACAACATGCGATAGTACGTCACATCACAGACCCGCGCTAGGCTCTTGCTACGGAACACGATAGCGTAGTTAGTGGCTGTACGCTCGGTACCGGCCCGGTGGGCATGGGTTCCATCTGCATCGGGGCCGATACGAATTGTGAAAGCTGACTTGGGCTTCCAGGCCGAGGCAGTCTTAAATTGATACCAGGAAATTCCGTGGGATGAAAATCGATCGGTGTGATACTGACCACATCACCCACTAAGAGCCGACTGGCCTATACAAATATAGCCCCAGCATCATATGTTCAGGTCAGGGGGGGGGGGACAACTTGAGACTTGCAATTAAATGCTCTGCCCTTGCCTACATCAAGTCCTTATGAGGACTGGACATGACCGGGACTAGCCCCGATGAGAATAACACAAGAAGAAACTACAAGCAGTTAGCAGGGCTAACAGAGAAAAGAAGCCAAAAAACGAGAGAATGCGGGCCCAGTAGGCCCAACCAAGGACCGGTCTTTACCAGGACCAGCACAAAACAAATCTATCCGACGAAAAGAGCGGAACCAATACAACTAGTAGGAATTAGGACTAACAATCCACACAACTACGGCTCTCAACAATAACCACAGCTGATGAAGCAGGTTAGACGAGGCCGAATTTGGAATTTGGAAAATTGGCATTGGCATTGGCATTGACATTGGCATATGTTCAATGCGTCTGGAGGTGTATAAAAGGGCCCTTTATTTACTTAATTACATCGGTTCATGCCAGAGACGGCCAGACATTCGATAGCACACATTTCTTATTTTGTAAACCCCCTAACAGTCCACAGTCAAAAGGATCAGAAACGGACATCGCAACCTGTATCTAAGCCACTTAGCCATCTTGACAAGCTTATCTTGCTCAAGCACTACCTTTTGTTAATTAAATTTTTTTACAGTCATCACCTCCTATGGACAACCATCTCTTTTAGATTATTTCCGAAATGTGGCTGATTTCGTAGCCGGATTATTAATCTGAGGCTGGAGTGGTCCCTAAATATAACTTCGCTGAAAAAGTTGAACGGGTTGGGGTAGGGGTAATAGGAAATATGACCTGACCTGACATTTCCCTGGGCACACATTATCTTGTGCTCCCTGGATTCGTTGCTTCACCAAATATTCATGACAAACCTGTTTCCATATCTAGCCAATTTTCAGAATAGGTATCACTAGAGCTTATGTATCTGTGGCCAATCCCCAATACTCTCTTAGCAGCCCCAGCATTCTCTATTGTGTTTTCTAAACTGTCCGGTTTTTCTGTGTGCACATTGTGGTTGGAGCGCTTACCTGTCGGCCCTGCGGTCATTGTTCCAGTTCCCATAGAGACGGATTTTCTTAAAGAATAACCAACTAAAATGTTTCATGTAGAGATAGATAGATTTGTGTGTGTGTGTGTGTGTGTGTGTGTGTGTGTGTGTGTGTGTGTGTGTGTGTGTGTGTGGGTGGGTGGGCGGGTGAGTGGGTGGGCGTGCGTGTATGGGTGGGCGGGTGCTCGTGAGTGCGTGGGTGCGTGCGCGTGCGTGGGTGCGTGCGCATGCGTGGGTGCGTGCGCTTGTGTGCGTGCTCGTGTGATTGTGTGTACGCGTGAGCGCCTGTGCAGACGCGCACGCGCATGCGCGTGCGCGTATGTGCGTGTCTGTCTGTGTGTCTGTATGTGTGTGTCTCTGTGTCTGTGTCAGTGTCTGTGTGTGTGTATGTGTGTGAGTGTGTGTGTGTTGGGTAAATTATGTGTGCACATGTCTGCGTGTTCGCGTGTTTGCCTGTACGTGTTCACACTTATTCGTATAGTTTTGTAAGTATCTTAGTAAGTAAATGCATTTGCATGTATGTATTCAGAGTATATGTATATACGTAAGTATGAGTGAGTGTGTATGTGAATTTGTCTATATGTCTATATCTGTCAATGTGACTGTCTCTTAGTCTTCCTGTCTATCTATATGTCTATAAGCGTATGTGTGTGCATTGTATGTGTACGTCCGTTTATCTTTGGCTTTCTGAGCGGTCTGCACTACCATCTACCTACACACAAACATACGTCTGAAGTTGATATTTGAAATGTTCCAAATACAATGCCGCCAGAAGCCGTCGACGAAATGTTTTCGCAATCCTATAGAAGAGCTCGCCATTGTAATGAGCGGTCCTGCAACCTTTCTCTTTGCTAGACACTGACCACTTGTTTGCCCAAATCTCCTCAATGACCGTATGCTGTCAATGGCAGTAGTCCTCATCAGTATTCACTCAATGTCGACTGTCGTCTATAAATTAGATTTCTTGGCTTCCCAGCAATCAGTAAATATTTATCTTTTGTTACTTAGAAATCCGATATTTTTCTCATTCACATCTGGCGCGTCCAATCAATGCAGACAGAGGTAATTGCTTGTTTCAATACTAAAGATGATTACTCACTGCTTGTCAGAGAATATTATGAAAAAGGACATGGAAGAGAACTGTGTTAAAGAAAGACAACAGTACATGTGAGTGAACAACAGTAAGAGATGGACTGGAATATGTCTATATAAATGCACCGTGAAGACGTGGGCAGTCGATGTTTGGAACTCATAGTTTACGAATACAAATGCGGAGATGGCACTTGGTGATGATAATCATTGATTAAGATAGGAAACATTCGTTGGAACTTTCCCACAGGGCATGCCGGTGGGTTGGGAAATGAACAGGCGGACACATTGGCTGGATCTGCATCTCTGGGTGGAGTTCTGGTGCACGATGTGTGTGCTTTTCGCTGGCACAGAAACGAAACAATGATGGGCAACACGTTGCCTTGGAGTTACAACCGCGAATAACTAGCTAACGTAACTTCTAGTAACCCGTGCGCGTTAACGAAGTTGATCAGGAACTGCATTGATAATGTCATGAGTACGGTCGAAAAAGGGCTCGATGCCTGGGCTCGTCACCTGCTAGGGTGATGGAAAGATGGGCCAGCTATTCTTCCTATCTCTCAGGCCAAAATATGTAATGGCCCTGTCAGATTACAGACCTATAGGCAGGGAACGGCTTCTAGACCATCTTTCTAACCGTTTGTTTTAATGAGAGCAGAAGAATGGCCATAGTAGTCACGTGTGCTTCCAGTTACTTGCATGTCCTTTTAAAGCCCGTTACAATCAACCCCATTATTCATTGGCTATTTGTGATTTCTATACGTGATTAATATGTACACACATTACGCTAATTACCTACTGTTGATTAAAGATTACATGCATAGACTTGGAGTCTCCGTGGCGAAGTGGTCAAGCCGTTTGACTCGGGCTTCGAAGGTTGTGGGTTCGATTCCGGGCCGTGTCGTTCAGTTCACGAGTGAAAATTTTCCAAGACTCATGTGAGTCGTCGCTAGAGTTACGGAGTTCTTGTTTTATGCGACGCTTTCCACGCTGCGGAAAGAGACCGAACCGTATGGTATAAAACCCGGTGCAATGAAGTCGACGCTGTCGACTTTTAAGCGACCTTTTTAGCGATTTATATAGACAATCTTACATTCAGTAATTCGCCACTGCTTTCTACATGGCTGACACTCATACCATAGAAATAAACGCAAATCGATCTGCTTCCAAATGGCATTCGGCTTATTTCGAATCCTCGACCCGGTATTTTGGGAACTGCGAAACTACATGCATTAAACCCTGGGCTGCAGGTGCCTACTTATAACAGCTGGGAGAAAAGTCTAATGTAATGGGGGTGGATGTACAGCTGACTGCAGATTGGTCACGTGTACCTATAATAGCATGGAAGCGTTTGCCATGTGTCGCAGGACTGATGATACAGTAATCGGGAAGTAGAATAGGATAGTGCACATTGAACGCACAAAAGCTGACTTGGTGATGGAAAGCGTCACAAAGAAACAGACGGGGACCAGCGATGATAACAATGTGTGTCCCAGTAAACTACAGATAGGAAAACAGTTATCAGGGTGATCAGGTGTAATGGAAAACGATAGTTAAATCTCACCCTAGGCCAGAAGTAGATATCTCGACAGGGACCAGTAGTTAGTGGCTATACTATCCAAATACTGTGAGTATTTTGTGCGAGAATTATTGACAGTTGTTGCCTATAATGATACATGCTTGTGTATGATGACAGTAGGGAAACTGAGAAATGTTTGAACGATACCAGACATCAGCAACGTACATGGGAAGGCGGACACGGCAGATAGCCGGCCTAGTGTAGAGCTAATGTGTAGGGCGATTCAGTAATAAACATTAGGTTTGACTGGAACACACATGAGTTCATGTTATCTATTGTGCACAGCGTCAATGAACAGCTACGTACTTATTGTTCAACAAAGTGTTGTTGGTATTGGTTAAGATGCCATGATAGTCGACTCAGAACCGAGCCAAATGAAGAGAGGACCCAATACTTGTGCTAATAAATAGAGTACTTGGAGGAGGGTCAGCGGAGTTACTACGTGGCAACTATGGGGAGCTCTTTCCGGCAGATACGTGAACCAGAGAAAAAGAGGAATGCCATTCCACTGGGACTAGGCCCAGAACATAAATAGGAAGCCTGTGACGGTGTATGAAAATATTCTAGAAGAAAGCTTGCTCAGATCGGCAAGAAATATACTTTGTACATTACACTGAATAAAATATTTCACATCTTTGGAAAAATTGTATGGACCTCATGGCCACATTTTTAGTAGATGTCAATTGGGGGTTTGGGGCCAAAAAGGTCGGGGCACTACAGGAGCGCCAAAAGAAAGCCCCCGGGGACCAAAAGGGTCGGGGCACTACAGGAGCGCCAAAAGAAAGCCCCCTAGGGAACCAACCCCCGGGGGCCCCACCCCCCAGGGCCCCGGGGCGCGACCGCCCGACCGGGCCGTCCTCTGTATCCCGGAGGGCACGCATGGCGACCGAGCCGCCCGCCACGATATATTACTCAGACATATTTTGGAAAAGCTGTCATATCTCCCAACACAAGCCGGTGTGATATATCACTGCAGCCACAAAGCTCAAAAAAAAACGGCGGGCTATTTTTTTTACCACCACACGTTCGTTAACAGAATGTGCTACACACAGCACGCTTATTTCCCCCGCTAACAAGTGACGTGGAAGTTAATCAATGCGCGTTGAGCCAGTGATATACTTTTATAAGCTTTTATTAATTTCTTTGCTTTTTTATAACATACATTGAAAAAAAAACATTGTATGTACAAAAAAATTATATACAAATGTATGTACAAAATTATATACAAATGTATACTACATATTTTAATAGTGATATATAACCACAAAATGTTGGTGTTACTTCGGTCGGTGGCGTGGTCAAGTTGGTTAAACCACATCACACTCAGCAGGTCTAGAAATTGAATGGTTTGCATGCTCAAACCCGGGTTTCCATTCAATATTCTAGGCTGCCGTAGTGCGGATGCGGGCACCTTCTAGGTTTCGCTAGTATTTCGTTTCGATTAGCAACCAACAAGGGGGTCGCCTAATCTCTATACATGTGGTTTAACCAACACACCTCACATCTCTCGGAGGATGGCAAGTTGTGTGCATAAAAACCCGGGTTGTTGTCATCCTCTGAGAGGGGTGGGGGAACGAATCACAAAGCCGACTTTTGCATTTTTTTTTATTCTTTTTTTTTTTTAAATCCGCGTGATGGTTTAGGCGGCTTTTTCTTCGTTATGGTGTTATATCTGAAAAATATTAGGGCGCGTCGAATTAGAGGCTGACTTATTGGGCACATACAGATGGAGACCTATGGATGTGAGTGGCCGAAGCTCGGCAAAGAACTTCATTGCGGCCGCCCAACCGTCGGCCTTTATTGTTCTTGGCATGAGGCAAAGCGGGGCGAGGTGATAGAAGAGTGTATATTCTGTGAGAGGGGTGTTAGGAAACCATATGAGATGTGTGAGCGTTGCACACTAGACGCACTTCATAGGATGGTTTGGAAGTTTGAAAAGACGACTGGAATCAAACTGCTACTCTATAAAGGGGTGAAGTTAGATCCTCAATATAGCCCAGAGGGCCTATAGGTGTGGCTTAGCGCAAATTTCGTCGGCCAACCACCATTGCGAGCAACCGTGTCACGCGGGAGAGAAAAAATGTTCATACACACCTTGTTTATCTGAGGAGTATATCCTTCCGCGCATTACCCAGAGGCGGATCATTCAGTGGAGTAGGGGGGTGGTTCCAAACTGTCCTGATCGTGTATACAGGTTATTTCGACCCTAAAGCTTTGACGAATTCTGCCCGTGCCGCGTCTCGGCCTTTCAGAATGAGAGATTTTTTTGTCTCTTCGACCAGATCCGCCGGCGCCTTGCTCCGAATATCTTTTTTCAACTGGTGAAATTTATTTTCTTCAGCTGTAATTATTTTATACTCCACGTCTGAAATTCTCCCATCATCCAAAGCCTTTGAAACAAGGTCGGCTATACTAGAAAGCTTAGCCGTCGCCAGAGTGCAAATTTCATCATGCTTCTTAGCTTTTGATGTTAGTTTGCGGGACGCTAGCTTGCTCCCAGCGGACATGATTCCACAAGCTAGGGCAGCTATCTCGAGCCCGACAACTATAGGGGCAGCGATAACGGTGGTAAGAAGCCCAACACCCCCCACCCCCATACCAAGGCTAGCCGCCAGCATCGCGCTGTCCACAGCGTCTAATGCATTAACGGCACGCCGATATTTTTTATACAGTGCAGCCCGTTTGTCCCTTTCATCTTCCAGAGACTTCCGAAGACGGGTAAGCTCTTGAATACGATAGGCACCGCCGTCACTAGTATCGATTGTAGGATAGAGCGACATTATTCTTTGCGCGTCAAACCTACTTCTTCAACTGAGATATTAAATGTTCAATGCGAACGGTGCTAATCGACCCTGTAGTGAACAAAAGCCGGACAAAAGCAGTAACGGTAGTAAAAATGATTTCATCTACCGCAACCTCACCGAGCTCTACTATAATGTCCGTCTCTGTTGCCCGGGCCGCCCACGTTCCGTCGGCCGCGGAAGTAATGACGAGAGCAACATGCCTGGGGAGTGATGACGCACTCCATTTAATAGAGACCCCAGGAAGGACTGGGGCTAACTCTGTCTGTGCCACAGGCCCAATAACTAACTCGAGATAGATGGTTGACTCCTTAGGAGGCTTACCTAGCATATCAAGGTCAGCTTTACAATCTGTAACAGCCTTCAGACAATATTTAGTCCCCTGGACTTTAGCCTCAGTCACCGATACGGCATAGAAGAGAGCCCTGGCGCACTGCATTTTCAGAAATGACTGGTAGGTCACAACAGGAGACTTGTTGGGGCGTGTGACTGTCCTGCAGGCCTGATAACTCACAAACACCTTGCCCATGTTAGTTAACCTGATAAGTATCCCATTGGGCTCGAGGTGAGTATATCCCGTGCGAAGCTCAAGCTGCAGATCCCAGTCATCGTCGTCGGGATGGTCTATGGCGGCACGAGCATAGACCCCCTGGGGAGTGAGCTGGAGGCCATAGATCTTGTAGTTATGACCCGGCTCCCGCCACCCAATAGTGTCGGCCAAATCAGCAAAGGTTAGGGTAGAGCATGCTCTTGGGCGATGCCGTCCTGGACCTTCTGAATCAGCCATTGTGTTTTCTGATGTGGAGTTCACAACTTAGATATGCCAACGGTACAGCTTTGCCTTTATCATCACAGACCGAAAGTCTAATATCGTTTAGAGTTCCTGTCTCCAACTTCTTATAACGAGGCACAGAGAAAACCTCGTGTCTCCCTTGATTACATTCCACATTTTGAACGGGCACAACCCTGAGGAGTGTGGAGGGAAGAGAATTATGACGGTTCTCATATGATGATAGACCCTCGAGATGAATGTACAACTCCTTATATAAGAGGAGTCTGGGAAACTCTTTTCCAACAATCTTGGTATCATACAAGTCCCACTCAGATCCCCCAAGAGTGTAGGATAAGCCTACTCCCATTATATCGGCGTCATGTGCACCATTGAAGCTTACAAGACCAGTTGCGGGGTTCAGTGTCAGAGAAAACTTGTGAGGCTCAAAGAATTGCTTGTTGAGGGTACATACGTCGTAGTACCCATCGGGGATAACAATCTTTTTACCCTCCACCCATAACTCATTATTGCCCAGCTTATAGGAAATATTAACCCACGCATGGTAGAACAACAATTCCACGATAGCTACCTCTAGGTCACCATCGCGGTTGTCTAGGACCGGGTTGAGGGGGATGGGTTCCCCACGCTGGATGTTGGTTAATGTGATGTACATATTAGCATGTGTAATAATTTACGAGTTCATAAGGGTGGTAAATACCCGACGGAGCAACCATGTCTGATGTGAAGTACGCAGCTTAGATAAGCCAGTGGCACGTCGTTACCCTTTTCATCTCGGACCGAAAGTCTTATACCCCCTACCGTTCCAGTTTCTAGCCTTTTATAATGAGGCACAGAGAAAATCTCATGTCTCCCTTGATTACATTCCTCTTTTTTAACGGGTACAGCCCGGAGGAGTGTGGAGGGAAGAGAATTATGACGGTTTTCATATGATGATAGACCCTCGAGATGAATGTACAACTCCTTATATATGATAAGTTTAGGAAACTTCTCCGCATGGAATGTAAACACCTCATTGAACCGCTCACTTCTGTAGTCTATGCCGAACCCAAGAACACCACCTAGCCCTCCGAACCCTAAGACCACCCCCGATTTTATACCACCGAGACTTACAAGGCCAGTTGCGGGGTTGAGAGAAAGAGAGAGCTTCCGTGGCTCAAAGAATTGTTTGTTAAGAGCACAGACATCATAATACCCGTCGGGGATAGTAACAACTTCATCATCAAGTTTGAACCAATTGTTTTTCAGCTTCGCGGAAATATTAACCCACGCGGGGTAGAACAACAATTCCACGATAGCCACCTCTAGGTCACCATCGCGATTGTCTAGGACCGGGTTGAGGGGGATGGGTTCCCCATGTTGGACGTTGCTAAGTGTGAAAAACATATTAGCACAGCTAATAATAATGACTGCTTACGAGTTCAATAAGGACGCCAAATACCCGACGGGTGGGGTATACCCGTTTGCACAAATAAAGGATCTCACAAAGGTGGACATACAAGTCAACCTCCAAGGAGCCTTTCCGACACAGTTCCCCAACATGTTTGAAAAATACCGGTTGCCATACGTGGAGTCAGACCAGATCGTGCAAGCCTGGTACAGCAATCCGATGCAATTCTGGCAAAACCAACTCAACTTCGCAGTATGGTGTGCCACGGCGGGGTGTGGGGTGTCCGCGCAGGAGCATCTGTCCGGCCCTGACCCACTAACGCGAGCCGTCTTCATATTCCATGTCTACTACCAGATTCGCCGAATCCTCAAAGAGATGCGTGTGGCTCTACCACAAGACCAGGGTTGGAACGCCTTTGAAAATCCCTACGATGTAAGAGCCTATCAGCGTATATGCGCGGAATTTGGAATTCCCCAGAATGATAACTGGAGACGGCTCGGGAGGAATAACGGGTTGGGGAGTGTATACATTTACTGGACGAACACTGGTTATCGCGTCCTGCCTGATGGACATGATGGTGTATATGACCCAAAGCGCCATTCATTCACACAACAAACCACAAATGACATACTACACATAGATTATATCTCACAAGACGATATTCACGCTGATTCTGGCTGGCAGGCTTTCATTCTTAACAAGTCACAGGGCTTCACACGCCCCGGTGTTGAGCGAATAAATGACAGCATTCGAACCTATGTGTGGGCCATCTTAGGGGCCCAGGCTCAGACTAGAACACGAATTCTGGGAACTGGAACGGCGTTTGATGCCCAGAAGCAATTCCTGGTATTAGTAGAAGAAGCCATCTCTGCGCCCGTCGATCTCGCGGCGGCCATCAAAAGATATCAGGATGTGCTACAAAACGCGAGCTCAGAAGTTAATTATGTCTTTGGAACGGGGTTGTATATGGCCCCCAGCGACATGCTGCTCCGCATTGGCCAGATAGCTGGATATAACAACATGATCATCATCGCAGAACCAGGCCTAAAGCGTGGCCTGAATACAACCATTAATGTCCCTAAGCTGCCCACCATTGCACAGCCGACGGTAGAGCTGCCCAGCATTGCTCAGCCAGCGCTGCCGACCACTAGCATAGCTGATAAGGCAGCTGGGCTGCAGCATCAAAATGAAAAGATAGCACTCATTGCTGGGGGTGTCGCAGTCGGTCTAGTGGTCCTATGGTTTGTTCACCGCAATTAGCCGCTCTCTGATAGCCAGCAGCAGCAAGCCACCGAGTGCAACCACTAATGCCCAGAGATTTCCAGCCAGCCATCCCACACCCTTACTCAAGAAGTTAAGAAGCCAGGAGATAATACCGCCTATGATTCCTGGGAGTGCCTCCGCAGCCTTACCAGCTAGCCTGGCTAGAAGGCTCGCTAGGTCTTTCAGTTTCTGCCGAATCCATTCCTTAGCCCCAGGGCCAGGTGGCGGGCCAGGTGGTGGGATAGGTGGCGGGCCAGGCGGTGGGGTAGGACCACCACCACCAGTAATGGCTAGGGTGATAGTGGAAATTAAGAGGCCGATCGCTGTGAGAATGCTCGCTATGGTGATACCCTGCTCTCGGAACAGAGTCCGCAGCCTCGCACCCAGTGTGGTGTCTTCATTGACCACCCGATGAATGGTTTCACGGATCCGACTGAATTGGGTGCGTAAGTCTTCGTGTAACTCAGCGACCTCTATTAAAAGCCTCTTCTTAGCTTCTTCAATATCGGCAATCTTTTGCTCTTGAAAGTCCCTACTCTCCTCATTGGGTGCTATCAACATTTTCCGCCGCCTTATGGCGACCTCTTTATCTTGCTGGTCGAGAATAACCAGATAGTTTGTGAGTTTACCTTTAATCGTTGTCACCGCTTTGTCAAGCGCCATGAGCCCCCGGAGTTCTCTCACTGGAGGTAAGCCTTTCTCTCCCAGGTATTGGTCTACGTGTGAGGTTTCTAAAACCCGCTGCACTTCTGGACTCGACATAGCCCGTTCTAAGATGTTGCCAACATTTGAAGCTATTTGTGGGACAGCCTGAATATCTGCACCACTTAGAGCAGCTTCTTCCTCCGCCAGATCACTAGCAGTCTCCTCAAGGATGGTGACAACCTTTGGTGGTATTTTGTCCACAAACCCCAATACCTCTCTGGTACTCACTCTGAGGTTATTCACAGCTAACGGCATGCCATTATCATACTGTGTAATCCTTTGGTGGTTAACATAGAGAGCATTCCGGCGACCCAAACGAATTTTTGTATAATCTATACCAGTTATAGGTTTGATACCCCACATCTTCTCCACCCTTTTAAAATAGTCGTTAATAGCGCTGTTTTCTAGTTCTATGAATAAGTTGCGCTCCCCCTGTGACGTCTCCCCCTGTGACGTCTCCCCCTGTGACGGCCACTCGGTATTAACAATGCGGGGATTATCGACATCAAAATCGTCGTCGATGAAGCCTGTCTCTTCTTCCTCGCCCGTTTCAGGCCTCCCCTCTTCACCACCAAAATCAGTCAGCTCAACTCTATCCATATTAGATATTGCTACAAAGCAATAATAAACAACTAGCCATGTCTTCAAGTGCATATGGTCGTAAGCTTAACCCTTACCGCCGTCTCCGGGAGCCGCTCGGTGTGAAAGGATTGCGGCAAACGATAATCGTGACCAACAATCCTTCTACGATCGGTCCGAAGCAGCAGTTACTAGTTCGTTTTCCCAATCTCGGTGCACACGATGTTATCGTGCCTGGGTCGGTGCGGCTGGCATTCAATGTCGACCTCAGCTCCCCTGATGTCAACCGGTCCGTGGTCCAGAACCTCGGCCGAGCACTGGTTCAAAAGCTGACCGTCAGGCTATCGGGCAATGAAGTCTTCTCTCTTGTGGACAGTGACGTCTACAACGTCTATCTGGATCTTTGGAAGAGCCAATCGGAGCGGGCGAGCGCTGTGTATCAAGGCATCGATACAAGTACCGGCATGAATGTGACCAAGGCGCGTGTTGGTGCAGCGGATGCTGTTGTTCTGCCCCTCGCCAATGCGAGAGACGTGGCCATCGCGAAGGCCTTCAAAAACAGGTACTACATACCACTAGACTTTGAGCTGCTTGAAACGCATGCGCCCTTCTACCAATCTGCTCTTAGTGATCGGCTGGAGATTGAGTTGACCTTTAACGACGCTTCCCGTGTGATTCGCGCAACTGGTAAAGATGCCGGCAACTCCTCATACTCCCTAGAAAACATCTGTCTCGAGTACGAAGTAGTCACTGAACCCACGTTGGCCCGGCTAATTCGGAGCATGTATGAGAGCCGTATGGTGGTGTTATACGAGCGGGTCCTACGACATAGACGGATCCCTCAGAAAAAGGAGGACTCGATATGGAACATCAATCTGAACACACCCTGTAAGTCTTTGAAAGGCATTCTCCTATTATGGGAAGATCCCGCCCACCAAAAGGATTTTGCACGCCAACCAGAGTGGTTTTACAACCCGCAGATCACCAAAGTTGAAGTCATCGTAGAAGGACAAGCCAATCAGCTATTTGCGCACGGCTTAGCACCACATCAGCTCTGGGACGAAGCGAGGAAATTCTTCGCTGGTGGCCTCAAAAGGCACCCTGAGACAAGCGCAGTCGCCAAAGAGCTAGGATTGTTCGATGTTAGTCTAGGCGAGTACTTGACGTCAAAATTCTGCTTGTGGCTGGACTTCCGGACCTCCGACGATGACCATCTTCACGGCAGCGGCCGGCGTGTAGAGAACGGCTCTGAGGGCATCACTCTCCAGATCACGAAAGAGGCCGAACCGGCGGGGCCCCTGTACTGCTACGTTTATTTGGTTATGGACGGACAGCTGAACATCGACACCGGGAGATTCGTTAGTGCTGTTTATTAATGGAGTTCCCACTTAAGCCACACTCGGCCATCATCACAGGCCCCACATCGTGTGGTAAAACAGAATTCATTCTCGACCTCCTGGAAGGCCCGTACAGGGGTGTTTTCGAGCATATTGTAATTGCTTGCCCTTCGGTACGATACAATGAAACATACCGGGCCCGGCCGTGGGTGTGGTCAGATCGCGAGGTCTTCATATTTGACCCCGGTGATCGGCTGCTCAAATGGCTAGAGGCCTTCTATAAAATGTTTCAGGGGACACCAACGTTATACATCATTGATGACTGCAGCGCAGAGGACGCTATTGCGCAGAAGCGGACTATGTTGACTTATCTAGCTTTTAGCGGGCGACATGCCCAGCAAAGTCTGTGGGTTCAAACCCAGAAGTACAACGCCGTTGCGAAAGGCCTCAGAGCGCAGACACAATGGGTGGCGCTCTTCCATTCCAAGGATAAGGATAGCTTTGAAGACTGCCTGGATGAGAACTACATCATCCACTCTAGGGAGGAACGTGATGGGGTGCGAAAGCAACTCGAAACCAATGAGTTCTCAAAGCTGGTACTGAGGACCAAGTTCCCATTTTCTTATAAAGTGCTCAAAGCTGGTGAGGTTTGTTAGATACTAAGCATATGTTAAGCATCAGCTAAGCATATGGTAAGCATCAGCTAAGCATATGTTAAGCATCAGCTAAGCATGTATGAAGCAGTGCTTTGTTACTCCGTAACAGCCTTAGTTGTATTACAACTGATATGCACATGTTGTGTGCTTGGATGGGCTGTGCATTCCTATATTAGAGTTAGACGTTGGGTATTTGCAAACGCTGTGATGGATTGTGACACCATACTCGACCAGCTGTTACGTGAAGAGGCAAAGCCGGTAGAGTCTGCTCCGGAACCTACAACAACACCACAGTCCGGACATGCATCACCACCTACCACAACGCCACAGTCCGGACATGAGTTGCATCGTGAAAGGCTGGCAGCACTTGCGGCTGGGGGACGTGCCGGGCAGTACATAGGTGGTAAGTACTCCAAACTTACAATGGAACAGGTTGAGGCCTTGCCTGATCAAGAAATTGAGAAGCTATATGCGAGGCATGAGGCGAGGCTTGGAGCTGCAATAACAAAGACCCTAGGCACAGCTATGCTACAGATGTACGCACAAGTGGCAAGTATGTTCCTCCCCATTGCTGATAATCAAGCTTTGGTGACAGACCTGGAGGCCGACCCGTTTCTAGGGCATGCGCTAAACACAGTTACATGTGAACTCTACCATAAGTTCGGTATGTGCTTAGCACCTGCAACTGTCGCACTAGCAACTTTTAGGCACTGCCATTTTGGACATATCTGTCCTAAGCAAGAACAAGATGGAGGAGGAGACCCCCGAAATTGCTCCACAGGAGAAACTAGTGACGAAGGACCCCAGGAAAGTTGCGGCTGGGAAGAGAGGAGCTGCTGCTCGAAAGAGTCGTGAAGCAGAGAGGCTGTCTCTAGCTCTGCAGCAGGCTGTTCGTGAGAAGAAACGAAAGTTAGCCCCCGAGCATGAGGAGGCCCCACCACCGCTGTTTCCAATGGTGCCAGTTGATTACCGTGGCTGGACTCCCTGGATTATTGGAGTGGCTGGCGTTGTCGTTGTCGTCGGAGTAATTAGGCAGAAAATGCGGCGGACTAAAGCACCTGCCCCACCTGTGCCCTCCAAGCGGCCGGAGACTAACATATTAAAGAATAGAGATCCATTTTATATGGAATAATGGCAGGCGTTGATGGGAAAGCTATTGTTAACGCCGTTTACCACGGCGCTGTGGTGGCCGCGCTTACGGTAGGCACCGCAAAACTGACCAAGGTGATTTTCAAAGGGGCAACCTTGCCCAAGCTAGACGCTGATATGTATGACCTTGGGATGATGGTTTTAGACACGTCCATCGCCTTAGCACTCCGAGATTTGCTTATCAAAGAGGGCTTGATCCCCGCTGATATATTGCATAAACCCTTACAGTATCAGCCCCGCTAGCTATGGCCTCTGTCGCAATGATGATAGGGGGCGCTGTTGTCAATGCCCTCGCGTTTACGGGGGGCAACTACCTCTTTTCCAAGCTAGGGCATGCGGACGCCCATGAAGAAATGAGGCGGCACGATGAGGCTGTCGAGCGGCTACAGGCGGCCCAGGCTGAGTGGATGAGAAAGAGAACCGCGCGGCTGGACTGGCTCAACGATGAGCTACAGCGCGAAGGCCACGCCGTTCACTCTTTCCAGGATGTCGACCAGGCCATGCGGGAATACAGCCTGATCTCTGGCAAACGTGTCGAGCCCCTCGAGCCTGAACCTCGCCTGTCGGATTTCTATGTGCCATCAGAGCCGCAGAAAGACCGCGAGATCACTTTTATCGTTCTTGGGCTGGCAGCGACTGGTATTGTTGCTTACAAGTTGCTTTAGAGATTGACCGCTACTACCAAAATGAAAGATCTGGAGGATATCTACTACAGCCCTCAGGGCTACTGGAAAGGCTTGGCGGCCATTAAGAAGCTAGCTGCTGCAGCTAATGTTTCGGAGGATGTTGCCCGAGACTGGCTCAAGAAGCAAGCTATTTTTCAGATCTATTTACCCGCTCCTCGTTACATTCCGCGGCCATCTATTGATGAAGATAGACCGAATGCCGTTCATCAGGCTGACTTGCTCTACCTACCACATGACCGGGTTGGTCGTAAGACATTTAAGTATGCCTTGACAGTTGTGGATGTTGCCTCACGGTTTAAGGAAGCAGAGGCTTTGACAGACAAGAGCAGTGAAGGGGTGGCTTTGGCCCTAGAGCGAATTTACAAACGCGGGCCACTCAAATGGCCACGGCTTCTGCAGATTGATCCGGGGCGTGAGTTTATGGGTGCTGTGAGCCAGCTGGCAGCAAAGCATAAGACACAGATACGGCGTGGAGAAGCTGGGAATCACCGGCAGCAGGCGATCGTCGAGAGGTTCAATCGCACTCTGGCGGAGAGACTGTTCGGTGCCCAGTACGCCCAAGAGTTACTACTGGCGGCTCGAGGGTCCTCTGAACGTTCAGCTGAATGGGTTCGGGCTCTTCCTCAGGTGGTCGCGGCTCTTAACGGTGAGGTGACTCGTTTGACGGGTCGGAAGCCGGTTGATGCCATTAAGGACACTTCAGTATCCCATTCACCGGCCGCTCCTGCTCACCGTACTATCGGCCTCAAGGAGCCTGTGATTCCGTCTGAGGCTCTAGTTCGGTATCTGTATGCAAGCTCGCCTGGGGAGCATGAGCTTGAAGGTGGCCGGCGCCGGGCGACTGATCCTTCGTGGTCATTAACAGTACACGAGATTCGTAGAACAGTATGCCAGGATGGGCGGCCTGCGCTGTACTACCTGGTGGATGGGCCAGCGCGGGGCTTCGTTCGCGAAGAGCTGATGATTGTTCCTCCCGACACCCAAATGCCTCCTGACCGGATCCTCCCTAAGCGATGAGGCCCAGGCTGGCGATCTGCCCGTTATACATCCCTCGGTTCTCTACTCTATGGACTTCTACCTCGTAGATGGACCAGCTCGTGGATGTGAGGAGCTCCACAGCTACTCCCTAGCAGGATTCTAGGTAGCCGTAGGCCCTAGTGTTGATACCATCAGCACAAATCCATTTTTTCGTGTCCATGGGGCTCAGAGATGTTTTGTTCATCTCATAAACCCCTATCTGGTGGCCCTTGCTTCGTATGGCAACCTGTGTGTGCTTGTATTCCCGCTGACCGAACAGACTGTCCTTGTAGTGTTCGTGTCTGAGGTCCTTCTTCACAACTGCCCGAGCCACTCCTTTGGCTTTCTTGATGTTGGCGGCCTCCTCTAGGATTGAGTACATCTTTGGTCTGAGACCGACGAACTCAGCTATCGAGCGGCCGTTGCATTCATCTTTGAATTTGCCGACCACCTTTTTATTCGCAGTCGAATGGTTGGGGTGGTCACGCGGATAATCTGAGAAGTCGTACCAGTCGGGGTGAGTCTTCATGTCCGCGTACACATCCTCAGTCTCCACCTGAAGTAGAAGGGAGTCAGTATCAGTGTAGCAGAGCTGGAGTCTATTACCGTATTGGGGTTTAAGCCGATTGTACCAGAAGTCGTACATGAGGTACTTGGATTGGTCCAGGATGGCCTGCCCACAATAGACTGGTTTATTCAGCTGGACCTTGTTCTTGATGCTGTGCACCGCCACCAGTCCACCGTTGAAGATTCTACACGATTCGTAGTTGGGGCTGGCGATTAATTTTCGGAGTCGGTCAGTCTCGGTGCCTCTGATAAGGTTGACTCTGATGCGTTTGCGAACATTCTCCATACTCTTCCCAAAGACGGCATTGTTCATCAGCTTGAAGAAGTCCTTCTCAAATTCCGACTTGGCTTGGGCTCGTAGAGAGGTGTTCATCTCTATGTAGGGCTTCATCCATTGGGACTGATTGAACTTGATGGCTCGGTGGATCTGGGTGACCTCTAGACCGAGGCTGTGATAGAGTTTGAGATTGCGGTAGTGGACGACGTATCGCTCCTTGTTGTGGAGATGAGGTACCAGCTTTGTTTGCTCCGTGAACTTACCCCCCAGTTTGTTCTGGAGCTCGCGCTGATAGCTGCTCAACCAGGCCTCTGGGATGGTCATGGTTTCTGGAGCTAGCGGATAGTCACTGTGGGCTTCATGTAGGTGCGCTGGGTACTTCAAATCAACCTCAACAAGCCATCCCTCTGGGGCGTTGTCGGGGGTGTTGAGTACCTCCTCGAGAGTTGGATTGGCCCATTGGAACCCTCCGGTGGGGAGGTATTCCATCATGGCCCACCCATACAGGTTATTTGCATCTAGGTACATGATCCACGAATTGGGTGTTGTGGGGTCATAGTCTGAAGTCTTGGGGTTGTTGGCCTTAGCATACCGCTTGGAGACCATGGCCACACCCCCTCGGAGTCCCTTCTCAAAGAGGAGGTGCATATCCAAGTCGGTTAGGAGCTCGAGTTGCACCTTCGTCTTTTTTAGGAGTGCGTCCCATGCCAGGCCGGGTGCACTGATGTAGTGGGCTGGGTCGAGCTGATATACCTCCATGCAGGTGTCTCGGAATGCCTCGAATATATCAGCCAACAGACTGACGTCTGTTTTCAGGTATAGGTCATGGTAGCCTCCGAGTGTTTTGCAATCGAGCTCCTGCCACACTTTCTGGGCGTGGGCATAGTCAGAGTCACTGATTCCTTCTCGGGTGAGCTTGCTGTAGAATGCCTCTTTGGGTGGTAGGCGGTCCTCTGCAAAGCGCTCGAAGCTGTCCATATATTCGTAGGGGTATACACCCTTACGGAGAAGGAGATGTGACTGGCTCTGGCATAGCGTGGTCCTGAACTTGTTCATTAAGACAGCCCAGGGGGTGTGCTTCTCAGTGTTGCACGTCTCACATCTTGAGATTATATCGTTGCCTCTACGTGTCAGAGCCATTGATTTACCGCAGTGTGTCAGCTCGCTGAGGTTCCCTACCAGGGTGTCTAGAGAGCTATTCATGAACTGTAGACTGTCAATGAATTGCAGCTGACCGATGGTGAAGGAGGCGTACTTCTCTATGGTGTTTGGTATGCAGGTGATTGTTGTGTTGTCTACTTGTTTGGTTTGCCATTGGCTGTTTTTCTTCTTCTTGTAGACCGTTCTTTTTCCCCAGTCCAGACGGCCGGCCGCTTGCATGATGATGTGGGAGTCGTATCCTCTGAGGTTGTGAAAGACTACAGGTATCCTCAGCTTGTCTCTATTGATGCGCCATGCTAGATTACAGACATTGTGGGCAGCGCCCCGGTATTTGCCTGTAATATGGCAGTGGTCTCTCACCTTGTCCTCCTCCAGCGGCTCTTTACAGATGTGGCAGGTGGTGGCGGAGGCAAAGTCTTCACGGTCTTTTTGCCCCAGCACCATGAGAGCCGGCCGCTGTAACTTGTGGTGGATGGTGGCCTGCTCTTGTCCCAAGCGTTTGAGGAATTCGTCTGCAGCATCCTCCCCCCGATATACGACAGGGTTTGTGGTGAGCCCGTCGCAGCGTACAATGGTGTAGCCGAAGCCGCAGGGGGGCTGCTCAGCAAGTTGGCGCGTGTTGCTCTGGCTTGGATCCATTGCCGCACCATGTACTGGAACGTTCAAGGTCTCAAAGTCTGCGTATATGATGTATGGCGCCCTCATCTGTTTCTGGAGGGACTTGAAATTCATCTTTCCCTCTTTAGGCATGACATTCACCTGGCAGGCTGTGTTGATGCCTTGGCAGAGTGGCACATGTTGGTCCAAGGTTTCCTGAGAGGAGTGTACATGGAGACAGTTGAGACATGGATACTTCTTACCCCTATGTTTGCTGTTTCCATATAGAAGCCGCCCCACATCCTTGACCCAGACATAGTGCCTATTCTCATCCTTACATAGGAGCAAGAGGTTGATTTGGTTGCGCTGGAGTGTGTTGGTCCGGAGTATGGTTGGTCCTTTGTTCCACCCAAAGACTCTGATGGCTATGGTAGGATTCTGGTTTTCAAACTTCGCAATGCTGGTCAGCTGCACTGGGAACTCGATTCCTTCAAAGTTTAGCTCTCCCAGGTGGGCGCTATAATTGTTGAGCCTATCAGGATGCTCTCCATGCGCTACTGGGTAGAGCGCTGAGAGTATGGCCCATTCAAAGCAGCGGTTGTCCTCATTCTTTACATTCACAACACTACGTGGTGGAATGAAGCTGGGTGTTGCGAAGTAGCTAGAGCCTCGGAATGGTTGGTATTTTACTATGTAGAGGTCGAGCTGCACACACTCATCATAGTGCCAATCCGAGCCCTGTTCGGTGAAGCATTCACTGTCCGCGAATATCTTGGCTATGGCGAGCTTCAGCCCCTCATCAATTTCCCCCTCGTGCAGTACTTCATAGTTCCTGCTTCCATGGGTGGCGATTGCCGTAATCTGTTCGCCTTCTGGGGTGGTGCGATAGTATTTTAGATGGAGATACAGCTGCATTTTAACACTGCCATAATCCCCCAACCCTTTTACCACCAGGGCTTTGATGGCGGGCTCCATCGAAAACATAAATAGTCCAGGCTCATCATAGTCGACGCTACCTTCTGGGACGCTTGCTTCATATTTTCTCAGGCTCCCCTCAATCTCCCGGGTGAGTTTCAATTCGGGTGCATTGCGAATTAGCTCAGCCAACTCCTCATCCGTTTCCTCTCGCACACTATCAGCTCGGGCAAGGAACTCTGCTTCGAGGTCGGCGTGGCGTTGAGCACGCTGCCGGGCGCGGTGTCGTCGCTCGGCGACGATCGCGGCTCGGTCCGCGGCGGTACCATATACAAATCTCAGGGCGGTGGTAATCCCTGCTTCAAGTCGTGCCCCTTGTAGGTTGGGGTTCTTCTCGAGCAGGGTGGCCCGAGCCATCTCACGCGCTCTGGATATTTCCCCCTCAAGAACGGCCTTCCTCCTCCCACTGTATGGCATGCCATACTCGCGGGCTTGCTGTTTCAACTGAATCAGCGTAGGCATGGCTAAATACACAGATCTGTCAGTCTCTAACAGGTGAGTGTGTACGTACAGTGGATAGTTCCATGTCTCTAATTGACTTTTATATTTCTGTGATCATAGCCAATCGCTTAAACTCGGCGTTAAAAGGCTTTACCTTTTCATGGTACCATGTTCGGCGATTGGCTGCGTTATAACCACACTCCTTACAAATTGATAGATAGTTTGTGACCCCCCTCCCACAGCTTCTGCACGGTTTGGTACATGAACCCTTCCGTATTAGCACTGCATGGACTTTGCAGTAGTCCCTCATACAACTCCGATTGCAGGGCTCTGTGGAACGTAGCCGTAGCCACTTACAACTGTTCTTCGCGGTGCGCATCTTGGTATGTCTGTAGATGATACACTCTAAATCGATGGCTCGGTCGCCATGCGTGCGCTCCGGGATACAGAGGACGGCCCGGTCGGGCGGTCGCGCCCCGGGGCCCTGGGGGGTGGGGCCCCCGGGGGTTGGTTCCCTAGGGGGCTTTCTTTTGGCGCTCCTGTAGTGCCCCGACCCTTTTGGTCCCCGGGGGCTTTCTTTTGGCGCTCCTGTAGTGCCCCGACCTTTTTGGCCCCAAACCCCCAATTGACATCTACTTTTTTGGATAAACAATTTTACAACATTTTAATCCGTACATCATGTTCGTAACAGACACACACAGATACGTGGATGTAGCCTACAGTCGCCAATACACAACGTCAATTTACGGCAACCATTAACGCTTTAACGAACACTAATTGCATAGGGTGTCAGACATTTTCCATTCCAGCAGGCAGATTGCAGCGGTGATCAGCATTTTTCGGGTTTTACCAGCTGACGTCTACAGACGAGTGATCCTGACAGCAGCCAATACCTTGACGTATCTTGACGTATCCAACGTTGCAGGGAGCAGATACACTACGAGCATGACCAGGACAGTAGCAGATACATAAGGTGCTAATCCTTTTGGATTGTTTTCATAACTTGATCTGTGTCACACATATTTATATTATCTTATATATGTTTATAATAATATTGTTGTAATTTGTAGCACGGCCGATACATTTTAGTGTACATTAAATATGTCTACATTGGGCGAGTTCATTGCATTAGGGGAAAAGTGCGGCTTAACTGGACCCGAACTAATAGCTTGGGCTGAGGCCAAGTTGTCCGATTTTCAAATACAAAAGAGGGAGGAGAGAGCAGCAGCTAGGGAGGCCAGAGAAGCACAAGAAGCAGCAGCTAAAGAGGCCAGAATTGCACAAGAAGCAGCAGCCAAGGAAGCTAAAGAAGCCAGAGAATTGGAAAAACAGAAAATGGAGAGAGAAATAGAACTCGAAAAACAAAAATTAGCTCTCCAGGAGAAAACACTTGAATTTGAGCGGGACAAGTTAGCGGCCGAACAAATATTAAAAGACAAAGAGGTTGAAGGAATTATTAAGGTAAAGATGTTGGAGATAGAGAAAGAAGCAGAAATATCCAAGAATAAGTTGGCATGCAAAGCGCTGGATCCCGCCAAAAGATATCAAGGGATTATCAGAAATTTTTCCCAAGGAGATTCGATTTCTGCATGGCTGACTAATTGTGAAGTCCTCTTGACTCATTACGAGGTACCGTCTGACCAGTGGGGAGTATTACTTCATAGGCACTTGTCAGGGGAGCCTTTAAAGGTAATCGAGCTCATACCTGAACAACGACGCACAGATTACCAATATATGAAACAAAGACTGTTGGCACATTTCTCATTGGACACTGCGGGTCTGCGTACAGCATACAAGACAATTGGACCTAAATCAAATCAAACGTTTCTGGATTTCGTTTCTGAAACGACATTACTGTTTGACAGGTGGCTGAAATCGGCTGAGGTAGGTAGGGATTTTGACAAAATTAGAGACCTGATGCTCAGAGATAAACTTATCTCCGCAGTACCACAAACAATGTCAACATTCCTTATAGAACAGAAGTGTGATTCAGTAGCAGAACTGGAAGCCAGGGGGGAGTCATTTTTCAACGCCCATAAGGACATTTTCGCAGAGACTACTCAGCCAGAACTGATCATAGGAGCATCCGCCAGAGTGTCTGGTCACAGATATGACAATTCGCATAACAAATTTCAACGTCAGGACAAATACAGACAGAACAAACAATGGTCTAACACAAAAAAGGGTTTGACAGTGCAGTGTAGGTTTTGTCGACGCATGCACGAAACATCAGAAATGTGTGATTCCAACCCGGATTATGAAGCGTATATAAAAGAGCTAGCTACGAAACGTAACCATAAATATGCAGACTACAAAAACAACTTAAAATGTTTCGCGTGCAATAGTTTTGGTCACGTGGTCAAGTCATGTAGATTGCGACAGATGACTAAAAATGCATGTCTAGCCTATGTTATTTCTAGTAGCGACGACGAGGAACAGCAATACGAAAGCGCGTCTGGCAAGTATGCACGACCGGAGAACAATCCAAACAGAGCATATGTACAAGAAGCAAACTCCGCTTATATAAACGGTGGAAGACTCAACGTTGAACGTGCCATTGTCAATGGATTAGCAGTCAGAATGGTGAGGGACACGGGGACCTCGATTATTGGACTGGACAGAAAACTAGTCAAAGAGGAGGATTACACCAATGAGAAAGTGATATGTAGAACATTTGGTGGATCGCTGGAACAATTTGACGTGGCATGGACAGACATCAATTGCCCATACTATCAAGGACGTGTAACAGCGGCAGTACTACCACAACCAACGACGGAATTAATTGTGGGAAACATTCCTGGAGTAAAAGAGTGTACCGCCCAAGAGGTTGAACAATGGGAAAAGGATAATATGAAAATACATGAAGGAAATTACACAGAATTAATTTTCCCGACGGAAGACAAAAAGATACCTAAAGCAAGCGATGATTCAGAACCCAACATGTATGAAATAAAAGAAAACTACACGGGAAACCAAAAGCAAACCAGTCAAGCATTGGACACGGAATTAACATATAGTAGTAAAGACAGTACACAAAAGACATCCCATAACAATAGACAAGAGTTAACACAGTCAGAAATTACTTGGGATTCATTACCAATAAGATCGAATTTAACTCAAGCAGAACGTAAGAAAGTTGAATTTGGTATTGAAAATTTTAGACGTATTAGTCCTTCATTTAGTGACAGCACAGCAATGATTAAACAATTCTTTACACCATATTTAGATAATAGTAAGGTAGATCATATACACGGATGTGCAGCTATAAGATATGAGTCGAGCTCAGACGACGAGGTGTCATACAGAAAGAACAACATGCAACAACGTAGGTTAAAAAAAAAAAACAGCCAAACCACGACAAACAGATATGGCAGATTATACAAAATCAAACTGGCATGAAGAAACCCCGCCAAAGATATCACAAACCCATTATACCAACACAAACACTTTACTAACAGAATGGAAACAACAAAGTGTTCCCGAAACTCAAATTAACAAAAGAATACGGGATGTGAAAATAAGGAATTGGAATCGGTATTGGAAATATCTAGGTTTGTCCGGTGAAGAACGGAAAGAAAGAACACGTCAAATAGATGATTATAAATCAGTAACAACATACGTCGCACAGGAAGATGAGAATCACTGCCCAGTTCTACACATTAAAGAAACATAGATTAAATGTATTAAAACAAACCAAGACAAATACACCCATTAGATTCACATGCAGTACACACATCGACAAAGGAGCATTGTATTTCTGAACACTGAATTCTGTCTTTATAAATCTGTCGAAATTCTTCTGTCTATAAATTTCACTTATATTCTAATTAAACGACACAATACATATACAACTAGTTACATGTACGATTTAGGAAGTACAATTTGTTACAATCATGTAATACGTCAAACACATATAACATATCAGTCAACTACATACATCACAGTACGTCAATAATATCTTCATACAATAAAAAAAAAAAAAAAATTCACAACTCATAAAGGGTATTTAATCAAATCTAATACGCTGAACAAACGGTCAGGACATTTCAGAACATCTAAAAACAGCTGATAGTAATATTTAATAACTATGTTATAACTATGTCATTAATGATTTGTCCAGATACATACATATTTAAGTTATTATTGTTACAGATAGTTAGAATACGGCAGTATCTGTAACTACGTATATTGACATCAAAATAAGATCTGAAGCATGTCGAGCAGACGAAATGTAATCCAACGTGGCAAGTTATCTGCGAGCAAAATCGTCATATTCCAGATAAGTTAAATTAATTATTAAGATATATTAATGATATGTTATTGCTGTTGAAAATGAAATTCATGAAAATTGAAAAAAAACAAAAAAAGTAAATTCAGAAAAAACGAAAAAAAGATGAATTCCTGAAAAAAAAAAAAAAATAAATTCAGGACAATGAAAAAAATAAAGTCATGAAAATGAAAAGAAGACACATGACAAAACAATTGAAAAAAAAAAAAAAAAGAAGAAGAAGAAAAGAACAAGATTTGTCATTATTTTGTTAAATGCATGATTCAGTTATCACATGCTGTATTATTGTTATTTTGTCATGAAATTACATATATTATGTACACTTTCACACAAATTCCACAGGTGTAGTAAACCAAATAGGTAGGACACATGATGCAAAGGTTACTACTGATTTAATTTTATGAGGAAATTGGATTAATTTTGATTATTCGATGATTTCATTTCTATTGTATTATCGCATGGGTTATTATGCATAACTTTAAGATGCATTTATTTCATGAACAGGATGAATGGGAATGAAAGGAATATTAACTATCTAGGTAATTAATTGAATATTGCTATTATTATGTGATAGAGTAGGATTAAATATTGCAGCTATACTCATAAGTAACAACATTAGAAAGTGCCGACACATATCACATATGAGAAACCCACATGAAGAGTTACACGAAACAGTCGAAGTCGAAGCACAGAAGTTACGTCAACTGTAGTCAGGTCATACGCACATTGGATTATGGGAAGGTCGACTATGATGATGCACATGGAAGGCAAGAGCGATTCACTTAACAATGATGTCAGTGGAAGCTGGATGTAATGAACACACACATTTAAGGAGCTACTAAGGATGTCCGGGGAGACATTGGGACTTAGTGATGCTGGACTTCAATTCTCTGAGATAAAAAGGAGTTTGGGAGCCACACATTGTCTACGGGGATAGATGTGAGATGTGTCCGATTTATAAAAAATTTGGTGATGATGTTCATAACAATTCAACTAATCACAATCGAATAGGTTATAAGGATTAGGGATACGCTGTATTGCAGAGTCACGGACAGTTATGTGCGACCTTTAGTGAACAATGTAGACGGATATGTGCGACCTTTAGTAGACAATGTAGACGGAGATGTGCGACCATAGACCAATATGACAGTTATGTTCGACTACTGCGACTCATGTCACAGACTGGAAGACTGAGTTTATAGGTAAAATGTCTACAACATTTTAAATTGACGAGGGGGCATATGTGCCATGTGTCGCAGGACTGATGATACAGTAATCGGGAAGTAGAATAGGATAGTGCACATTGAACGCACAAAAGCTGACTTGGTGATGGAAAGCGTCACAAAGAAACAGACGGGGACCAGCGATGATAACAATGTGTGTCCCAGTAAACTACAGATAGGAAAACAGTTATCAGGGTGATCAGGTGTAATGGAAAACGATAGTTAAATCTCACCCTAGGCCAGAAGTAGATATCTCGACAGGGACCAGTAGTTAGTGGCTATACTATCCAAATACTGTGAGTATTTTGTGCGAGAATTATTGACAGTTGTTGCCTATAATGATACATGCTTGTGTATGATGACAGTAGGGAAACTGAGAAATGTTTGAACGATACCAGACATCAGCAACGTACATGGGAAGGCGGACACGGCAGATAGCCGGCCTAGTGTAGAGCTAATGTGTAGGGCGATTCAGTAATAAACATTAGGTTTGACTGGAACACACATGAGACCGAGCCATATGGGATAGAACCCGGTGCAATGAAGTCGACCCTGTCGAATTTTAAGCGAATTTTTAAAGCATTTTCATAATAGCTCGCCTTATGACATCTTTGTCAAAGCTGTCTACAATAATCTTTCTACCTACCGTTTGGTTATTGCGTGGTGGTTTAATTCCAGATTCTTGCACCCATCGACGAAATGACCGTTTACTCAAACCCAATGCATGCACTGTTCTTTTTTCGGAATTTGTAATAGTATAAAACAGTTTCATTCGATCAGCTTCTTGACAAAAATATGTGTACAACTTCATAGCGATTCTTTGAAGTGTATACATAATTTCGCATACAATCTCATTGAAAAATATTCACACATTTCAATGTTAGCGATAAGTGGTAAGATTTAAAAAAAAAAAAAAAAAAAAACATATTAATCAGGTTTCATGAAATAACCCACATTTTGAGACACCCCTGAACAGTCCTAGTTTAAACAACGCGGGGAGTTGGCATAAATATTCAACACTGAGCGCTGATTGTCTGGCTACGCTGTAATACATTTAAAATTATGAATTTCATCTCAGACTCGTAAATTATATATCGCATATAAACAAACTTTGAAGTCTGCTGTAAAATCTCCAGAACAAAAATATTTTTTTGTTAGGTGGACATGATAAGGTAATATACTAAAGCTCATAATTTTCCATCAATTGGTTACTGAGATATGGGTGTTTACAATGAGGCAAACAAATGTGAACGCACTATAGTAGTAAAAGACACTATTACACGTCTTAACTGATTCAGTGTCAATCAAAAACTTGGCACACAATCAAATGAACAAATATTATAATGTAATTTCTATTACCTGAGCATTAACATTGCGGAAGATACCGCGAAAGGAAACAAATAATAGGATGACACTAGTATGGCCATATGTGGCCTTTCTGTCAAAATGGAAGGTCACATTTGGCGATATATTATCATTTGGCACTGAGTCAGTTAAACGTAAGGAGCATATGATGCAATGCCCATATTTTGTACAGACCAATGACCAGTCGGTGTGTAATGTGGTCAGCCTTACGCCTGTCACTTTATTTCCATAGATATATGTTGGCGCCCAGTTTACGTTTATTGCAATCCCAAAGAAATCAGGAACCTTGGAATGTGATCAACATCGAACAATTAGTATAATGAATCACATCACAAAGATTTTGCTACGAATTATCATGCAGAGTGAGGAAGAAAATACAACCTGAAATAGGGGAAGACCAATGTGGGTTTGTGGAAGGAGGGGGTACAGTAAATGCTGTGTATATGCTGCTAACAGTTATTGAACGTGCCATAGAAGTAAACAAGGATAGATATCTTTGCTTTATTGACTACACAAAGGCTTTTGATAGAGTTAGACATGTCAACATGGTGGATATGCTCGCAGATCTACAAATTGATGGGAAAGACGTTAGACTTATAAAAAAAAACATATATTGCAAACAACAAGCTGCTATAAGGATTGATAATGAAGTGGGACAATATTAGCCTATTAAGAGAGGTGTTAGGCAGGGATGTGTAATGTCTCCAGATCTTTTTCCCCTATACAATGAAAATATTTTCAGAAATGTAGAAGATATAAATGGAATCAGCATTGGAGGACGAAACATCAATAACATTAGATATGCAGATCATACAGTATTGATTGCATACAATGCGCAAGATCTTGAACAATTAGTAGATGTGGTTGTTATACACAGTGAGCAACTGGGGTTGGAATTAAATTGTAAAAAGACACAGGTTATGGTCGTCACTAGGAATATGAGTATTCTTCAACAAGTGAATCGGTACAATTATCTCGGAACAGACATACCATCTGATGAGTGATGCCTTGAAGAGATTAGAACAAGAATCGCCATGGCGAAAGTAGCCTTTAGCCAGATGAAAAACATTCTGACCAATAAAAAGATGTCAATTGAAACGAGAAAAAGAGTGTTGAGGGGATATATAGAGCCTGTTCTTTTGTATGGATGTGAAACTTGGACAATGTGCAGTCAAGCTGAAAAACATCTGATGGCTACAGAAATGTGGTTTCTGAGAAAAATGTAAAGAATACCATGGACAGATAGAAAAACCAATGACCAAGTACTACAGGAGACAAATGAAAATCGTAAATTGATTAGAGAAATTAGACGTAGACAGTCAACATTTTTTGGACATGTCATGAGAAGAAATGGATTGGAGAACTTGGTGACAACTGGCAAGATCGAAGCGAACAGACCAAGAGGATGACCGAGAAGTAAATACCTGGATGACTTGGCCACATGGCATGGATGAGACAAATCAAATCAAATCAAATCAAATCAAATCAACTTTATTAGGGTCACAAATTGGGCACGCAGGCCCGTCTTACATTCGGCCCTTCCAATCACTCGTCTTTCGTTCATCAAGAGCATTATACATTTACATACGAAGAAAAATAAACATTGTGAAATGAATGTTGTAAACATAAACAAGGCAAATTACCATGTTATGAGGCCCATCTCCCACGTACCCATACATCACCCCACCCACACACACCCCCACCTACCCACACACACGCACACCAAGGGACACATACATACCCATCTCCCTCCCGCACATCCCCCACCCACACTCCCCTCACTTGTTCCCCCAACCAAAACACACTCGCCACCCACAAACATTCCCCCACCAACCCACATATCCCACGCCCACCCACATACACATCCTAACCCACACATCTTCTCCCCATCCACACCTCAAACCACCCATCCCCCAGTCACATCTCCATTGACCACATATTTCCCACCCACGCACACAATCCCCCCTCCCCCCACCACACACACACACACACATCTCCCTAACTACCCATACATCCCCAATCCACTCACACACACACCCCACCACCCATACATACATCCTCCACCCACCCATACATGCCTTAACCCAATCCCCCACTACACAATCCCCCACCCGCACATCACATACATCCCCTACCACGCAATATTCCCAACCCACGCACCGCACACACACATATCCCTCACCAACACATCCCACACCCACATACCACCACACATCCCCACCTACACACCACACACATATCCCCCACCCACATACCACACAATATTCCCACCCACACCCACACAGATACCCTTACCCATCCACCCCAGATAACCCCACCCACACACCACAAAAATCCTCCATCCACACACACATATCTCACCCACACAATATCCCTAACCAACACACCACACACCTCTTCCCACCCACACACGCATTCCCTACCCGTCCACCAACACACACTCACTCACGCACACATCCTCCACTACGCACCCACACACCCCCACCCACCCACCCCCAACCAAACATCTCTCGATCGCAATACCCCTACCCACACTTATCCTCCACCCACTCACGCATCCCACCCCGACACAAGCACATCCCTCACCCACCTACACATCCCTAAGCCACTAACACACCCCCACCCACACATTCCCCATCAACGCACACATCTCCCACCCACACACGCCCACATACTTCCCCCAACCACCACACATCCCCTACTCACCCACACATATACCCCACCCATACACACATTTCCCGCACCCATCACACACATCCCCCACACCACACACTATCCCCCACCCACACACATATCCGTACCCATACCACCACACCCCCCCCCACCCACACACCATGCACACATCCCCCACCAACACACCGCACACATATCTCAAATCCACACACCATACACTTCTCCCCACCCGCCCTTGCATCCCCAATCCACCCAACACAATCCCCTACCCACACAACCCCGCCACCCACACATACTTCCTCAAACCACCCACACATCTCCACCCACATAAACACACACACCCCACACCAATCCCATACACATATCCTCCACCCATACACACATCCCCCACACCCATTCCCACACCCCTACTTTCACCCCCACACATCCATCCACACATCCCACCAATACCCACAAATATCACCACCCACAAAAACCAACACACCCCAACCCATCCAAACGCATACCCCCACCCACACATCCCCCACCCACACATATCCCCACACTCACACACATCCTCCACACACACTCACACCTCCTCACATCTAGACACATACAAAATGTCTCACGTTAGCATTGAAACTAGTATGAACAAACTCCCACACTTTACTCACACACATACACTGACAATTGTCATGAGCAGTCTCATAAAAATGTTAAACATGGAGAAAAATGTGTACATAAAAAGTATGTGACGTAAACATAGTGATGCTCCCACACACAGAGATACACACAGAGAAGGCACACACACACACACACACACACACACACACACACACACACACACATACACACACATATTCACTCTCATGCTCACGAACACTGAGCTGATCCGCGACTCTGGTGATCGAGTGAAATGGCGAGTCATGACCGCCCACGCTTTCCGGCATGGCACATGATTGATTGAGTTTACGTTGGGTCGACCTGGGGGTCCAGTTCAATTTTTAAAATTCGGACCTTCCCTGATGCGAAACGAACTCATAACTACTTAGGCTATAGCTGCGTCCTAAAAACAGGATATAGCTATAATCATAGGCTGTAAATAGAAACATCACTTATATTAAGCTTACTAGGAAAAAAAGAACAGAAAGCATATAAATATGTATGCTACGAGTAAACATACGCTACGGCTAATTGCATTTTCAAATCGCTCCCGCCCCAATCGTATCAATGTCATGCATTTCATCCATTGTTGAATTATCAGGTTCACTCGAGTTGAATGTTTTCGTACATCTATAGATTATCCAGTTATCTAGTACACACAGTGGTACGATATAATTATGCTTCATATCGGACTTTCCGCTTCTATTGTCATGCATTCCCATGAAATAGAATTTGTGACTAGTCGTTGCCCATCGCTAGTGACGGACTGGGTCTAATAAATATTGGTTGCCAGAGACAAAACTTCTAAAAGGTCATTCAAATTGTAACATTTTCTCTGTTTAAGAGGACCCACATCATTATGGAGCCACATGGATAACATGCCAGCTGGTAAACTGTCGTCCCTGCCAGTCCGCCACTGCCCATCACTATTTGTATCATCATCATCATCATCATCATCCTCTTCCACTTCTGCCGTCAAGCGCCGTGGGGAGGAAAAATTTGCGCTCCAGCGCCCGGTGGGTGGCACTGGATAGTGTCATACTGTGTGATTGTACAATGTCTTTGATGTCGTCAATCCATTTTCTTCTTGGACATCCTTTTGGTCTCGTCGCAGATGATCTTTGATGTAAGGCCAATGATGGTAGTTGTTGGTGTTGCATTCTAACGACATGGCCAAACCACTTTATCTTCTGCCTGTCAATAAATGTCGCACAAGATGTCGATCCCACTGTCTGTCTGATAACAGCATTTCTTACTCGGTCTCGGATTGTTAAGTCGGCAGCTCTCCTCAGGCATCTCATCCCTCAGGTGTTGATTTTTCGAAAGTGTGATTTGAATAAAGTCCAAGTTTAAGATTGGTAGCATAGTGTTGGTGTGCATATGCTGTTTATTATCTGTCGTTTTGCGGACATGGATATATTTGGATGTTTCAGTATGGGTTATAGTTGATATGTAAGTACACTAGCTTTTTGACAACTGATTTCGATTTCGCTGTACAATCTGCCATCTTCTGTGATCATACTTCCAAGATATTTGAATTCTTTAACTTGTTTCAGATGTGTGCTATTTATTTGTATACTTAGTGGGCCCAGCGATTTGCTAACTTGCAATACTTCGGGTTTGGCTGTGTTTATACTCATATTGTATCTGCTGCAGGTTGAACTCAGATTAGTAATATGATTTTGTAGTCTGCCCTCATCGCTGTGAAACAGGCACTGATCGTCTGCAAATAGAAGTTCATTTATTTCCTGTGGATCAGTTGTTTCATCTGGAGTAAAGAGTTCTAAATTTACTGAATCTGTTCTGTCAAGACTTGCTTCTTTGGATATTCTGTCCATGTAGATATTAAACTGCAAAGGAGAGAGCACACATCCCTGTCTCCCTCCTGTATTGACTGTAAACATATCTGTGTGTGTGCATATATATATATATATATATATATATATATATATATATATATATATATATATATGTATGTGTGTGTGTGTGTGTGCGTGCGTGCGTGCGTGAATAAAGATGCTATTATTGTTTACGTAAAAATTGTCCAGAATTAATCATGAAGACTTAATTTTCTATTGATTCTCATAACTGTAGTTTACCCTTGCCTACATCATTGCTTTCCTCTGGCCTTTCCTTAGTTTTTTTTTTTTTTTTTTTTTTTTTTTTTTAAAGTTTTCTCTCTTCTAGCCTCATATATTGAACAATATGGAGCAACAAAATTCAGATTTCCAAGAGTATGAATATTTCCTGCGGCAACATGTGGGTGCGAAACTTCGGTAATTAACATGTTTAATGGAGTCTAAAGGCATGCCGATAGAATTCATCGCATCAGGTTAGTTTATCCAAAAAATGGCTCGGTCTCTTTCCGCAGAGTGCACTGCCGAGAGCGTAGCACGGAGCATGAACTTGACAGCTACTGCGACGAGCTCCATGGATTTTCGATAACAATGCACTCCAGAGCTGAATGACACAGTCCGAAAACGGACCCAAAGACAGACGAAACTTCGGAGCTCTAGACCGTAGCTTAAACACATCGTTACAGAAATCTGCTGACAAGCCTATAACCGCCTTTGAATATAAATGTTACTAAAGAGTATTACAAATTCACTGAACGGATAGGAGAAAAAACGGTTCTACCCAAGAGAACTCAATATTGAGGAGAATTGTTTATTAAGACAAACAGAAATGAGGAACATGAAGTATGTTGGATGTGTTTAAAGACATGACACTCTGGAAACAATTATGGAGTGTAGTGTACCGGGAAGGCAGAGAAGATGAAGAACACTGCAAAGTAGATATATTGAACATGTGCTATAAAAATTACACATGACAGCTTCAGAAGATGACATCTCCTAAGCCAGGTGGAAATTTCGATAGAGTATTATGGGGGAAAAACACTATATTATTTTTTTTAAAAGCTCACAAGTCAAGAGTAGTACATACACACTACTTCGAGTAGCATTGGATGAATTTTGCGTGTGGATTAGCTTTCCCTATTAACAGTATCCCTCTTCCTCCGGCTAATCCACTCGAACTTCACAGGTAAAGGGTCACTAAAATATAATGATCCCAGTCGTTTGTCCATAGTTCCTAAATACACCAAACATATGTTGAATGCAGTTGTTTGTCCATTACAACTAACTATAAAAGTTAGCTACATGTCCTTTACAGGACGTCGTAATCAACAGCAGCAGTATTTACTGCTTGTGAGCTACTCGGCTATTTATACGTTCAGAAATTGGCAGTTGCTATTTTTTTCCCATTTTTATTGTCATGGAGGGGGGGGGGGGGGGGGGCTGGAACACCGATGCTCTTACCATCGAAATTTGACGCAAGGCTTTCTGTTTCCAAATCGGCTGCAGCTGATTTCCACCCATCGACTCGGTATATCAGGGTTTTGTGAAACGGGACTACTGCTCCTAAGCTACGCAGCCGGTGATATGCCAGACATATATTAATCCCAGTTGTTTGTCCATATTTGCTTACATTCATTGATTTCATTTACTTGTCCATATTTGCCTACATATACCAAACATACACTGATCCCAATTGTTTGTCAGTAGGTGCCTACATACACCAAAGATACATTGACCCTAGTTGTTTGTCCATATTTGCCAATACTGTATATACCAAATATACTATATTGATTCCAATTGTTTGTTCATAGTTGCCAAAGAGGTCCATTGGGTCATCTGACGGTTACATCGTGGCTTCCGATGTGGCTGATTAGATCTATATGTGCGGGAAATGTCTATTTCAAAGAATGCAGCGAGTCACACTGTCGATCCAACAGAGCTATCTCACTCAGATTTTCCTTTTGCACGCCTTTGATTGGCTTCTTCGATGGTAACGTTCCAGAGAAGCTCTTATAGTTAATATTTTACGTCAAAGCTCTTACTACCGTTCCTTAATATCATTGTTAATTTGAAAAATACGTTGATATGGTTGTTTATTTCTATTCTATGAAAAAAATCTCCCAGAAAGGATCACATATAACATTCCGTGTTTTATTTCATCGGCATTGTTTCCTTTCTCTTTTAACTGGGTGTGGTAAATAAGTCGCGGAACAAGCCGCGGAGGCGTCCGATTTTACCCCCACACTGAAGTGACAAGGTAACCGACCAAGAGGTAGACAGGTAGAAAGCGATACAAGCCTGAAAATAACATCAAGAGATGAAAGAACAGAAGAAAATTAACCTTTCAAAGTGTACTGCCGTAGCGACAGACATTTTTGTGTGTGATTTGAACTCAATAATCCATACACTGCTACTACTTAGGGTGCAGTGGACTTATTTGTGCGTGTGAATTAGCTTTCCCTATTACTAATCTTCTTAGTCATCATGTGAACCCACTCCGACTTCATAAGTACATGTAATTTATGTCCACAAGTCAAGGACGTTAAGATCCGTTGCTGTTAATCTTCTTTGATAACAGTATTGGATTGATACTTTAAAAAAAAAAAAACACTGCTGAATATTGCATGCAGTCGGAATTGGCAGAAATCATTTATTGTACCTAAGCTACCAATTAATCCTTCAGACAGACATCGACAGCGGTAAATAATTCCTCCAAAACAGCATGATGCAATTTGATGAAATTACGTATCTTACTGCTACTGACCCTGTCGATTACTTGGAGCGAGGAACAGAGCAGATTACCAACTGCACATTGATCTCATCCATCACTTCATGTTGCCTTACTTTCCGGGACAGTAGTTTCCAGTTGATTATTGTACCTGGAGGATATGCTAGTATATTATTATAGACATAACTATGGCAATTTGTAAACAAGCCGGAAAGTCCATCTGATGCAGAGAAATTTTGTTTTACAGACGAATGTTTAAATTCAAAATAATGTTTTCCCTTAGTGAATTTGAATAACGAAGACACAAACAATAGATTGCACGATTTATTGTCTGGCATATTTCGCTGCATCTCTTGATTAAAATAATTAGATAAATCCTTCAAGTTGAGTTTATCAGTTTAATATTACCGTGGTAGACAATTAAAATTACCGCTTGAACATGTGTGTTGTATATTTCAGCTTGAAGGTTTTATCTAATTACTTTAGTTTATGTCATGTTTTTTCCTTCTGCAATGTGTACCTGACGAGATGCAGCTAACTACGCCAGGCAGTAAATCGTGTAATCTATTATGTGTGTCTTCGTTATTCGAATGTTTACATGAGTTTATTTACATGATTTGTCTTATTGTTTGTGTTGTGTGGATTCTGCAGTATGCACCTGACGAGATGCAGCGAAATATGCCATTGTTTGTAACTTCATTGTTCCCATTCACTATGATAAAACAGTGTTTATATCTTGACTGTTCGCATTCCCTATGATAAAACAGTGTTTGTATCTTCATTGTTCACAATACCTATTAAACGAAGCCAGTGTTTATATCGTCATTGTTCACATTGTCTGTGATAAAACGTTTTTATATCTTCATTGTTTCCATTACCTATGATAAAACATTGTATCTTCATTGTTCACATTACCTATGATAAAACATTGTTTGTATCTTCATTGTTTACATTACCTGTGATAAAACATTTTTTGTATCTTCATTGTTTACCTTACCTATGATAAAACATTGTTTGGAATATTTAAAAGACAGGTCATTGATACGTGAAAGAACGATGTTCTAAAGAGTGACATCACAAAAGAAACTCGTCAAGCACATCAGATGGTGAACAGTAAATTTGCTTCAGCCATATAACAAGAAGAAAACTCGGTAATGCAATGAACAACTCAGAGCCATTGAAAAATATGCAAAAGAGTGCGACCAGACGATAATAGACATTTCTGTATTACAGAAATACGAGGAGGCTTCAAATGAAAATATTTAATGTGTGGTAGAAATTACAGTAAACATGTCATTGTCTTGTAACATGTCAATATTGTTATTAAGGATGTCAAGAGTGTTAAGGACGTGACATCACAGTGTAGACGAACATGGTGACGTCTTAAGGGCAGTTTAAAGATAGCCGCTCCACTTTTGACATGCACCAAAGAGGAGCAGCGCTCTGTTATCCGTTGTCTGATCAGTAAATGGGTGAAACCTATAGAAATTCATAGACGAATGAAGGTCCAGTATGGTGATACGTGTTTGTCAGTGTCATGATGCAAAATCAACACCCGCGAGAAGCCTGTGCAGAGATCGAAGCTTAACCATCCGAGACCGTGTACGAAATGATGTTATCAGTGTGATCAACACCTTATTCCACACATATTGAAAGGCAGACGATCAAATGATTCCGCCAACTCTTTAGAATGCTATACTATCAGTTACGAGCACTAATGCTACACCAAAACAGATCTCACGCGACAAAACATTGGCGCCCGAGAAGAAAATTGTTTAACGACATTAAATAAATTATACATTCACACGGAATGACACTATCTAGTGCCATTCATTGGCCGCTGGAACGTCAACTATTCCTCCCCGCTTGACCTCAAAAGTGGAAGGTGGATGATGATACTGGAGAAACACAGAGCTTAACCCTCCGTCACACTACTACTACACTGTTAAACTATACCATTGATTTACTTCTAAACATTCTTCTACTTCTATGAGTGCCAATCAATGCATGTGAAGTGATGTTTCGTGTTATGTCGGTCACCTCAAGTGCTTGCCTGCTAAACTGTTTATGTGAGGCCACTGGCTGCATCTGAAACCTCTATGTCGACATCCTGTGTAGACTTACCATTACCCTTTCCCACCCATATATTATCCAATCGTATTGCACTGCTGACTGGCCGCGTAAAGCAAGTAAGCGTGCATTCCTAACACAGATTATATTTCCAGCTACACCTCTTAAACTCATATTTCCATTCTCAACATTAATATGTGGAAAGACAAGAGCAGATATATCTCTGTATTGATTTGTGGCGGTCTTCTCATACAGGGCAGATGACATGAATCTGACACCTCACCTCATATCGACACAATAAATAGCTTGATTGGTAACAGAGATGACAAGGCCACAGCTGTGGAATGTCGGTTTGTAAAATATTACTGATGCATACGGGTGTGAAGACTATGTTATTGTGTAGGGGTGATCAATGTGTACGATAAAACTGCATAATACTGAAATACATGTGTGTTTCTAGTTCTGTTTTTGCACCAGCACTTAAAATAACAAGGCAGAACACACTGGATGGCCAACAGGTCGTAACGATGAGTCTGTCCGTGGGTGTGACATGGCGGTAGTAGCAAAGATAAAAGGGCTAACTAGTTAAGGAAGTTATGTCCCTGGTACCTTGCCGTCTTGACAGATGATAGTTTGGTACACTGTGCTTCTAAATAAGGCATACTAACTACAGCCCATGGCGGTTAAGCCCAGGGATGGAGTTATACCTCTCCATAGCACAAAGCCTGGGCTGAAATGTAGAGACCATGAGTTGCCCATGCAGCATGATCCCTCTCTCGGTCTACCTATGAGATCTAGCCAACTGGTAGGGAAATTACTTGATCCTGAATTATGGAGTAAATTGGAAGAAAGACGTTAGTTATAGGCGCTGAAACTTCAGTGAGAATAAATTGGAAGAAAGGCGTTAGTTATAGGCGCTGAAACTTCAGTAAGACTAAATTGGAGCAAAAGCGTTAGTTATATGTATAGGCTCTGGAGCTTTAGTAATCCCTCCCTACTCCGCCTAACGGCATAAGTGGAAGACTGCAACAATAACAATTTAAAATAACTTTAAATAATTTAAGGAGAAGAGAAGTAGAGAGGAACATGAACAATATGCGAAATACATGGACGGAGCTTAAAGGGATAGCTAACAATAGGGGACCTTGGGGTGAGTTGGTTGAGGGTCTATAGCCCATTGGTGGACGGAGGACATAAAAAGAAGACAAAAAATAATAAAGTGCATACATTAAAATATCCAAGAGAATTCTTAGTCGATTTGTTTGCTTGAATCTGTGCCTCCCTGTATTTATCTTATATATAAATTAGGATCTCCGTCTGTCTGTCTGTATGTCTGTATGTCCGTCTGTCCTTTGTGCGCTCGCGAACGGCCCATCCGATTGAGATGAAATTTTCTACACGCCTTTCTTTCATTCCAGTGCAGCCCACTGTCATATTTTTTTAGTGTGAAATCGCATGCTTACCCAGTATTATTTCATTTTTCACTTTTCATCATAATTTAATATATCTCAGGGGACCTAACTCTATAAAAGTTATTTCAAGGGGCATAACTTTTCTGTATAACTTATAGTCATATTGTGGCATCGTTTTCAAAGATTTATAAACTCTTTGTCCATAGTTATGTACCGGCATATGAGTTATAATAAATAATGATACAATCTGTAAGGCATTTTCAAAGTTTTCATAAAAATAATGCACAATGCATAACATTGTAACTCATCTTTTTTTGCTTAAGAAGTTACTGTAGTCATGCAGGTGATTAGAAAGCGTTTTCATTAAAAATAATGGATGGTGTGTAGAAGGGCATTTTTTTAAGTTACTTTTTTTTGTTGTATGAATTTAATGAGACGCTACACTCCAGGAGCTGGGCGAAGTCACGCCGGGTCAGATAGATAGACAGACCCACCTTTTCGCTGCAGTTGTCTACTCCTCCTTTTCCTTCTTCTGCTGATGCTGCTGCCGCCGCTCCATTTACCCAAGTTAATTGTTGGGGGAAGATGTAAAGATCTTTCAAGTGCTCTTTCAAATGCTTTTTGTAAGTTGGTCTTCGTTTATCTAAGGTTGTTCTAACTGCAACCAATAAATGATTAGACAGACAGGCAGACAGACAGACAGAGAGGGAGGGACGGACAGACAGACAGACAGACAGACAGACAGACAGACAGATAGTCGGTAACGGGAACGGGAACTTATATGACTACTTATATGAATTAAATGAGATGCTCCCCACCAAGGACTGGGCGATGCCGGGTCAGACAGACAGACAGACAGACAGACAGACAGACAGACAGACAGATAGTCGGTAACGGGAACGGGAGCTTATATGACTAATTATATGAATTAAATGAGATGCTCCCCACCAAGGACTGGGCGAAGCCGGGCCGGGTCAGCTAGTTTATATATATATTTATCAATATGTTCATATTAAGTCTTGGCAAGTAAGGACGCTCGGTATGGTACTGACCACACCACGCCTCGGGTGACCACTGGTCTATACAAATACGGGTATATCACTATATACTTAATAAACCTAAAGGCGTTTCAGCCGATTTACTTTGCAATATGCCTGCGGCTCCGCGGTGAAGGAGTTACGGACCCAATTCGAAATCCGGCGGTATGGCGGTAGAAACACAACTGCGGGGGGTTTGGCAGTAGACCGCCCAACGTTGGTGTTTTAAGTCATGGTATGGGCGCCAGTCGTTCAGAAATCAATGGTTTACTGAACGTAAACTTGCCAAGAGATCAACAGCAGCAATAAATCCTTGGGTTGACTGCGACGTTATGTAAAGGATATGCAACGAACATTAACTTTACAATATGCCTAATATAGCGGGCTTGTTGGTGTAACGGTTCTGCGTTTACAATGGCCGTTCTTCCATCAGTCTGACCATCTTTGTGTCTGCTTCCTTGCCTTTCTGTTTACATTGCTACCTGTCTGTTTGTATCCCAGTTGCCTGTAGGCCTGCATTTTGTCTGTCAGTAAATATGCGTGTCTATGAGTCAGACCACCTATAAGTATAACTATTTGTTTGTTGTTTTTCTTAAGTCTGGTATCTCCACAGCTTTCACCTTGACATTTCTCTAATATTTTCTCTGATAACTTCTTACCTCTCGTATAATATGAGTTCTAATCAATACCAATGATTATATTTATATTGTTAATATTGCTGCACTCGCGGAACCTTCAACAGTGTACATTTACATGCAGTATTACCTGTGACAAACAACTCATATGGGGTAATAATTGTTTAGTTTGCATGTTTGACGCAGTTATGTTGGTTATTCTAAAACATGTTATTCTCAACTGGGTGAAACCTAATTATAAACTAATCGCATGCATTGTCTTAACGCCTCCTGAATCGTCAAGGTAACCTCGTCATGCATAAAATAAAATGTTTGCATATCCTTTACAGGACATCGCTGTCAACATCAGCATCTTTCAGCTGACTGTTGATTTCTTGGCAAGATTACGCTCAGTAGTTTCGTCATGCATAGCTATCATTAAATATCTGTATTTTCCCGACTCTTGCTTCACCCTAGGATCTGGCCGACACTCGGTACACTGAAGACAGGCCAGGCCGACTCACGATCAGACTGCATCTGTTGTCATTAGTATTGGGATACTTTCCTGGTTGTTGAAGATGGGACGGCGTCCATATGGCAATTCCCCGAGTGCTGTGATGTCGGTTCTTAAGTCACCTCAACTCAACTCTTATTTCATTGATTTATGCTTTGATTAATCCCATCAGCTCTATTTTCACAAGTAGAAAAGAAAACACCATAAAGGCCCCAATTATAACTAACCGAGAAATCGACAGTTGAACGGTGCCTGAACATCTTTTTCTACAAAATCGAATGGAAGGGAAAGCTCAAAATGAAAAAGAAACAACCTAAAGACTCCAGTATAAGAAATGAGCAGACAAGCTGAAAAGCATCTGATGGCTGTGGAAATGTGATTTCTGAGTCAAATGCAAAGAATACCATGGACAGACAGAAAAACGAATTACCAAGTCCTACAAGAAACACATCAAAACAGTAAAATGATTAGAGAAATTAGACGTACACAGTCAAAATTGTTTGGCCACGTTATGAGAAGATATAAATTGAACAACTTGATGACAACTGGCAAGATTGAGAAAAAAGGGAAGGCAGAGAAATAAATACCTGGATAGCTTGGCCACGTGGTATGATCGAAACAAGAACACTGAGCTGATCCACGACTCTGGTGATCGAGTGATATGGTGAAACATGACCGCCAAAGCTAACCGGCATGGTACATGATGAATGAATGAATAAGAAATCTGTTATCGTCAGCTAAAAGGAATCAGAACATGTTATCTGTACGGGGTAAAATGACAAGGTTACATCTTAATAAACTTCTCTGCGGTTGTGATGTTTCGTTGAACACTCCGCTGGTTACTGAGCTTGGAGAGGTGAATGACAACACAGTTCCCGAGGTGATGGTACGTTTGACCGATGCATTAAGTTCTTTTCGTGGCACAGATGATCTGGATACCAGATCATCGGGTTTAAGAGTTAACACTCAGCCTTCCAGGGGATGAATAAACATAGAAGCCGCCGTGGCAGAGTGGTTTAACACTGGCCTGAAGATCCAATAGTCATGAGTTCGATACGTATCGGTGGCGGATTTTATATTTTATTTTGTTTTTAATGTGACCTTGGCTCCCAGGTCTACGTAATTCTAAAATGAGTACCAGGACATTTTTGGGAAGTAAAGGCAGTGATCCCCCGAGTATGTCGCCCAGCGAGTGCCGATTGGTCTATAAACATATTGGTTTAGCACCATACGCCTAATGCGCTTTAATGTGTGTAAACGGGACCGTTATGGGTTTTTGTTAATAAAGTATTACTAGGCTAATGTATCACACAAATAAGTAAAGGACCCTTACACATGCTGTCTCCTGTGTTGGTGGTGGTAATAATGATCATTGATAATAATGTTGATAATGAATGTGATGATACTGATTATTAAAAAGGTGAATATTATGATTATGATGAATATGTAGGTTGATAAATGTGATGATGGTAATGGTGATGATGTTGGTGGTGATCATATTATTGATGGTGACGATGATAATGATAATTGTGATGATGATGATGATGATGATGATGATGATGATGATGATGATGATGATGATGATGATGATGATGATGATGATGATGATGATGATGGTGGTGATGATACTGATGATGATGGTTATGATCATTATGATGAAGACTGTAGCGGTTATAATGAAGATTATGATAGTGATCATGGTGATGGTGGTGGTAGCGGTAATAATGATGATGAGACGACAATGACGAGCCGAAGAACATTGTAACAACCAATAAGATACGTTGTTATAAATTTCGACTATGGTAAATGATAGACAGCTCAGCAAACCTTCAGTAAGCACGGGTTATCGGTCAGTGGTCGGTATTATCAAAAGCACTTAATTCATGCTACTGGGGAAATATGATCGCCTACGCTACCCGGCATGAAACATGATGACTGAGCGGATCGTCTGTCGCTTCCAATCGTTTGTAACACGATTCTTCTTCTTCTTCTCTTTACCTGTTTAAGTGTTCAACAACAAAAAACGTGAGAGAGAGAGAGAGAGAGAGAGAGAGAGAGAGAGAGAGAGAGAGAGAGAGAGAGAGAGAGAGAGAGAGAGAGAGAGAGAGATTATGTTTCTTCTATGTGACTATTTGTGGCACATGATACTGGGCATTCTTGAGAGGTGACCAAACCATTTCATCCGTTCTTTAATGAAGTGCATGACTTCGGGCCTAGATGTTTTAATTTGTCTCATTTCAAATCAAGATTACACAAATGAAATTCGGTTAAGTGTGGTAAGGATGTATGAATACAATGCATTGTAGGAATCACAAGACATTTTCTATGTCACGTTCAAGTGAACACAGTTGTGCAAACAACATAAAGGCGTTGGTGGTCTTTTTGTCCACGGCCTTCTGTTTTGCGTACTGCCTAGCATTTCTGATACCGAAGTCGCTCATTGCCATGAAGTCAAACTGGCGTGCATCTTTCCTCTGGTCTTCCCATGCCTCTTCCGCCTTCCAGATTTCCGTATAATTCAGATCTCCTAATCAAGGGAGTCTCTGTGGCGAAGTGGTCAAGCCATCTGCCACGCACTCCGAAGATTGTGGGTTCGATTCCTGGCTACGTCTTTCGGTTCATGGGTGCATTTTTCTCGGAGACACATGGGGGTCGTCGCTGGAGTTACGGAGTTTCGTGATTTGTGCTTTGCTTTTGGCAGGTCGCCCTGAGGAAAGAGACCGAACCATATGGGATAAAACCCGGTGCAATGAAATCGATTCTCTTGATTTTCTAAAGACTTTTTCTCTTTATTTTTTTAAATCATAATCGCTTGGTCACATAGGAAGGTGCAAACACACACACACACACACACAAATCCACACACATATCCACACACACACACACACACACATTCACACACATCCACACACACACACATACACACACACAAATCCACACACACACACACACAAATCCACACACGCACACACAAATCCACACACACACACACACACACACATCCACACATACACACATTCACACACATCCACACACACACACACACATACACACACACATACACACACACATACACACACACATACACACACACACATACACACACACACACACACACACACACAAACTGTCCTGATTGCCCTAACTGTATTGATTTATAGTCTGGCTGGATTGAAAGACCGTGGTCATCTTCCCGACCTCGGCCATTAAACGCAATGATATGAATTATTTAGAAACCAGAACTCGAGGAACTACAGCGAACTCACTACTCGATATTGACGTAGAAAATACGGCACTGACTCTTGGTTTCTTTGTAAGTTGTTACAAATGATGTCACATGTCTGTCTGTCGTTGTGGCTACCACATTATGGGAATAGACAATATGGACAATCCGTCCAGACATCCAACAATTCATTCACAACCATTCGTTCATACTCCTGAAAGTGCATTCATTCATACACCCGCTAAACCTCATTCACACACCCTTTCATCATCCAATCTTTTTATCCAATATATTTTCTCTTATCTACATGTCTGCTTGCGTATCTGTTGGTTTGACTGTTGTTTGCCGGTCTGTATGTTAGCCTGTCTGATTGTTTGTTCACCTGCATGTATGTTTGTTTGTCTGTCTGTTTGTCTGCACGACTGTCTCTCGTTCGGACGATATATCAACCTATCTATAAATGTATCGATATGTAAACCAATTGAGCTATTAATTAACATATAAATCAGTCTGTCTGTCTTTCTGTGTCTGATTGCTTGCTTGCTTGTATTTGTCCACCAGTGAACATGATTTAATACACCTTGCACCTGTCAGTGAGAAGTGAGAAGATTCCCCTCGTGATCTAATTGCGCATCTGTTGATATTAAACAAATAGTTAGTGCCCTTTTTACAAGCCCTAAGGCCATTTGGGCAAATGGAGATAGACCCATATTGTTATATTGCCACATTTCTGCAACGTTTTGCCGTCGTTAAATGCATTCAGTCTGTCTGCCAGCATTATCAGACAGATTACGTCTCTATTTCTATATTTAACAATCGACACATGCACTGACGATTTCTTCTTCTATGTTCACCTTCCGACGTCAATATGAATAAATTCGAAGAAAGTAGCAGTCAACTTAAGCTTTTGGGACATATCCACAATTTTTGTCCTCAAATGAAGCAGGTGTAGGCCAAGATAGTTTTCTCTGTTTTGCATGTTTGACCATGCAGCTAGGTTACCAACTAGCAGTATACCATAAAAAGCAGTGATATACAGACCAAATAGTAGCAGAGAAAGAGGCCGACCACGTAAACGATGGACGGATGGAATAACAGAGTCCATGGGAATATCGATACACCGGCCATGAGCGGGCGCTGTCTCTGTTTATACTTCACCTCGACACCGCAAGGTACAAGAGGAACATGATAAGATGAGATGAGCATGGTGGACACTCCAGCAACAAATGTTTAGGTTTAGCTGTCATTGTACCATTGGCACCTTGCTGTCTTGACAGACGATAGTTTGTGCTTTAAAAAGGCATAATAACTTTTACCTATGGAGGTAGCGAATGTGACTGATAAGGCCAATTCGCGCTGAAAATGTTCGTTCACAGTGGGTGCATGTGAACACGTGGTCATTTCCACCATCATGCACCATCTTACGTCTCGCACGCTCGGTGAGTGACTTATCTGCAATAATTTTCTCCTTTGTCTTTATTCCATTTCTGATGTTTGCCCTCCATGCAACACGTTCAGCGGCGACTTACTCCCAATGTGAATTATCAATGCCTGTATCAATCACGTCCAGCTTACACACATCTTTGTATCGTAGTAGAGGCCAACCCTGAGATCTCTTACCAATCTGTAATTCACCAAAAAAGATGTCCTTTGGTATTCTGCCATCATCCATCCTCATGTCATTGTACCAATCCCAGTAAAATGCATCAGTATCTCCTATCTTTAATTTATTAAACATATGTTTCAATCTGTCGTGTCCTTAGTGGCTGAGTTGGTAATATGCTGTTAGCTCGATATGCTACAGATTCTTAATAAATGTTTCATTTATCCAGACGCATATTTGGGTCATGAGTCTGTGATGTGAAAGTGTCATCACATGTTGTAGGCCTGAGAGAAGTGAGGAAAGTGTGGCCAATCTTATCGTTCTTTGGCAAGCGACCAGCCCGGCATCTAATCCGTGTCCGACCAAGCTCATGACATTACCAGTGCAGTTCCCTATCAAGTTCGCCAGCTCGCTCGCCACACACTTCACCTAGGCATTTGTTAAACATTACAAACAGCGAAGATTGCACAGACGACGTGCAGGCATCACATGATGTCAGGTTTACAAGATTATCCAATAGTAGGTCGTTTACGCCGGCTTTGTGGCTTAGAGGTTATGAATTTTCTCCATATTCTCGTATACTCTCGTTGGTAACGTGATGACGGTGAGAATCAGCAGTGGTTCAAATCGCATCGGTAACTTACGGGGTATGTGAGCCGGCCGCTCAGAAAGCAATGGCAAACTACTGAGCTTAATCTTGCCAAGAAATCAACATACAGCTGAAAGATGCTGGTGTTGACAGCGATGTCCTGTAAAGGATATGAAAAAAAAAAGGTCGTTAACAGAACGTAGATCTCCATCGTCGTTTTATTTGAAGCCGGTCTCTTCTTCCGGGGCCGATGCTTCTCGTTACTCTTTTAAAACCACTGTGACATTTAATCATCAGAAATCTCATGTCTCTGAGACACGGTGCTGTTTGTGATACAGGTGTCTCCTATGTTCAGATTGTGTAGAATGTTAATAAGATTCTTCTTCGCGACCCATGAAATTCTACGAATTTTCTATAAGTTCAAATTCAAAACTTTAAAAAAAAAAAAAAAAAAAAAGTTCTACTCTCCCCTCACCCATAACCCCCCGCCCCCCCCCCCACACACACACACACAATCATTACGTGTCATGCCAATGTCAAGCGTGTGAGGCCATGTTTCTCCATCTCACACGATCACCGATCAGTCTTGTGAGGCCATGTTTCTCCATCTCACACGATCCCCGACCAGTCTTGTGAGGCCATGTTTCTCCATCTCACACGATCACCGACGAGTCTTGTGAGGCCATGTTTCTCCATCTCACACGATCACCGACGAGTCTTGTGAGGCCATGTTTCTCCATCTCACACGATCACCGACCAGTCTTGTGAGGCCATGTTTCTCCATCTCACACGATCCCCGACCAGTCTTATGAGGCCATGTTTCTCCATCTCACACGATCACCGACCAGTCTTGTGAGGCCATGTTTCTCCATCTCACACGATCACCGACCAGTCTTGTGAGGCCATGTTTCTCCATCTCACACGATCCCCGACCAGTCTTGTGAGGCCATGTTTCTCCATCTCACACGATCACCGACCAGTCTTGTGAGGCCATGTTTCTCCATCTCACACGATCACCGACCAGTCTTGTGAGGCCATGTTTCTCCATCTCACACGATCACCGACGAGTCTTGTGAGGCCATGTTTCTCCATCTCACACGATCCCCGACCAGTCTTGTGAGGCCATGTTTCTCCATCTCACACGATCACCCACCAGTCTTGTGAGGCTATGTTTCTCCATCTCACACGATCCCCGACCAGTCTTGTGAGGCCATGTTTCTCCATCTCACACATCACCGACCAGTCTTGTGAGGCCATGTTTCTCCATCTCACACGATCACCGACGAGTCTTGTGAGGCCATGTTTCTCCATCTCACACGATCACCGACCAGTCTTGTGAGGCCATGTTTCTCCATCTCACACGATCACCGACCAGTCTTGTGAGGCCATGTTTCTCCATCTCACACGATCCCCGACCAGTCTTGTGAGGCCATGTTTCTCCATCTCACACGATCACCGACCAGTCTTGCATCAGCTCTGTATTCTTGTCCGGATTATGACATGTGGTCAAGCCATCAAGGTGTGTTATATTTTTCCCCCTCTTGCTCTACTATCACTAATTACACCAGTTGTCACTCAGGAGGAACGGCTGGATGAGTGGCTAGAATGCCGGATTCTCCTTCGGGAGACCCGGGTTCGAATCCCCTGTAAGGTGTGGAGTTTTTTTTTCTGCCGGCAGCAAATAGAAAACTCTAATCTAGAAAACTCGAACTCTAATTCCTCAGGCTCAAAGACCCCCCTGCCATATACCGCAAGGTACTATATTAGCAGTAAATGACAGTGACAGTCACTAGGTGTTCACATTTATTTCTCATTATAACGTGCCCAAAAATCGTGACCATCTAATTTCTCATATGAATTTATGACTGTCATTTCCTTCGTGAAATACTTTCTCGATCATTTTTCTGACCTTCCTTGATATTCTTGGTATGTTTCTGCTTGCCAATTCTCCATATTTAACGTCCAAACAGCAGTATAATTTCGTTTTGGCACTTCAACTCCTACAAGAAACCTATGACAATAGTAAACTGATTAGAGAAGTTACACGTAACCTGTCAAGATATTTGGAGCAAGTTATGAGGGGAAAAAACTAGAAAACGTACAAACTCAAATGACAAAAGCACAGACCTAACCCAAGAACGGTGGTTGTGTTACATGACTAAACATGAGCGCCCACGCTTATCGGCATTCCACATGGTAATAATAAGTTGAGTGTTTAACACACTCTAACCTTCAGCAAGATAATGTTAACAAACATTTTGAATCTCGGTTTACAGACCGTGGTACTCATCTCTTAAATATTTCTTCGCAGGCTCTGTGGGGTTACGGACGCATTTCATAATCCCGCATACCGCGTTCGAAACACAGCTGTGGGCGATTTGACAACAGACCGCCTTGCAGTGGTTTTTATAAAATGTTATGAGTGCCAGTAGTTCAGAAAGCAATGGCAAACTACTAAACCTAAAACTTGCCAAGATATGACAAATAGCCAAATATTGCTGGGTTTGACTATGACGTCCTGTAAAGGAAATGCAAGTAACTTTCAATGAATCGCCTGAGAGCTATGGTGGCATAGAGGTTGGTCCGCTGGCTTTTCAACGTGGTGTTTCGGGCTCAGTCTCTAGTAGTGACAGCATTTGTTCCCACCGATAGGGCTGTGAGATCTACCTAGCCCCGTAACACGAGATCCGGATAAATGTTGGAAATTTCCGGCGATTGAGGGAGCGCAAGGACGTGTTCTGGTCACCAGAACAACTGTATGCCATGATCTGGTATAAATGACCGCCAGTCACTTGACAGGTCTGTCATGAAGTCCTTATTTTATCGAGTTCTCAAACATGAGCTGCTTTCCAAGTCTGTTGTCTGTCTGGCTCGATCGCTGACAATAAGTACTTCATGACTCCTTCATCCATTATTTGTCAACAGGAAATTGGAAAATGTGTTTTTCTGGACATTGTGAGGAGAGGATGTTTGGGAATAAGTTTCATTTGTAGAACGTCATCAGTGTTATCATCGTCATGATCGTCATTATCTTGCCAGTTGGCGTTGGTGACCATGTATCGTCAGAACATCCATTTACTAGCAATGCGTTTCAGTTTATGTATTATCTTTTCATGATGTAATGAGAGACAGATTATTCTCTGCCCTTTCTCTCTCATGCACACTCTGTGCACTTCAGTATGTATGTGTATTTCTGAAAGTTTCTAACACTCTTCGTGTATTATAATATCTCTCTCTCTCTCTCTCTCTCTCTCTCTCTCTCTCTCTCTCTCCCCCACACACACACACACACACACACACACACACACACACACACATACACATTATATCTCTGTCTGTATTCCTAAATATTTTTTTTTCGTAGATGTTATGAGTGGCTAGAGTATACACCCACAGACACTAACACAAACACACCTACGCACACAAACACACACACACACACACACACACACACACACACATACTGCAAGGTTGTGACAGAGATTACAAAGACATCTGTAAACGTTAAATGATTAATTGAGGACAATTGCATACTATGAATGCCTACAGGAGATATGTGCAGCTTAAATAATCATTATCATGAGGAGCTTGCCTATTAATTCATTGCTACGATTGTATAGTTGAATGACACAGACGGACTTCATCACTCGTCTGGTGGTATCATTTTATTTTTAAATCTTACCGATTGATTATTCCTTGATTGCTGTATTGAACATTATCGTTGCAAAACTAACATGGTACCACACATAATACAAGTATGTCCTTAATAGTGTCGACAAAGGCATGATTGCCACCAAGCTAGTTCGAAAAACGAATGAATATGGAGAAAAATAGGAAACTCAACGAAATGACAGACACATATAGATAAGCACGAACGATCGATTCGATCAACATCTTTATTAATGAATACACAAGCTAGAAAACGAACTATTACAATCACAAATAAGTCGTACACATATTTCAATGATTACCACAAACAATCAGATGGGTGGATTACTTTGTAATTTACATGATATATTGGAGTAACATATGTATGGAACATGTCTGACAGTATGCGAGACACGAGATTTAGTATAACGTCAAAGCCACACAGCATAGACTATAAGAAGAAAGTAAACCACTGCTTTCAGCTTATATTTACTATTTTTCTAACAATAAACACACATACATTGGCATCACTTGTTACTTTGATAGCATCACAGTTTCCCTGATGACTTACCACACACACACACACTCACACACACACACACACACACACACACACACACACAACCACCCACCTACCCACTCATCCTCCCACACACACACACACACACACACTCACACACACACACACACACACCCACACACACACACACACACACTGATAAACCGTTGAAGATCCATTCTTCATAGATCATCTTCTCGATGGGGATTCGAACACATCAACGTAGCCGGAGTGGGATCATGTTGCACGTCCTTTGAAGAACGTTGTTATTAAACCCAAGTTGATTTTTATATGCTGTTTTACATCCAGTAGTTTGCCATTGCTTTCTAAACGAGAATTCAACGTTTAAGTCCAACTTAAAGGCCTAGGAATAAACCCACTACCTTGTCAACAGCGTAGAGGAAGTTAAAGAGCAATCACTCTTAATCTTTCTGCGACGCTGTCCTCTTTATGATGTTACTCTTGTCTAATGTAATTCGCATATCCTTTACAGGACATCGCTATCAACAGCAGCATCTTTCAGCTGTCTGTTGATTTCTTGGCAAGATTACGCTCAGTAGTTTGCCATTGCTTTCTGAGCGGCCGGCTCAGTTATCCCGCAAGTCACCAGCGGGGGTCGAACCGCCTCAGCTCTCGCCCGCTACGAGACTCTGCGTGATAAACGGGATTACGGAGAAAGTGTTGTAACCCCTCGGCCAGAGAGACCGGCTGTCTAATGTAATAGTTAATTGCATATCCTTTACACTACGTAGCAGTCACGGGAGCAGCATTTTGTTGTTGCTGTTTGTGATTTCTTGGCAATTATAGTTCAGAAGTTTGCCATTGTTTTCTGAACTGTCGGTACTCATACCATTGTATGAAAATCAACGCAAGTCGTCCTGATGCCAAATCACCCGCTGCCGTGCTTAGAACGCGGTATGCGGGATTGCGAATTACTTGCGCAACCCTTTCGCCACAGAGTAATAGTAAACATTAAAAGACACGTTGTTCCTGGAGGAATTAAGATTATTTCTTATTTCATTTATTTATTTTTTTTGAATTTGTCTACTACATTTTCTTTTATCCTACTGTTTTTGCCGTGAAGTGTCGCAGAGATGGGGTAGATGTAATGTTCTGTGTTTCGCTTATCCTGTTGCTTGTGCTAATGTCATATTTGATTTCGTCAGTGTCTCTTGTCCTCATTCTAACCAACTCTTGGTGGGTCGTCCTCTCACCTAGTATCCCGATGTGCTCACATACAACGATCTAGCCGCTGGCTGATCTTGTTCCATTCTAGCTAAATGCCCGAACGTTTGATTTCTTTGGTGTTATATAAGGTCAGCAATAGGGATTATCCTTACACTCGTTCTTAGTTTCACATTTGTACCTCTATCTCTTCTCATTTTTCCCAGCTGAGTTTTGTTTGGCATCTAATTTTACTTACATGATGTGAAGGATTGATAATGAAGTGGGACAGTATCAGCCAATTAAGAGAGGTGTTAGGCAGGGATGTGTGATGTCTCCAGATCTTTTTTCCCTATACAGTGAAAATATTGTCAGAAATGTAGAGGATATAAATGGAATCAGCATTGGAGGACGAAACATCAATAACATTAGATATGCAGATGATACAGTATTAATTGCAGACAATGCACAGGACCTGCAACAATTAGTAGATGCGGTTGTTGTACACAGTGAGCAACTGGGGTTAGAATTAAATTGTAAAAAGACTCAGGTTATGGTCGTCACTAGGAAGGAAGAAGTGCCACGATGTAATATACAAGTAAATGGAAGTATTCTTCAACAAGTGAATCGGTACAATTATCTTGGAACAGTTATACCATCTGATTGGAGATGCCTTGAAGAGATTAGAACAAGAATCGCCTTGGCGAACGTAGCCTTTAGCAAGATGAAAAACATTCTGACCAATAAAAAGTTGTCAATTGAAACGAGAAAAAGAGTGTTGAGGGGATACATAAAGCCTGTTCTTTCGTATGGATGTGAAACTTGGACAATGAGCAGTCAGGCTGAAAAGCATCTGATGGCTGCAGAAATGTGGTTTCTGAGGAAAATGCAAAGAATACCATGGACAGACAGAAAGACCAATGACCAAGTACTACAGGAGACAAATGAACATCGTAGACTGATTAGAGAAATTAGACGTAGACAGTCAAACATTTTTTGGACATGTTATGAGAAGAAATGGATTGGAGAACTTAGTGACAACTGGCAAGATCGAGGGGAACAGACCAAGAGGAAGACCGAGAGGAAAATACCTGGATGGCTTGGCCACATGGCATGGACGAGACAGGAACACTGAGCTGATCCACGACACTGGTGATCGAGTGAAATGGCGAGTCATGACCGCCCACGCTTTTCGGCATGGCACATGATTGATTGATTGATGTGATTATACGCCTATATTTTTGGCCTGGTCTCCCTTGCCTAGGGGTTAACAACTGTCTCCGTAATCGCGTATATTCACGTGGGTAACGCAGTTGCGTGAGATTCGGTAGCGGAATGCGTCGCGTTGGTTACCTACGGGGGTATATGAGCCGGTCGCTCAGAAAGCACTGCTAAGCGTAATCTTGCCAAGACATCAACAGCAGCTGAACAATGCTGGTGTTACAGCAATGTCATGTAAAGGATATGCGGAAAAAAAAATGTCTAGGCCTGTCACGTCTGACGTTGGTAACCTAACTTTGGGACCAATAAAGCGTCTATTAGCTTCTTTTATTTTTCCTTTTTTTTTTTTTTTTTTTTTTTTTTTTTTGATATTTGAAAGTATTAGAATAGATGCTATAATATGTATGCTGTTTGCTTTCTGTATTTTCGACGCTATTTCTCTATTCCATCTTCCATCTTTTATAAACACACTGCCCTGACACTTGTACTCTCTAACTTTTAAAAACTATTGTCCACTTATATATACTTACGTTATATTGCACTGGTCCACTTGTCATCTGTGGTCACTGGTCCACTGGTCCATCTGTGTCAGGTCTTAGTCAGATATGACTGAGCTACCGTATGACAGTAGACGGTACTACCTGCTTTCTGTCAGCGCCGAATGTTGGGCGGCGCTTACCAAACCCGACACCCCACATTGTGCCAACGGCTTCGGGCGGAAGAGCGCAATTGGGAGGGTACAAGCCTTATCCTGGTGCGAGGAAATGCAACCCAAAGACAAAATAAGTCATGGCAGGGCAGACCAGGCCCTAAGCCTTGGTTGGCAGCTGGTCTAGGATTGACGCTCCGACAGGCGGACAGTTAGAGCATTGCTCTGCTGATCCGGCAGCTTCTGCAGCTTGTCTTGTTCCAGGTGTATAGGTGTTAACTTTCCTCTGGAGTGAACTAGGCAGGCCGAGAGAGGGATCATGCTGCATGGGCAACACATGGTTTCTTTATTTTAGCCCAGGCTTTGTGCTATGGAGAGGCAATAACTCCATCCCTGGTCTTAACCGATCTCGGAATCAAAGCGAGAGGCAACTGTTACGGGTTATAAGTCCTTGTCAGTTGGCGTAGACGCGTTGCCTCTGACGGTGGGAGACACCTACAGGTGTCACTGATCAGCTACCGCCCGCCTCAAGCTGGGCAGCCCCCGGCCAATTGGGTGCTGATCCGCCATAGCCTGCCTGCTTCAATTGGTGCTTGGGGCTAGGACAAAATCTGAATCGCAGGCTGTAAAACCAATGCACGAGGTACTAATAAAAAGAATAGTAGAAACCTCAAGCTACGGCCTGCAACCTGGAACGTGAAAACCATGTGTTCAGGATTTTCCACTGACTTGACAAATATTGACTATGTGAGAAAAACGGCTGTGATTGATGCTGAACTCAATCGTCTTAACATTGACATTGCTGGCCTGCAGGAGACTCGCCTCGCTGAGGAAGGGTCACTCAGGGAAAACAATAACACCTTTTTTTTGGAAGGGAAGAGGGCAGGCAGAAAAAAGGCAACATGGTGTGGGATTTGCAGTGAAGAATTCGCTACTGGGAATGATTGATATCCCAGCTGGAGGTAATGAAAGATTATTATCACTGCGCTTGACAACCTCTTGGGATTTGCCACCATTCTCACTGCATATGCACCGACACTCGCTTCATCTGATGATGTAAAGGATACGTTCTATGAGCAGCTAGACTCTGCGATCAAGGTAGTTCAAAATCCGACTACATTTATATGCTCTGTGATTTCTATGCTCGTGTGGGCAAGGACTCGAATTCATGGCCAGTGTGCCTTGGAAAATACAACATCGGTCGCATGAATGATAATGGGCAAAGGCTGCTGGAGCATTGCACTAGAAATGACCTATGTATTACAAACTCCTTTTTTATAACAAAAGAGCTGCATAAGGTCACATGGAAACATCCAAGATCCGGCCATTGGCATCAGCTGGACTTCATTATCACACGGAGACAACATCTGAACCATACATCATTAACTCGAAGTTACCACAGTGCTGACTGTGATACAGATCATTCCTTGGTTGTTGCAAGGGTTAGACTGAGACCAAAGAGACTCTACACAGCTAAACACAAGTCTAGCCCCAGGATTAATATTATAAACACTCACGATCCTGGAAAGTGCTTTGAATTTCAACAGCAACTTGAAGACGCTTTCAATGATACATCAGAAAATTGTATAGTAAATGATAAATGGAGTAAACTTAAGGAACCTATTTATAAAACAGCGGTAGGGGTTTACGGCACTGTGGATCATATGAGGCAGGACTGGTTTGCGGCAAACAGCCAGATACTGCAGCCCTTGATTGGTAAAAAGAAGATAGCTCTCTTAAGAAACAAGGTAAGACCAACGCGTAGCACTCTCAGTGAGCTGAAGCAAGCTAGGAAGGATGTACAAAAGGCTGCCAGGCAGTGTGCGAATGGCTATTGGATCAAGTTATGTGAGTCTATTCAAATCGCAAGTGATAAGGGAAACATCAGAAGCATGTATGAAGGGATAGGGAAAGCCTGTGGTCCAATGATCAAAAGAAGTGCACCGCTGAAAACCTTGACTGGAGAAATCATCACTGATAAGAAACAGCAGATGGATAGATGGGTCGCGCAAGGCTCCAGGTAAGGATGGGATTCCAATAGAGGTAATCAGGAGTGGGCAAGAAACACTCGCTCTACAGATCCACCAGCTAATAGAGCTATGCTGGCGAGAAGGACAAGTCCAAAAGGATTTCAAAGATTCAAACATCATAACGTTGTACAAGAACAAGAGCGATCGGAGCGACTGTAACAACTATAGGGGTATCTCACTTCTGTGTATTGTTTGGAAAGTATTTGCCAGAATTCTCCTGCGCAGTCTTCAAGTCCTAGGAGATCAAGTCTACCCCGAATCACAGTGCTGCTTCCGTCAGAACCGGTCTACCATTGATATGATATTCTCATTGCGACAGATGCAAGAAAAATGACGGGAACAAAATCAGCCACTGTTTATTGCCTTTATCGACCTCACAAAGTCATCCGATTTGGTCAGTTGTGAGGGTCTGTTCAAAGCACTAAAGAAGATTGGCTGCCCACCAACTCTTCTGTCCATTGTGAAATCGTTCCACACAGGCATGAAGGGTATAATCAAGTTTGATGGCTCAACTTCAGAAGAGTTTGAAATCAAGAGTGGAGTTAAGCAAGGTTGTGTACTATCCCCCACCCTCTTTGGGATATACTTTTCACTTCTACTGAAATATGCCTTTCGTGATCAGGATGACGGTATATACATTCACTCACGCTCAGATGGTGGCCTCTATAATGCTCAGAGATTGAAGGCCAAGACCAAAATTAGGAGGGTACTAATCAGAGAGTTGCTTTTTGCGGATGATGCTGCGATTACGACTCACTCTGAGGAAGAATTACAACATCTACTATCTGAATTCTCCAATGCTTGTTCTGAATTTGGTTTAACAATTAACAAAAAGAAGACACAGATTATGTCACAAGGTGCACATGGTGTACCATCAATCTTTATTGAGACGCCGAACTGGAGATAGTAGACCATTTTACATATCTAGGATCAGAGGTAAATAGCAAATTATCCCTCGATCAGGAAATCAACATCAGGATTGGCAAGGCAGCAACAACAATGAACATGTTAGCAAAATGAGTCTGGGAGAACAGGAAGCTTACTGCCAAAACAAAAGTCCTCGTCTACCAAGCCTGTGTCCTTAGTACTCTTCTTTATGGCAGTGAAACCTGGACAACTTACTCACGCCAAGAGAAACGTTTAAACAGCTTTTATATGCGGTGTCTGCGAAGAATACTTGGTATTAAGTGGCAAGACAAAATCACAAATACTGAAGTATTGGAAAGATCAGGTTGTGTGACGGTGTATTCCATGCTCAGTCTTCGTAGATTTAGATGGGTAGGACATGTTAGGAGGATGGATGATGGTAGAATACCAAAGGACATCTTTTTTGGTGAATTACAGACGGGTAGGAGATCTCAGGGTCGGCCTCTACTACGATACAAAGATGTGTGTAAGCGGGACATGATTGATACAGGCATAGATAATGCAAATTGGGAGCAAGTCGCCGCTGAACGTGTTGCATGGAGGGCAAACATCAGAAATAGAATAAAGAGAAAAGAGAAAGTGATTGCAGATAAAGCACACACAGAGCGTGAGAGACGTAAGATGGTGCACAATGGTGGAAATGACCATGTTTTCACATGCATCTACTGTGGGCAAACATTTGCAGCAAGAATTGGCCTTACCATCCACACTCGCCACCGCCATGGGTCGTAGTTATTAAGCCTTTTTGAAGCACAATGTACCAAACTATCGTCTGTCAAGACGGAAAGGTGCCAATGACTGGTCCACACACTAAAAACACACCATGTGCAGGCTTGCTTTGAGAGCAACTTCGTTTCATGTTTGGCGACAGTAACATAAAGCTACAACTCGACACCCGAAGGTACAAGAGGAACAAGATGAGATGAGATGAGATGAATATGAAGCTAATTACTTCAGATCGACTTTCAGTTGAAATCCCCTCCACTTGCCCATGCACAGATTACCAGCAGAGAACAGTAGAAATAATGAAATGGAATACAAGCCAAGCATTTTATTTTATCTGTTATTGTAGTCTCAAATACGGAAGTCACTTTAAGAGTACTACATTTGTGACGCACGTTATATAAAAAGTAACATCATCATGTGCCATGTCGAAAAGCGTGGGCGGTGATTCTTCTTCTTCTTCTTCTTCTTCTTCTTTTTCTTCTTCTTCTTCTTCTTCTTCTTCTTCTTCTTCTTCTTCTTCTTCTTCTTCTTCTTCTTCTTCCTCTTCTTCTTCTTCTTCTTCTTCTTCTTCTTCTTCTTCTTCTTCTTCTTCTTCTTCTTCTTCTTCTTCTTCTTCTTCTTCTTCTTCTTCTACTTCTTCTTCTTCTTCTTCTTCTTCTTCTTCTTCTTCTTCTTCTTCTTCTTCTATCTTCCTCTTCTTCTTCTACTTCTCCGACTTCTGCGTTCGTCTGGAATGTTGTTTTAGACGCAGATGGGTTGTGCCTGTTTACGGCAAAGCTGCGATATTTAAACCTTTCGGCCGACACATCCGACTTTTTTCGCCATCACACACGATCACCAGAGTTATCGATCACTTCTGTATTCTTGCCTCGACCATGCCATGTGGTCAATACTTCCAGATATTTACGTCTCTACCTTCCCCTTGTTCTTATACCCCCAGTCTTGCCAGTTGTCCCCGTGTTCTATAGTTTATTACTTCTCATAAAGTGCCAAAAAAGTTTGACTTTATACTTCTAATTTCTTTAATCAGTTTACCTCCCCCGATGTGTCTCCACCTTGACGTGGTGGGGGAGCTTGCGTGTCCCATCGACCCCATTTGCTTGCTGATGGATGAAAAACTACACATCGGACAGCTTATGGGATAGGGACCAGACTAAGAGAGACACAACCTGCTGCTCTGCAGGTGAGACTGAGGATAGCAGTCTAAAATTTAAATCAGGCGCACGAAGGCAGAAGTTCTTGGTCCGGACAAAACACTAAAGGCTCCCTGTCGAGGGCTGTGGCTGAACGCCTCTAAGCCACAAACCCTTGGACCTGAGAGCCAGACCGATACCCACCTTTCGAAAAATAAAGGCGTGATACTGAGCAAGCTACATGCCCAGGTCTGATACAAGTTCGAAGGCTCTCAGCTGGGGGATATGAGAGTTTCCCGGATGAGAGGGCCAGGCCGTTTCTCGTTCACCGCTGCACGAAGGTAAGGTGCTGAGCCGGCAGCACAAGTAGCCTACCTCGTGAGCGAGTACAAAAAGTCAAAAAGTGCCCCAGTCGAAGAAAATGGTTGCGAAAACTGTCTGTATCTAACTCATAGAGAGTGTAGACAAAAGTGGAAGAACGTCTCAATGACGCAAAATGGAACGCACGGCGAGCGAACCTATTGCGTGGTCCGAAGTCAAAAGCAAAAGCTTACCGAGTGGGTGTCGCTCGCAGTCTGACCGTCCCTGGTGTGTGCTTGAGCGATCAGTTGCAAACGAGTTGCCCAACACTTGGAAGTGAGGAACTAAAGCAGTCATGAGCAGGACGTGGCAACTCCTCGGGTGAGCCCAGTCACAGAGCAATATGTGCCGGCTCTGCAATTATGGAAGCCTCCTTGGATAGCGAGGGAATGCCCATGGTCTGCCCCTGCCTTCCCTTGAGGGCCGACCACGATGTCGTTCATCATTCTATCTTGACCAGCTGAGATGTTAGCGACATCACAACAGTCCAACGTGCCTCGAAACCAGAGGAAGGCTAACCTCATTAAAAAATGCCCGCTGAAGTCGGAAGTGTCGTCCTACGGGTGGCAAACTAACAATTGACACTACGCAATTACGTCCGAGTGAAATGTCTCGTCCGAATGTCTCTCGTGCTAGGAACAGCTCTGACTACCTAGTTTCCGAATGCCGCTCTTGTTCGGAACAGCTCTGACTGGGTAGTTTTCCGAATGTCTGTCGTGCCTGGAACAGCTCTGACGGGCGCAACGACAAGCACATGTCCGAAAACTCGCTGAGTGGATGCCGTCTGCAAACCTGTCTGGTTTGTCCGGGAATGACCCGGGGAAACGAAATGACCAATATATTGAAGTGAGGATTTAAAGCAGTCATGTGCAGGACGTGATGATTTCCCTCGGTGCGCCCAGATCCAGGGCGTTATGTGTCGGCCCTGCAACTATGGAAGCAACCTTGGATGGCGGAAAATGCTATGGACTGTCCCTGCCTTCCTTTGAGGGATGACCGTTGTCTTCGACCGTTCCATCCTGGCCAGCTGGGTTGCAGACGGCACCGCAAAAGTGAGAGTCTCCCAGGAATGCTACCTGGTCAAAAAAGCACGCTAAAGTCGATGTGTTGGCCTACGGGTTTCGGCCCAAGGGCGCATAACAGACACAACGCAATCACATCTGGAAAAAAACACTCCGGATGATCGTAAAGAAGAAGAAGAATCAGTTTACGGTTTTCATTTGCCTCTAGTAGGACGTGCTCATTGGATTATCTGTCTGTCCGTGATATTCTTTGTATTTTCCTCAGAAACCATATTTCCACTGCCCTTAGATGTTTTTAAGCTTGTCTGCTTATTGTCCACGTTTCACATCCATTAAAAGTACAGGCATCGTATATATATATATATATATATATATATATATATATATATATATATATATATATATATATATATATATATATATGCCGGTCTCTCTGGCTGTGGGGTTACAACACTTTCTCTCTGTAATCCCGTTTATCACGCAGAGTCTCGCAGCGGAGCGAGAACTGAGGTGGTTCGACCCCCGCTCGTGACTTGCGGATACTGAGCCGGCCGCTCAGAAAGCAATGGCAAACTACTGAGCGTAATCTTGCCAAGAGATCAACAGACAGCTGAAAGATGCTGCTGTTGACAGCTAAGTCCTGTAAAAGGATACGCAAAAAAAAAAAATATATATATATATATATATATATATATATATATATATATATATATATATATATATATATATATATATATATATATATATATATATATATAAGAATATTCCAATTTACCCGTATATCACATTGTGGTGTTTCTTTCTTCTTAAGTTAAAATCTAATACATAGATAGCCGCCAGCGTCTGTGGCTTAGAGTTTAGTTGCTTGCTTGCTTGTGTTCGTTGGCTTGAGCTCCAACGCGAAGTCCTGTATGTCGGATGAAGGCATCCTGTTGTCCAACATCAGTGTGATGTCATAAAGGACCTGAGTTTTGCGTGAGTATCCGTTGTCCCATGTCTGGCTTATTGGTGTGCAGACTGGTGGTTCCTCGCCGTACAGGCAGACACTCTCCGACTTCGGAGGAATCGGCGATCCTACTGACTTTAGCCAGGACCCCGAAGGGACCTGTTGCCCAGGACGCTCGACGAGGACGCGTCAATAGGTCTTGGCCAGTATATAACCCGGCCCTGGTGCCTTGGAAACACCTCTGCGTCCCTAGAGTTTAGTAAAAGGTAGCTTCACAATACCCCGACATAGCGAGCCCAGAGTTCACACAGTGTGACAAAACGACGCAAGATCTGTGCTTTGTCGCTGAGGTTCCGCTTGAACACGGCGCGTCATCCGGTACTTCCCTAGTTATAAAATAAACTGGAGAAAGTCGAGGATGTTTCTTCGGCTATATTGTTCTTGAAGCACCTGGACTTGCGTGACCAAGGTTGCTAAGTACACTCACAGTATCTCGTGCAGGGAGAAAATAGATTCTCCCGTGCGGAGAACCCAGGTTTCTCGCCGAAGTTGAGACACAACATGTTGCACTATTTCTCCGTGCGAGTTGAGAAGCACGTAGAAAGGAATTAGACAGTAGGCGCTCATTCACTTTCGATCTCTCGGTGTGTGAGGACGCACAGCCAATTTCGGCTTACTGTCATTCATAAAGGCAAGCTGGCCATCAGACAGTTTTGGTAGCTGACTTGTGGTCTGTTCACCGGTTCAGGAAAATACCTATTTAATTAATTTACCGTTGTAATTGAACGTAAAAAGCGACTGTACGGTAACTCATTAAATATGCTGACGAGTCGGCATTACTAATTAGTTGACGATCGATAAGCCGGTTTGAAAGTAGGACATAGTACAGGAGTGTACCGCACTGTTGACAAAAATGTGTTGTACCTGTGTAGTTTCTCTTACAGCTTAGTGACAAGTCCGTTACATCGGCAAAATGTACAGGATTGTCGGTAATTGTATATGGTAAGTATTTGCCTATATTAGGTTAGCCATACCATTATAGGGAGCTGTTTACTGTCGTATTTTGTGAACCTAACTTATGTCAGTTAGTATCTGATGTTAGTAGGGCTTCTTGAATAGACAGGTAAGTTGATAGTGTGAGGAATTCAGACAGTGAAGTGCCTAGTTGCAAGGAAAACAGAGCACGTACTGCCAAGCCTGAGGAATCGATGTAGCTATTTTGTGATAACTAAATAGTGATTTTATTTCGTGGAAATGTGGAATTCTGTGAAGCAGTGATCTTATGTTTGTGCTATATATATATATACCAATACGATATTGGTGTGGCGTATATATTAGGTAATGTAGTGCAGTACTTACATGAGCGATGTACGGACCGACGAAGTGGTTCGATGCGATATGACTCTGCGTTACCGTCGCGATGTGATAATGCGCTCTAGATTCTTTTCTTTGCTGTCCTGTTATTTTCATACTGGCATGAGTACGTGAGTGCTGATGCGATGTATGTATGGAAGGCGCAGGGATGTTGAATGAGGCACGGGGACAAATGGGATATGGGGACTGAGTGCAAGTCTATTAAAGTATATGACTGGCAAACGTGAAGTTCGGTCATGGCCCAAGGCTAATCCGCTTGGGAGGAGACCAGAACTGGAGGGGCACCTTTGAACATGTAGGAGAAACATGTTTTGACTTGGATGACTTCTGGTCTCTAGATAAGAGTAACCCAGAAGAGTTTCGCTGCCAGATGGGAAAGATACCCCACCAGCGAACAGGAAAGCTGTACATATAAATGTTGAGGTGTTATTACTTGATTTAATACCTTAATTAAGATGATAACCATTATTGTATGTACGATGTATGGGAGGGGTCAAGGGACCTCCTTTCCTTGACTTAGTTTCTATGAAAATACTAGAACTATTACAGCTACTCATTATAGCAACAGCGACTTAAGAATAGTGGTATGAGAGGCATATGATCAGACCCGACATTCTCGGAACACAATCTGTCCGACGGGCTGTTCTATGGGTCATCTGACATTGGACTGATACCCATGCTTCAATTCTACTCATATAGAGATGATGCCCTAATTAGATGAAAACTAATTAGTGTGACTGAAGGCTGTTTATTCAGTGATTTGATGCATGTGAGCCAATGTTGGGCCGAATACTCTCACCTACCGCTCTTCCTTTCAGGTGTTGCCTGTTGATGAACCAGGATGCCTGTTTTATGAAACCACTACGTCTGTAAGGGCGAGTAACCATTTACGAACCGACCATGCCTGATTGTGAACCATCATGCTTGATTGTAATCAACGAGGTTTGTTTATGAACCATGATGCACCACTATCTATGATACGGTTTGTTCCATAACCTGAAGCTATCATGCCTGTGTAGGTTAATCGACTGAAATACAGTGGAAAAATGATGATCAGCTCGTTCCAGGGAGACTTGCCAAGGTGGGGCAGTGTCATAGCTCTGGGGGCACATCAGTTCCATTGACGGTGTTAACATCCGCCTAAACGCGGAAAATACCAGGTGGTACCTATCGGCACTAACATAGGTGCTGTAACTACGTCTTAAAGAGTGACAGATCAAGACTAGACCCACACCACTTGGGCGTATATTGGTTACGACGACTTTACAGGTACTCTAGGTTCAGCTCATTACTGATACCTTGAATAACGGCAGGGTTGAAATCAGATTTATGTGTGCTACAGAACTGAATTGTCAGCAGAGTCAACGGACAGTGATATTAGTATGTTTCAGTCACCACTGTGCTAACTTTGATGATCATGTGGGACATGACTCCGAGGGAGTCAGGTCAATTGTGACTGTACAGCTGTTTTAACATCAACGGCCAGAGTTTATATACATCCGTGTGAACCTTTTTAACTTGCTGCAGAAACTTTACATTACCCACCCAGGGGTACGTTGTTATAGTCCATGACCATAGGGTTGGTCTTTTGCTACCACTATGGATGCCAAGATTGTTTACCTGGGGACACCTCAGGGTAGAGGGTCTCCCAACCAGGCTGAATTATGAGAACTGTCTTAGTGTCTTTAGCCAGTGACTCATCGTGACATTGCTGAGTTAGAGTTCTTCTAGTCAGCTGTGGTCCGAGTGGTTAACTCCATTGATTACCGATCCGAGCTCTTGGGACGGAGTGGTCTCCAAGGTTCCAGTCAACCATACTGGGAGGGAGTCGGGTGAATGCCGGACCGACTGGACGGAACATTTTAACACAAACCAAGATTACTAACGATACAAAATAAATTTGTCAATTTTCTCTTTTGATAAAGAAATTAATGACCTGGATGACATTCTATGTCTGACTAGTGAGACATAAAAAGTAGTTAACGTAATTTTAAATACTCATAATTGCAAGGATTAATAACACACACGTTTAGGAGATATCTAAATAACCAGCAGTGAACTTACAAATAAAAAAACTGACTTTCATTTGTATCAGACGAATACTTTCATGTAAGTAAAGAGTACTATATGCTGTGATTGTCAGGGTGCTATTTAATGTGATAGTCAGGATGCTATATACTGTGCTAGTCAGGGTGCTATATACTGTGATAGTCAGGGTGCTATATGCTGTGATAGTCAGGGTGCTATTTAATGTGATAGTCAGGGTGCTGTATGTTGTGATAGTCAGGGTGCTATATACTGTGATGGTCAGGGTGCTGTATGTTGTGATAGTCTGGGTGCTATATACTGTGATGGTCAGGGTACTGTATGTTGTGATAGTCAGGGTGCTATATACTGTGATAGTCAGGGTGCTATATGCTGTGATAGTCAGGGTGCTATATACTGTGATGGTCAGGGTACTGTATGTTGTGATAGTCGGGGTGCTATATACTGTGATAGTCAGGGTGCTATATACTGTGATGGTCAGGGTGCTGCATGTTGTGATAGTCAGGGTGCTAAATACTGTGATGGTCAGGGTGCTATATACTGTGATAGTCAGGGTGCTATATACTGTGATAGTCAGGGTGCTATATGCTGTGATGGTCAGGGTGCTGTATGCTGCGATAGTCAGTGTGCTGTATACTGTGATAGTCAGGGTGCTATATACTGTGATAGTCAGGGTGCTATAAGCTGTTATAGTCAGGGTGTTATATGCTGTGATAGTCAGGGTGCTATATACTGTGATAGTCAGGGTGCTATATACTGTGATAGTCGGGGCGCTATATGCTGTGATAGTCAGGGTGCTATATACTGTGATGGTCAGAGTGCTGTATGTTGTGATGGTCAGGGTGCTATATACTGTGATGGTCAGGGTGTTATATACTGTGATAGTCAGGGTGCTATATACTGTGATAGTCAGGGTGCTATATACTGTGAATGTCAGGGTGCTGTATGTTGTGATGGTCAGGGTGCTATATACTGTGATAGTCAGGGTGCTATATACTGTGATAGTCAGGGTGCTATATACTGTGATGGTCAGGGTGCTGTATGTTGTGATGGTCAGGGTGCTATATACTGTGATAGTCAGGGTGCTATATACTGTGATAGTCAGGGTGCTATATACTGTGATGGTCAGGGTGCTATATACTGTGATAGTCAGGGTGCTATATACTGTGATACTCAGGGTGCTATTTACTGTGATGGTCATGGTGCTATATACTGTGATAGTCAGGGTGCTATGTACTGTGATAGTCAGGGTGTTATATACTGTGATGGTCAGGGTGCTATATACTGTGATGGTCAGGGTTCTATATACTGTGATAGTCAGGGTGCTATATACTGTGATAGTCAGTGTGCTATATACTGTGATGGTCAGGGTGCTATATACTGTGATAGTCAGGGTTCTATATACTGTGATAGGCAGGGAGTTATATACTGTGATGGTCAGGGTGCTGTATGCTGTGCTATTCTTCCTCATCTGCTTTTTATCTCTCTTTGGAGCATAGACCTTCAATCAAATGACACCAAGCCGCCCAATCTTTCGCCATCTCTTAGAACTTCCCCCATGTCTTCCCGATATTATTCATCTGTGTGTGTTTTAGGTCTATCTTTGTGTTGCTTGTCCTGTAGGTTCCAAAGAAAGCAATTTCTAGTTATACTATTAAAATGTTTTCTCTGTATGTGTCATATTCAGCTGCAAAGTCTTTTCTCGCCTATTGATTCGCTCGAATCTATCTAGTTCTCTCCCTATGCTGCACTTGTGTGATTGTGTTTTGTTATTATAGTCCTTCTCTTCGTTGTTACTGGTTAATGGAATGGATTGTAGCTTACTAGTAACTGCTTTAGTGCAGTAGTGACAGAGCGTTAGAGATAAATATTCTAAGTTTGGAACTAGTTGTAATTTATTTAACGTTCATAAATTAGCTAGTTCTATGAAAGCTGCTCTTGTCTTGTGTATCTTTAAGCTTAATATATCTGTGAGTTCCACTCTCTTTGTATACATTGCTGCCCAAACAAGTGATTAATTCCACCTCTTGAAAAGACGTTTTATCGTAAATTATACGGCTATGATTTCCTTAATGTATTCTCATTATCTTTGTGTTTTCTCTAAGAATTGTTATACCTAAGTGTGTTTAGTTTATTTTGCATCTTATTTCATGTGTTCGATAGGAAGAGGGTGTAGTAAGTTATGACATTAGTGTACTGTATTGAAGCATTGTTTTTTTTTTTTTAATTTTAAACAACAGTATACAGAGGAAGAAGAAGAAGAAGAAGAAGAAGAAGAAGAAGAAGAAGAAGAAGAAGAAGAAGAAGAAGAAGAAGAAGAAGAAGAAGAAGAAGAAGAAGAAGAAGAAGAAGAAGAAGAAGAAGAAGAAGAAGAAGAAGAAGAAGAAGAAGAAGAAGAAGAAGAAGAAGAAGAAGAAGAAGAAGAAGAAGAAGAAGATGAAGAAGAAGAAGAAGAAGAAGAAGAGAGAGAGAGAGAGAGAGAGAGAGAGAGAGAGAGAGAGAGAGAGAGAGAGAGAGAGATGCGGCGGATATCGTGCGCAGAGACAATGACAATTAACAGCCATAACCAAACTAGGAAAGAACAGAGAATTACTAAATAGTATCACTATTACACAAGTCAAATAATTTTGATACGCAAATGAATACTCTATCGTACTAAAAATTACAGTAACATATAGTCAAGGACTTTGTTACAAACCTTTAAGGCGTACTGGGATATGATACTAGACCCATATTTGTATAGAACAGCAAGCAAGCATTAGCGGGGTGATACAATCAATATAAGGTCGGCCGGCTTCCTTTCCCAAGACATTTCCTGATACCCATTCTAGACTGCCTCTACCTGGAAGACAGGTTAGTTCTAAACATTCGCCTCGATGCAAATTCGAACCCATGACCACAGGACTGGCCGGCAAGACTCTGTCTACTACGCTACCGAGGCTCCCGCTGAAAACATTACTACCGATAATGGCAGCAATCAAGCGAGCAAGAGGCAGCCAACAATTTAACAGCAACATACAACAGCAACATACAACAGCAACATGTGCCATAGCAGTAACCTGATGTAGGCATGTGGAGCGCTAGGACCATCACATGTTTAGCCCTGAGTGTACGGATAAATAGGTGGTCAGTTTTGTCCCTCGCATAGCTAACGACGAGCGTTGACATCTAACTCTTTCCCGACAGTGCTCATATTATATGAATGGTTCACTTCGCTTCAGAGGTCACAGATTGTGAGAATTGTGTGGATTTTCTTTGCCCTGGTCATGCGAGAGTGCTGGGGATTGGGGGGGGGGGGGGGGGGTGAACAGGATGATAGGCTGGCAGGGAATGCTCTTCTTGAGGGTAGATTACCTAAGGACAAGGGAGAAGTGGTCATGCTCCAGTGTGGGAAGATGGAGAAGGTGGGGGAATAGATTGAGAACCCGTATTTTGGAAAGTATAATAATAATAATAGTATAATGAGTTACATCACGAAGATTTTGCTAAGAATTATCATGCAAAGAATTAGGAGGAAAATACAACCTGATATAGGAGAAGAACAATGTGGGTTTGTAGAAGGAAAGGGTACAGTAAATGCTGTATATTTACTGAGAACCGTAATTGAACGACCTATAGAAGTAAACAAAGATCTACACCTTTGCTTTATTGACTACACAAAGGCTTTCGATAAAGTGAGACATGTCGACATGATAAGGATGCTTGAAGATCTACAAATTGATGGAAAAGACCTTAGACTTGTAAAAAACATATATTGGAAACAACAAGCTGCCATAAGAGTTGATAATGAAGTGGGACAATATCAGCCTATCAAGAGAGGTGTGCGACAGGCATGTGTAATGTCTCCAGACGATACAGTCTTGATTGCAGACAATGAACAGAACCTGCAATATTTAGTAGATGCAGTTGTTACACACAGTGAACAACGAGGGTTAGAATTAAATTGTAAAAATACACAGATTATGGTCGTCACTAGGAAGAACGAAATACCACAATGTAATATACAAGTAAATGGGAATATTCTTCAACAAGTGAATAGGAACAATTATCTCGGAACAGTAATAACATCTGATGGGAGATGCCTTGAAGAGATTAGAACAAGAATCGCCATGTCTAAGGTAGCCTTTAGCAAGATGAAAAACAGACTGACCAATAAAAACATGTCAATTGAAATGAGAAAAAGAGTGTTGAGGTGCTACATTGAACCTGTACTTTTATATGGATGTGAAGCTTGGACAATGAGCAGTCAAGCTGAAAAACATCTGATGGCTGTAGAAATGTGGTTTCTGTGGAAAATGCAAAGAATACCATGGACAGCCAAAAAGACCAATGAACAGGTCCTTCAAGAAACAAATGAAGATCGTAAACTGATTAGAGATATTAGACGCAGACAGTCAAATTTTTTGGGCATGTTATGAGAAGAAATGAATTGGAGAACTTGGTGACAACTGGTAAGATCGAAGGGAACAGACCAAGAGGAAGACCTAGAAACAAATACCTGGATGGCTTGGCCTCGTGGCATGGTCAAGACAGAAACATAGAGCTGATCCACGACTCTGATGATCGAGTGAGATGGCAAAACATGACCGCCTACGCTTACTGGCATGGCACATGATGATGATGATGATGATGATGATGATGATGATGATGATGATGATGATGATGATGATGATGATGATGATGATGATGATGATGATGATGATGATGATGATGATGATGATGATGATGATGATGATGATTTTGGAAAGAATGAGATTGCGGGGATCGACAGGGGTTCTGGAAAGTCTCAAAACTGAGAGGGAAGGCCAGGAGAACTTTCAATTAGATACCGGTGGGAACGAATAGAAGTGTGACTCTTCGTTGGCTGTTAAACGAGGGGAGGGAGTGCGTATGGGAATGTCCTTAATGCAGTGATTTCGATTCTTAGCTCAACTCATCTCAACTCACGCTATAACCTTTACACCAATGCGCTCGCTGGCGCAACAATTTTAATGGGAAGATATCAGTTATTGATAATCATGAAGGAAAATGTTAGACGGCACAATTAGGGCGAGAGATGAAAAATGGAGATTTATTGCATCCGACTGTTGACGTGAGCACCGTAATTGATCCACTATAGATCACTCGTGTGTGATTATATATATATATATATATATAATTTTCATTAGTCGCTTCTCAAACGTCGCCTATCAATTCTATCCTCTTACCTTCTCTACGTCCGTCCGTCCGTCCGTCCGTTCCTCCCTTCTTCCATCCATTCATCCGTCTATATATATATATATATATATATATATATATATATATATATATATATATATATATATATATATATATATATATATATATATGCCTACCTTCATGCATGCCTTCATGTCTGTCTGTCTGTCTTTTCTTATCTGACTGTGAATTAGTGTGTATATGTGTTGATACCCTTACTGTAATGTATTTAGATAGTTTCTCCATTGATGCTTGCCATTACTAAATATTACAATGTATCACATGACATGAAATGTCGTTGACTTATGAAGTATAACGTCTTCAAATATTCCTAGTCAGTCCCCTTCGCACTCCTCCCCTCTCCCATGTTTCCCAGAAAGCTCTGTCAAGTATGTAGTACTTATTTCATGAAGTTGGATCTACCCCAAAACCGATTGGACAAAACTCAAAACAATGCAATCCCTTAGTGTACTCAAACACAGACGCCATAAATAAAATATTGCACGATTTCCTGCCTGGCATATTCGTTGCATCTCGACAGGTGCAGAGCTATACATATTGTTATATGAAAGAATGAATGATACTCTGGCTGAAATATGATGTAAATCGTCGATGAAATTGGCCGAATGTGTAGAACTTGATATCCACGGAAGTATAAGAAATGCGTCCTGCTTATTAATTCTGTGGTTACTAATCAGCACATGTTCCTTATGGACGAATTCGACGTTTTATGAACCGTCGACTGCACTGGGAATCCTGTAAAATTATTAATTCTCTTGTCCACCTACACGAGTATATATATGTTCGGCTACACGGTGATCTAAATGTCATTCCGTTCTGTAAGTCGCTTGGTATTCACAGTAACATTGATATATACAGTTTGATTTGGTGTATATATGTTAATTGGTTCTGCAGCAAAGCAATGTTCGTATACTATATTAGACGAACAGTAACCCATTGCCCAAATATATCGAATATGTATTAGTGGACCCAGCCGTTACCATGTTAACAGGACGACTTCCTGCTAAATGTTAGACTTCCGTGGTTCTGCAATTCGCCCAAGGCGACGACGCACATCATATTTCAGCTAAAATGTCATTCATTTTTTCACATATATATATATATATATATATATATATATATATATATATATATATATATATATATAGAGAGAGAGAGAGAGAGAGAGAGAGAGAGAGAGAGAGAGAGAGAGAGAGAGAGAGAGTAAAACCTCGGTTTGCTTCGATAATCCGTCCGAAGACAATCGGTGAAATCCGTAACCGACGAAAACCGAGGCAATTATTCCCATATGAATCAATGTAAATCCAATTAATTCGTTCTAGACACTCCAAAATGCATAGAGAATAAATATAGTGTTTAATACTATTTTTTGGCCCCGAACTTGTCCGAACCTCGCTCCATCGCCGTGCCTAGTAACACTGTGTATGTCAGTGCGCCTCTTGAATTTTTCAAACCATCCTCTGCTGGCCTTAAAATCACTAAGTACACAAGCATTCGTCCCCAGCATTTTCTTAATGAGATCGGCATACAACAGTCTTGCCTTTTCACATATGATTGCTTCCGAAACATAATCGCCATTTAACTGGTTTTTATTTATCCAAAGTAATAACAATTGTTCGACATTTTCATTTGTTTGCGACCTCTGTTTCGTTAGCACATTCATGCCTTTTGCTACATTAGCCTCCTTGATTTCTTCCTTTGTCGCCACAATGGAAATGGCGACTTCCCCAACATGCGGAAGATTTAAATAATCTTAATACCAATCTCGTATTGTATTATTAGTAACTGATGCTCGCACAATGAAAAACAACCCAAACTTACCAGTAGACGCTTGGGTCCCTTTGTTTTCGCACAATTCGCAACGAAGTCTTGTAGGCACGCCAACGAAATCAGAGGCAACCTACGAAAACCGAGACACACACACACATTTTTCGAAAAAATATAGACGAAAACCGAAGCCGACGAAAACTAAAGGTAACGAAAACCAAGGTTTGACTGTGTATTATGTGTGTGTGTGTGTGTATATATATATATATATATATATATATATATATATATATATATATATATATATACATGTGTGTGTGCGTGCGTGCGTGCGTGCGTGCGTGTGTGTGTGTGTGTGTGTGTGTGTGTGTTGCGATCGTTCGCTTTTATCTCAAGCGTAGTCGAGACAAACTACTTCTAGTAGCGTTGGACTGAATTTTGCAGTATGATGCACATGATGAGTTGCAGCGAAATATGCCAGATAAGATCTCGAGTAATATATTATTTATGGCGTCTGTGTTTAGATTGGAAAGTAAGATAATTCTGTCACTTCTTGGAATCGAACTCTGTTCTCTTTGTTTTTAAGCAAGTTTATTCACCTTTATGTTACTGCAAATGCGTAGTCTTATAATACTTTCCCATGGATTTACTAGTGGTCCTAACTCTGGACTCACGTTAGTAGTTTGGTGAGTCCCTCTCCACCACAGAGAACTGGGTATCTACACACACGTGTACATCGTCAACGTTCTATCTTTAACATATGCGATAGCAAATTAAACCTGTGTGTGTGAAGTCATGAATCTTGTTCTCCTCCTTCGTAACATATTGGGAATACAGTAAACAAATCAAAGCAAATGCAATTGCCCTTTTTCATGCTTTGAAGAGTTTGATGCTTGACCCATAATTTCATGACCAAACGCCACTCGATGAGTAATGTATTACGCCAGCCTTCTTACCTCCAAGAATATTATCTGGAACCCATAGTTTGGTTCTGGGTCAACCTGGAACTATGTGTTCGCGAAAAGAATTCCGCCTCGATGAAGATTTTAACCCAGAATCCGGGCAAACAAGCGAGATGAAACCACTTCGCTATGGCGGGAAGTGGCTTCCACAGCTGTGCAGCTAAACGGCAACCGCCTTAAGGGATCGGGTCAGTAGCACGCTGATTCTCTCTCGATACAAGACTCTAATAAAATCAGATAACAAGACAGCGCCAAACAAACCAAGACATTCAGTCGCATGAATACACTCAGATGTCAAGAAGAAAATGATTTCCACAAATCAGTGGTTCAGAAAAAGTGTAGATTAGATGGAAAGATTTGATAACATAATAGTATTCGGAGGTGGGATTAAACAATACTTGCTGCAGATATAATAACGATGCGAAAATGGGCATAAATAAGACGCGCAATCCGAAGGGAATACATAAGAGGAGAAAATACGACTTCAAGTAGGAACCCATTAAGGATGCGTAGCGTTTATGAGTCTAAAGAGATTATAGATGAAAATTACTAGTCACACGATCTAGAGTAACATATTGTGAGCAAACGTGACGTTGCTCAAAATGGAAATCAATAGGGACCATCTGCTGCAGTCCTGTTCTATAAAGTGGGATATTGCTGTTCTTGTTTCAATCAACATCATCATCAAGTGCTTTCTTAGCTCTCTCTTACCCAAGGTCTCTGTCCTTGCTCTGGATAAACTCTGCTGATGATATCCCTCCATTTCATCGTCTCTATCCATCCAGCATAACTTCTCTCGGCCTGCCTGTGCCTCGTCTCTCGTTGATCTTTCCATAATATCACCATGTTTTCCAATCCCTCTCTTCTCATTATATGAACAAATAACGTTGTTTGTCTCTTTCTTGTTGTTATATATATTATTCTACTTTCATTAAATGATACCAGACTATCGTTGTTAGTTACTCAGGCAGTCCAAGATATTCCAACATTCCTCGCAGGAACCACATCTCTGGTGCTTCTAAGCTCTTCTTACTTTGTTCATTGACAGTCCATGATTTACTGCGATACAGCAAAACATGTTTTATATAACATTTTAGTTCTCTTTATCAGAGGTGACTTATTGCGTAAGATACTTTTCAATGTTGTTTTCAATAATATCCCAAAGTTACTATGTTGTCTACTATACTCTACACAGATCCAGTAAATTATCAGAAAATGGCTTGTCGACAGTCTATTGTCCAGGGATTCTCTAAAGAAAGTTGGGGATTGAGGTCGTTGCAAATTGTCCTGGAATCTCTACAGTGAGTTGGCTATCATTAAATGAACCTGTGGTAGATTGCCCTCAATGCTGAGTGGCATGAAATCAGAAGAAGATTGTGTGTTCCAAGGTGGTAAAAATAATGTCTCATCGTCATCATCATGTGCCCTGTCTACAAGTCATACTATTTGATACGATCACCATTAAACATTTTCCATCAATTCTGCTAGTTAAACCTAAATGTTCGTGTGTTTTAATTTGGTGGTGTAACGTGAAGGAGGTCCATTAACAATGACATTGAGGCGTCCGACAAGGTTTGATCTAGCTCTCGTTGATCACAACAGAAAAATATACTAGATACCTGTTCCACCGTGTACTCAGACCTAGAAAATGTGATAGTTCTAACACTTCACACTCACAGCAGACACCTGTTGTGAAATTATGTTTAATTTATCTAATAAATTTGCGATATCCTGCAATCTGCAGAGACACCTCAGCTTTACATAGGGGTGTAAACTGAAGGTCGACACAGTCCGAAAGAATACTCTTTCTACCATGTCCATTTTAAAGAAATGTGCAATGGGATTTTTCTTCTTCTTCTTCTTCTTCTTCTTCTTCTTCTTCTTCTTCTTCTTCTTCTTCTTCTTCTTCTTCTTCTTCTTCTTCTTCTTCTTCTTCTTCATCTTCTTATTCTTCTTCTTCTTCTGCTGATGTTACGACTAAACGAACGAACAAATGACTGCATATTTATTATTTTGGAAGTCATGAGAACTGAGCATGAAGGCCCGTCTAAGATTTTGTCCCTCATTAACGCTCATTGTTCATATATTGTTTCATTATTAATCTCGTATCTCTTTTTCCTCCCCCTCCTCCTCCTCCTCCTCCTCCTCCTCCTCCTCCTGCGCCTCCTAGTATATGTTTACTGCTAAATAGTAATAAAAATTATACCGCACTTCCAGTAAACCAATAAACATAGAAGTGTCAGAGGCGCTGGAAATAAAATGAGGGTTGACAACAGATAATAAAAATTTAGACAAGTCGAATATTTTGGTCGCATTACATGACATATTTTTAAAAATCATTGGATACAATTCAAATTGGAAAATAACAATAAGAGCTGGACAGACAGCTGTCTGTCAGAATCTAAACCTACTGCGTGAGTCAAACAAGTATAGAGAATACATTACCTCCGTTAATTTTCCCCTTGGTTTCCATTTTAATTGCTGCTACTCGTATAAAGTAAGTGTCTGTATTCTATATTATTCCGAGATCTTTCTCATCAGTTTAAATATTGACAAGTATGATTATTTAATCATGTTCCATTGTTTCCAATGCCTTGGTGTAATCTGTAAATCACAAATATAACTTGTTCTGTGTCTCAGATAAATTCTTTATCTGTGTTCGGAATGTGGATTTTACTTTTTGTGTTCCTTTCCCTTCCACAAATCCATAATATTCTGCAAGAATAACCATCATTATTTTCCTTCTCGTTCTTCTCATTATAATTCTGAGTTGTCGTTCTAGTGACATGGTTTATAAGGCTGACCGTTGGAAATCTTTGCACTTAATTGCTCCTGGTCTTTTGAGTAAAGTTGAAAATACTGATTTCAGCTTATCACTAGATATGTACCCGCTCTAGTAAATATTGTTCAAAATACACAAATTGGTGATCGAAACAGCCAAGTATATTATATTTAACATTCAGTGAAATGTATTATGTGGTATATAACAGATTTGTCAGGGGATTATAAACTCAGTTTTTCAATTGACTCTAAATGTTTCATTTTCATGCCGTGCTCCACTGCCATCGTGAACAACCTGGTCCCATCCCAAGGTAGCATACGTGCATCCCTGGCAATACATGCACAAGAGATACGTACTGCGGGGCTCCGTGGCGACATTATTTCTCCGTCTGCCTTGAGTGCAATTGTTTGGGGGATACCTGGAGATCTTGGCTGGGGTTATGGCGTTCTTGTATTGTACAATGCTCACGATATGCAGTCTGTCGTTATGTCGAGAGAGATCTAACAAGACAGGGTAAAACCCGATGCAGTGAAGTCGATACACTAAACGTTGATTTAGCATACGTATTGCAAAGATAATGTGGGGACTTGTTAGTTTGTTAAATTGTGCCAGAACGATGCATCAAAGACACTTTCTGAACAGGTAAACGACTAAAGATAAATAAATGACAGCAGTGAACAACAAAGTGTAATAATGGACACCGGGACAGAAATAAAATAAAATATGATATAGGTAGATCGTATTTTGGTGGGAGGGTATGGGGAAAGGGATTATCATTAAGTGTTAAAACAACTGCATCCATTTTCTTATCTAAGACATAAAACATCCTGTAAGCTCGTTTTATAGTAAAAGTGTTAAAATCAGACAATTCGTTTTTTGTTTTTTTTTGGTTACATTTCCTGGCTATATATTGACATCAGATGGAAGATGTAATACAAAGATAAATGCAAGAACTGGCGTATCCACATACTCTTTTACTAGAATATGCAACATGACAAGCAGAAATTGTATGTTATTTACATATCCTTTACAGGACGTTGCAGTCAACACCAGCTTTTTTTTTTTTTTTTTGGCTGTTTGTGATTTATTGACAAGTTTATGTTCAGTAGTTTGGCATTGTTTTATGAACGGCAGACATCTATACCATTGTATGAAACCCAATGAACGCCGCAGCTGTGTTTTGAACGCAATATGCAGTATTACGAATAGCGTCCGTTACCACTTCCTCACCGAAATTTTACGGTAGGCACAAAATTATATCCGGTGAAAAGTGGGGCTAACACCACACCCCTCATCAAGTGCCCAATGATCTACACAAATGTGGGGCTAACACCACACCCCTCATCAAGTGATCAATGATCTACACATATGTGGGGCTACACTACACCCCTCATCGAGTGACCAATGATCTACACATATGTGGGGCTACACTACACCCCTCATCGAGTGACCAATGATCTACACAAATGTGGGGCTACACTACACCCCTCATCGAGTGACCAATGATCTACACAAATGTGGGGCTAGTACCACACCCCTCATCGAGTGACCAATGATCTACACAAATGTGGGGCTACACTACACCAATATATCTTATGGGTGGAAACATTTTGTGCTGAATGGCGCTGCCGTATTTCATAAACACACGACAATGCAGACACTGGGCTTTCAGGTGTCGTTATTTAAAGCTTGGCAAAAGGGTTGCAGATATGGGAATGTCCTAAAAGCTGCAAGCGTAATATGTAGGTACAGGTATAATTATAATTATTTTTTTTAACTAGTATATTGAAGAACAAATAATATGTGGGTTCAGATATAATGATATATGTATTTGTTACTATTGTACTGAAGAGCAAATAATTGGCACTGGGCATATTTTATTCAAGGAATAATAAAACAGGAGACGCCTAAAGATTTCTTTCTGCCTATCAAAGGAGAGGTACGGTGCCTCCTTCCCTCCGCTAGCCTACGGGACACCCTTGGGCAAGGTTGAGTTAGCCCCCCCCCCCCCGATCAGTGTTACGTGATGCCATGGGTGCAGGTGGTGGATAAAATTGAAGAGCAGCCAACAGATAGTTTTAGGTTATGGTCTCCAGCTTCAATACGGTAGACAAAGGATCTCTTCTTTGGGAGACAATGGCTACGGTCATCGACCAGTATGGTCACTGCTAGGAAAGAAAGCAATGGCAAACTACCTTCTTTACAGGTACCAAGAATAGCACGTACTGCAATCTCATCGATAATCAGAGAAAAGGCATAAATGGATACTCCATAGGAGCAGCCTCGCCCGGTAGGGGTAGTTATGTGCACCAGGTGACTCCAGATCGTCAGCAGGCGACTGAGTGCAAAAGAGTATCAACATTGAAAGTAGGAACTTGGAATGTAAGAACTATGAGTGGGGATGGAAAATTTAATAACATTAAGAATGAAATGAGAAGACTAAATATTAACCTGTTAGGTATATGTGAGACCTGATGGACAGGAATGGGCATTATAACATCTGAGGAATATGGAACAATCTATTATGGTGGAGAGAAACAACAGCGAGTACTAGCAATTATATTGGATACAGAGGGATCAAAATCTATCAAAAGATATTGGACTGTATCAGACAGAGTGTTACTGGTGAAGTTGAGTGGAAGATCTTTTGATGTCAACGTCATACAAGTTTATGCACCAACAGCAGGCAGTAGTGATGACAGCAATGATGAATTTTATTATGATTAAGAGAAAGCCTTGAAGAAATACAAGAATTCTGAAGTAAATATCATAATGGGTGACTTTAATGCCAAAGTTGGAAATCGTAGGCAAGTATGGACTAAGGGAACAGAATGAAACAGGTTGCAGACTTGTACAGAGGACAAAGGAGCATGATGTGATTGTTGGAAACACTTCGTATCAACAGCACCCAAGGATATTATGGACATGGAGGAGTCCTGATCATAAGATCAAAAATCATATTGATTACATTCTCACCAACAGAGGATTTAGAAATGCCTTAAAAGTCGCAAAAACTATACCAAGCGCAGACTGCTACAGTGACCATAGATTACTCTTAAGCAATTTACATATAGAATTAAAGAAAGTCAAATATACACCAAGAAACACAAAATTTGAACTACAGGCACTGAAGAATGAGGAGATAAAAGACAAATTCAACGTAGAGGTAAAGAACAGATTCGATGCATTGTCCGATATGAAAATATTTCAAGACGTCAGTGACCAATCTGAAATATTAAAGAAATAAGTCAACCAAGCTGCAGAAACAACCATCCCAAAAATAAAGATAATAAGACACAAGACATGGATGACGGAAGCCATATTATGACTCATGGAAATAAGAAGAAATAACAAAAATAACAAGGAAAAATATGAAGAGATTCACAGGAAGATTAGGAAGTTATGCAAGGAGGGGAAAAGTAACATGGCTTGAGGAAAATTTCAAGGAAATTGTAAACCAACACAACACCCGTAATATCAAATTAATGCACAAAAGAATTAATGACATCACTAACAAAAGAACACACACATCAACTATGGCAAAATAATAATAGAAATAGATCAAATTTTACATGCGTGGTCAGATTACGTGAAAAAACTTTATGATGATACAAGAGAAGAACAATATGATCATCGGATTAATAATGAAGGACCATCAGTTTTGAAGATGGAAGTTCAGAATGCTCTTAACCATATGAAAACTGGCAAGACCCCGGGTACAAAAAACATCACAATAGAAATGATCAATGCATTAGAAGCATATGGAATCGACCAAGTCACCAGACTGCTGAACGCAATATACGATACGGGAGATATACATCCTGAATTATGTAATTCTGTACTTATTACAATCCCGAAGAAATCAGGAGCCTTGGAATGTGATCACTATCGAACAATTAGTATAATAAGCCACATTACGAAGGTTTTGCTGATAGGAGAAGAACAATGTGGGTTTGTAGAAGGCAAGGGTACAGTAAAAGCTGTGTATATACTGAGAACAGTAATTGAACGTTCTATAGAAGTAAACAAAGATCTATATCATTGCTTTATTGACTACACAAAGGCTTTCGATAAAGTGAGACATGTCGACATGATGAGGATGCTTTAAGATCTACAAATTGATAGAAAAGACATTAAACTTGTAAAAAAAAAACATATATTGGAAACAACATCAGAATTGATAATGATGTAGGTCAATATCAGCTATTAAAAGAGGTGTGAGACCAGGATGTCTAATGTCTCTAGATCTTTTTTCCCTGTACAGTGAAAATATTTTCAGAAATATAGAAGATATGGAAGGAATCAACATTAGGGGACGAGACATCAATAACATTAGATATGCAGATGATACAGTCTTGATTGCAGACAATGAACGGGACCTGCAAAATTTAGTAGGTGCGGTTGTTGCACACAGTGAACAACTAGGGTTAGAATTGAATAGTAAGAATACACATATTATGGTCGTCACTGGGAAGAAGGAAATACCACAATGTGATATACGAGTAAATGGGCATATTCTTAAGCAAGTGAATCGGTACAGTTATCTCGGAACAGTCCTAACATCTGATGGGAGATGCCTTGAAGAGATTAGAACAAGAATTTCCATTGCGAAGGTAGCCTTTTACACAATGAAAATCATACTGACCAATAAAAAGATATCAATTGAAACGAGAAGCGTTGACAATGAGCAGTCAAGCTGAAAAACATCTGATGGCTGTGGAAATGTAGTTTCTGAGGAAATTCAAAGAATACTATGGACAGACAGAATAACCAATGAACAAATCCTTCAAGGAACAAATGAAGATCGTAAACTGATAGGAGTCATTAGATGTAGACAGTCAAAATTGTTTGGGCATGTTATGAGAAGAAATGACTTGGAGATCTTGGTGACAACTGGCAAGATCGAAGGGAAGAGACCAAGGGGAAGACCGAGAAGTAATTACCTGGATGGCTTGGCCACGTGGCATGGTCGAGACAGGAACACAGAGCTGATCCACGACTCTTGTGATCGAGTGAGATGGCAAAACATGACAAAAGTATTAAAATTGTAGTTAATGAAAGCCTCAACAAATAGACGTTTCCAACAATACCTCAATATTGAGGAGGACAAGTAAAAAAAAGATATTTATGGAGGGAATTTGCAAAGGAAACGGAGAAGAGTCAGACCACAACATAGATGTATTCAAGATATGGTGGATAATTTATACATATTGGCAACAAAAGCAGGTTATCTGGCATATGATAGAGAGAAATTTCCAAACATTGTTATGAAGGAGATGTTCTGCACAGAACAGGCCACTGAATGATGATGGTGCTATCAAAACTGAATGTTCTCAATCTTCATGCCTGATTCCATCAAATGCCATTATAAAATGCCTATAAAGTTATGGTATTTATTAGTCATTTTAACGTTATAGAATTCAATAACAATACAGAGAGACTGAAAAATATGTACAATGCATTATCAAAAACACAGAGTATAAACGAGCAATGGGAAATGTTAAGGGACTTTATTCATTGAGCATGCAAAGAAATATTACCGGAGAGAAGTCAAAAAGTTAAGAAAATATGGATGACAAGAAATCTTACAGTTGATGGACAAATGAAAACACAGTAATAATGACAAACAAGAATATGCTAAGATGAATAAAGAAATAAGAGATAAATGTGTGAAGGCAAAAGAACATCGATGAAACGAGCAGTGCAAGAAAATTTAATTAAATTATATTAAAGATACGCAAACTATGCACAGACAAATCAGTGAGCTCACGGGAAGAAACATAAGAAAAAAATACGCAGTTCTATGCAGCCGGTTTAGGAGGACTGATAAAACGATGGGATAAGTGCATCAATGTTGGTGGAAATTATGTTGAGAAATAAAGGGACAATGTATGTTTTAAAATAAACTGGTTTCACGTTGTTATCATGTGTAGTTATTTTTCTACAGCCATTTCTGACTTACTTATTAACTTACCCTCGTATTCTTATTACTTTACAATGGGCCGTAATGACAGCAATGTTCTGCAAAGAACCCGCTACGTGATGATCGCGAGTAGAACATAATTGACTAAATAATATGAATATTATTAATAATAATACCAGTGTTATTCTTTTATTTATTGCTTTCTGTGATTGAAAACTCGGATTATAAAAAAAAAAAAGAAATGCTTGTTCACAGTAATTGTAAACACTCAGTTAACGTTCCATTAAGAGCCAGTCACTTTTAATGCGCCTTCCGGGTTATAGGAAAAACTGATTACTGAAACTGTGATGGCGGGAAGGCTAGTCATTGAATCAACTCTCAGACAAACAGTAAGAAAAGAAGTCACTTCACGGCGGAAATATTCCTATAACAGGAGTCCAGTAATTCCTGACAAAACACAGATTTAGCCGCGGGGAAGGGGAAATCACATTAAGCACGTGACTTCTAAGAACATTAAAGCAGACTTGAACTGCGGGAGGTCCAGCTCAGAATAAAGTTTCCAGTCCCAGTGGCAATTGTTTATTTGGAAACCCCACGAGGAAGCCCTGACCAGCGTCACGCAGTTAATTACTGTTCCTACACCATTGCGACAATAGGGCATGAATGTATGCATAGACAAATATTTGTCGGAAAGTGTCTCTTTCTTCTTCTTCGTCTTCTTCTTCTTCTCTTCTTCTTCTTTTTCTTCTTCTTCTTCTTCTTCTTCTTCTTCTTCTTCTTCTTCTTCTTCGCCGTCTTCCACTGATGCTTCTATTTGTTTTTCCTTTTTCTTCTTCTGCTCCTCACTTTCTCTCCTCCTGATAGGAGGCTGTGTTGGATAGTATCATTGTACGACGAAGCTGCAGTATTTGCCGATACAACCGATATAAGAACTCCATTTCCTGTCACCAGGATAGCTTTAGAATCTAGACAAATTCTAGAAAGATGGCGGGAGTACTGCAGTGGAATGTATGATATGAGTGACAGTGAGGATATGAATGAGATACATGAACCAATGGCAGCAGAGACAGAACCTGAACCCTCATTAGATGAAATTGCTTGGGCTATAAAGAACCTGAAGAATGGTAAATCACCTGGATGTGATGAGATACCAGCTGAACTAATTAAAGCGGGAGGAGAAGAAAGCACACACATATATCATGCATTATGTACAAAGATTTGGAAATATGGTATATGGCCAAAAGATTGGAAGAGAACTATCTTCAGTCCAATACCAAAAAAGGGCAACCTGAAATTATACACCAGCTTCGTGCCAGGGCATGCGGGAGTACAAGGAAATGAGCGGGCTGACAAGCTCGCAGGTGAGGCTACTGTTGAGGGCGGACGCGCCATGGACCAGGCTGACATTCTGAATGCTCTACGAGAAGTGAGACTTTTGCAAGAACCAAGTGATGACTGTGAATCTACAACAATGGCCAGACTGCGAGAGCAGCAAATTAAAAGAGGGGTGGCCAAACAAGAACACTACGCAGGAAGCCAAAGAAGATTGATAAACCAACACAGAACTGGCGTCGTTAGCCGCTACACGCTGCGGGATTTGCTGAGGAGGGGATCCGAGCACTTATGGACTGAATGGTCCGATGTGCAACGAGGATGATCTGTCGACTAACTAACTAACTATACACCAGCTATAGAACTGTTGCCCTGATCAGTCATGCAAGTAAAATTCTACTAAAAGTCATAATGGGAAGACTTCGTAAGAAAATGGAAGCAGAGATTAACGTGGTTCAAGCTGGATTTAGACAATGAAGAGGAACAAGAGATCACATATTCAACATGCATTTAATAATAGAGAAGTGCAGAGAATTTAATGTAAACCTATTCTCATGTTTTGTGGATTATTCAAAAGCATTTGACTGTGTACAACATCAGAAACTTTGGGAAATCATGAAGAATATGGGCTTTCCATCACATGTAGTACAACTCATAAAAATGCTCTATCTAGACCAACAAGCAGCAGTTAGAATAGATGGCGAGGCATCAGACTGGTTTGACATCAAGCAAGGAGTCCGTCAGGGCTGCGTGCTGTCACCCTATTTGTTTAACCTGTACGCCGAAAATATAATGAGAAATGTAAGAGATGATATAAACAGGGAGCTATATGATGCCCTAATTATTGGCGGTCATGACATACCAGAGATTCGATATGCTGATGATACAGTATTACTATCCACAACACAGAATGGCACAGAAAACCTAATAGCCTCAACCCAATTAAATAGTGAAAATCACAACTTATATCTTAACATAGCAAAAACAAAGATAATGCATACAGATAAAACTACTATGGAGAAAGAAATATACATTAATGGGGAAAAACTGGCGGTAGTGGAAAATTTTGAATATCTTGTTTATTGATTACCAACAACGGTGACACAATGAAAGAAATTAAACGGCGACTATCAATTGCTCTTCAAAGACTAAAACAGCTGAATAAATTATGGAGTGGGACAGATAGAACTACAAAAATTAGATTTTTAAGAGCATGCATCTTTCCCATTGCAACATACGCCTGTGAGACATGGACACTTACTAAACAAGCTGAACAGCGCATAAACGCCTTTGAATATAAATGTTATAGACGAGTTCTAAGAATATCTTGGGTAAAGAAAAGAACAAATGCATCCACACTTCAAGAGTTGAATATTGAAGAAGGTTGGCTATTAAAGATGATAAAACAAAGAAAATTGAAATATTTTGGTCACTTGAAACGTCACGAAAGTTTGGAGAGAACAATAATGGAGGGGTATATGCCTGGGAAGAGAGGACGAGGACGGCCAAAAAGAAGATGGGTTCAGTATGTGGCGGATGATCTCCAGATGGGTGTATCAGACGCGGAACATCTTGCTTATGATCGAGAGGTTTTCCGGAAGGTTGTTATGGGAGCGAGGTTCTGCAATGGACATGCTACTGAATGAATGAATGAGGATAGCTTTATCGAAATGTTTGGTTGGTTGGTTGGTTGGTTGGTTGGTTGGTTGGTTGGTTATTTGGTTATGAATTCTATGGAAGACCATGAATTGCAACTGTTAAATATGCTGCATGGAAGTATTGTTTACTATGAGCCACCCTATACGGGGGGCTGCGTGGTCTCGAGGTATGGTGTCCGCCTCGAGTGCTGGAGGTCCCGGGTTCAAGCCCCGGTGATGCCGGGATATTTTCTCGTGGACTTCTAGTAATACATTTCCCCTGGTCTCTGGGTAGTGAGATCGGACGCCCGTGTGTATTGTGGCGCACGTAAAAAATCCCTTGGCAGTTGGAAATCGAAAAAGAGTAGCCTAACGGCGCTGCCCGGGCAAAATTTCGAGTTAAAAAATCTACCCAAAGTATTTCAGGATCCTCGGCGGTGCTACGGAGTTCGTGCACTGAGCTGAGTTTCTCCTGACTCAGGTTTGAGTTAGGAGGAGAACGGAGCACTTATGGGTTGCACCCGTGTGCCGTGATGTTGATCCGTCTACTAAACTAAAACTAAATTAATTGTTTACTATATACATCTATCTGAGGGACGCTGGTATAGAGACTTTCTCCAGAAATACCAGTTTCCAAGTGACTATATTGCTGAGCTCCACTTCCTTTCGTCAAGCAGAAACAACAGGTTGTGCCAGACCGGTACTGGAACTTCTTCTTCTTCTTCTTCTGCGTTCATCCAGAGTTTTTTTTCGGATGTGATTGCGTTGTGCCTGTTTACAGCAGAGCTGCGTTCTTGCGCCGTTAGGCCGACACATCCGACTTCTGCGGGCATTTGTTGACCGGGTTAACCTTCCCGGCTTTCACACAACAGGTTGTGCCAGACCGGTACTGGAACTTCACACAACAGGTTGTGCCAGACCGGTACTGGAACTTCACATCAGATTAGAAGCATATGAAGTTGTAACCAGGTCATGATTCAGCACAGCACATACAGACAAGCTGAATAAAGGCGATTGTTGGTGATTTCCTCCATGGGTTTTTTGCTCTTTCATTGTCGACATACTCTAACCCATTGTCTAGAAGGAACTACCTTGGATGTAGAACTCGTAAATAAAATGAATTCGTGTAACCAACGATGGGAAATAAATGGGTGATTGTTATATGCTTGCGAAACCTGGACTGTTTACCAGCGACGCTCCAGGAAATTAAACCACTTCCACACAGTCTGCCTTAGGAAGCTATTGAAGATTAAATGGCAAGACAATATCCCAGACACTAATGTCTTAGAAAGAGCATCCATGTCCAGTATCCACACTCTACTAATGAAGAATAAGATTCGCTTGGCTGGTCACTTGACTCGCGTGCCAGATCACAGGCTCTTTAAACGAATTTTTCTACAGCGATCTGCGCTGTGGTAAACGCTTCCAACGCGATCAGAAGAAACGCTACAAAAACACGCTGAAGATCTCATTAAAAGCTTTTGGAATTTTATCACGACACTTGGGAGACTGCTGCTAAAGATCGAATTTCGTGGCGTATATCATTACGCCAGAGTGTAGTCACTTGTGAAGTAAACAGGACTGCAAGAGCTGTGGAAAAAAAAAAGACTGGACAAAGAATCACTGCAGGAGATCCTCCTCCTGGAACGTCAAGCACTCTTTGCCCACATTGTCAAAGAACATTTCGAGTCAAAATAGGCCTTACCAGCCATCTTAGAACTCACGGCTCCAAACTTTCAACCCCACTGGATGAAATTAATGGTCATCATCATTCTTGATAGACAAACACCATTTAATATTGTTTTTATTATTATTGCTCACCAACACCACTCTTTGTGTCAAACGTATTCATTCATTCATTCATTCATTCAATTATTCATTCATTCATTCATTCATTCATTCATTCATGCATTCATTCATTCATTCATTCATTCATTCAGTAGCATGTCTTTTGTAGAACCTCGCTCCCATAACAACCTTGCGGAAAACTTCTCGGTCTTCTGATAGTGTAAGGATAACCGCAATTCCTGGTGAAAGGATACTATCTGGAGAAAACAAAACAATGAAATGGGGTGACCAGTTAACATCCTCACCGCCTCTTCTTACTAGTCCAATCCAATCCAATCCAATTTTTGGTACGAGTACCCCATTTCAGCCTTCCAGTTTTCGACTTGGTTATGTAGGGGTGTTTATGGTGTGGCTTGTAGTTTGTCTTTCGTACTGTGGGTTGCTTGATGTCAGCTTCTCGGCTTCTGTTGGGTTGATTGCGTTCGTTACTTTCTTGATGAGGTTTTTCATGTCTGGACAGAGTCGCGCACTTGTTGAGGCCCGGAGTAATTGTGGTCCAATCCCGTCATATGGTGCTATTTCTTTCAGGGAACTTTACCAGTTGTCGTCTCTCCTGGTGTTCCTCCTATTACCCCGTCGTGAGTTGCCTTCGAATCTTCTCGGTGTTCGTCAGTCGGAACTTGGTGGTGAGCGATATCATCCTTCCTCTGTTGCTTCTTCTTCTGTCTGTGTTCTTGCTTCTTCTAGTTCAAGTAAAGCTTCCTGGTTACTGATGTGTGTTACTATCTCTTGTAGAGTATCTGATGTCCTTTCTTTCATATCTTGTATTTTTGATAGCTGTTCTTCATTCTCATAAAACAAGCTTAGCATACTCTGCCACTCAGTTGTAGAACAATCTTCCACAAGATATCAAAGACACCACCAATCATTATACATACAGTCGCAACCTGTTTGAACTCTACATCAGGACATACTACATGCCCCCTTTTTAAAAAAAAAACAGCAACAAAGACAATAATAATGGTAAATTATCTCGAACGACAACTAGCCAAAAAAAAAATAAAAAAATTCCCATATGTATGGCACGATACACCCACCTTGGGTATTCATGATGCCCATGTTAAACATTGCCTCAACGAGTCATGTATTATTGATTATTTTTCATGCGTTTTAATGCTTATTGTTCTTTTGTTGTCAAAGAATTCCTTCATAAGAGATGTTGAATGAAAGAATGTATGAGAGAAAATAGAGAAGAAGGGCAGAATGTCAGACGAGCCTGCGTGCCCAATTCTTAACCCTTTGAAAATAAAGATTTTCGTTCGTTCGTTCGTTCGTTCGTTCGTTCGTTCTCAGTCTTTATAGCAGCCATCTGAGTGACATCCTGCTCAATCTTCGGCTTCATCCAGTGATTCCACGTGTACTCTTTCTTCTTATATCTGCAAGAGTTTCTTCTGTCTTTTCTCTTTCGTTTTGGATTTTTGATAGAGTTTCTTCTGTCTCCGTTTTGATTGCAGCCATTCGAGGGACATCCTGCTCTATCTTCTGCTGGACTTACTTCAGTTCGTCCAGAATGCGCTGAACGGCCGTTATCTGTGTTTCTTGCGTTTTGTCTTTTTCTTCCTCCATGTTTTTGAACTGTGTTCTCAGGTCCTTCAGTTGGCCTTCCAGTTGTACTTTGTCACTTTTGGTGAGTCGATTGGTGGTCTCGTACTGCCTCCTAGCTTCTTTATAGGGCAGGTTAATCTTGATGGCGATCTTCATAGCTTCCTTGCTGTCTTGGTGGCAGGGGCAGCCGAGGTACCTGGCGCCGTGGTTGCCGAAGCAGTTGGCGCACTTTCTGTTAGTGTTAGGCCTCATGAAGTCCTTATCGATCTTTGCATGCTGGCACTGACTGTATGGATGAGGTTCAGAGCAGTATCTGCAAACCTCAACCTCACCCTTGCAGGTGACACGGGTGTGCCAAAATTTCTGGCACTCAGAGCACTGCAGCACTCTCGGTATGTAGTGCTCTGGAACTTGGTCTCTCTTGTCCCATCTGATGTATTTGGGGGATAACTTGGTCCTCCGATGTTACTATGACGACTGTGGAAGGGATGTTAATCTTTCCGATGATCCTCTCGGCACTAGTGATCTTGAGTTTCTTGTTCTCCTTGTCAGCATCTCCCTGATCTGGTCGTTGGTGAGATGGGTCTTGACTCGTTTAATTACCCATCGTTTCATCATGCTGTGTCTTGTGGCTTCCATTAAGATGCCGTGGTGAAGCTTGATGTCGGCCTTCTCTCCTTGTGTGATTTTCTGCATAAGTGTCTTTGGGTTTTTGTTGATGGAGACCACTACTCCATCAGGTGTCTTGCGTAGCTGGTAGATACTGTTTCTTCCCAGCTCGTGTTCCAGCAGCTTGATTATCTTGTCTGTTGGTATCGCCGACAGTTTGGCTTCTCCCACGCTTGTCTGTTTCAGCAGTAATTTGCAGGTGAAGTCCTCAATTGTTGTGGTTTCCTCTGATGTTGAGGTCTTTGGTACTTGGGCTGCTTCATCTTGGTGCTGTTAAAAACTTCACAACTGCTGCTGGCTTCAGTTACAGTTGTAGTCTCTGACGTCTGTTGAGCGACGGGAGCGGCTTCATCTTGTGTAGAAGTGGTAGCTTCATTTAATGTTTCTTCAGGTTCTGGCATTGTGCTGCGGCTAGCAGACACGTTGTCTTCTTGCATCATTTTGATAGTCTTGGCTGCTTCCACGCTGCTCATTTTGAACGTCGGGTGTCTAGTGGAGTTTTTCTTGCGACGTGCCATTTTCTAACACGCGGCCGGCTTCCGATAAGGAAGGCGACTTGCTCTCGATGGCGCGTCGAGTCGACTGAGTGATTTCTTACTTCTTACTGAGTGACTTCTTACGTCTTCTGAGTTACTTCTTCTACTTCTTACTAGAGCAATGCGATTACAATTATATTCTCTTTATTCACAGCAGAAACACGGTAGATCAAAAGTTCTACTATACGCTGATTATTTTGGATAGGCAAAAAAGCTCGCATAATTGCATTTAAATTATTATTGCCAATCAATCGATCTATCGATCGATCAAGCGTTATCTGCATACTGGAAGTTGGCTGCTAAGTCTCCAACGCTTTCGAATTCTCTTTCTGAAGATGTACTAGTGACATAAGTCACCGTGTTGTCTTTTGACTTGTACCGATGGATGATACTTTTCTCTCCACTATAGTTTTATTAGAGTTGTGTATTTTAAGAGGTTAATCACCGTTAATCATTATTAATTATAATTATAATAGTTAATTATTATTATATAATCAATATAACGAACCTGTGCGCAACTCCAGTAAACAAATAACAGTAAACATTTTGAGAACCTTGTTTTCTGTGGCAACATACGAATGTGAGTATCGGATATTTCGCAAACACTGATGAGTAACATTCCAAGCAATGAGGATTTTGAAGACCAATCTTACAGAATACTTGTAATTCTGAGAATACCCCGGATGAGGGATTTCGGTGCGAAGTGGTTGAGTCGCCTGACTCTCCCTCCAAAAGTCGTGGGTTAAATAATATAACGAACCTTTAGCACAACTCCAGTAAACAACAAACAGTAAACATTTTAAGAGCTATGTTGCAACATACGAATGTGAGTCGCGAATTATATCAGAATCACTGCAGGGAAACACTCCGAACAATCGAGGCTTTTAACAGATTCAGTGGCAAACAACCCATTTGGATGAAAACAGCTATGGATCGCGAGAAATGGGAAGTAAGAGTGTGTCACAGTTATGACTTTAAAGTTGTTAATATGTTAGCAGACGTGTTTTATTATAACACAATGGCAACATTTCGGCGGTTTATAAGCCCATGACAGATACGGGAAGTCACTTAAAATTATTAATTATCCCATAGCACTTGTTCAGTTAAAGACTCATTTTACAGAATATTTGTGTTTCTTAATATACAGCGGATGAGGGATTTCGTGATTAAGCACTTGTCTCTGTGGTTCGTTTTCGGGCTCAGTCATTCGGGTCACGAGTACAATTTTCTCGGAGATGATTGGGGGTCGACGCTGGAGCTACGGAGTTAGCCGCTTTCGGCTGTCTGCTCTGTGGAAAGAGACTGAGCAATACGGGATACGTGAATTTTTTTAAAATACTTAACACTGAAGAAACCTGGCACATAAGCTGTAAGTACTGCGTCTAGAAAACTTAAGTACTTTGACCACATCAAATACAGTGGTTTCGGAAAAACAGTAATTGCGTTGATGGTTCTTGTAAAACGAGGCAGAGTTTCACCAACATATTGTTGGACACAGGACATTAAAGAAACACTGGGCAAGAATGTGAATGCGGTTAGGGACCAGCGAAGTCTGGAGAGTCTTTCTAACGCTCTGTGATGAGAGCGACGTTCTGCAAAGGGCGTGATACGCGACGATGGCATGCCTTTTAATATGACAAAAATAGTTGATTTATCCATGTTCATAAAATTGCTTTCATTGAGCTTCTCTTCCTCTGCTTCTGTCTCACACACACACACACACACACACACACACACACACACACACTTTCTCACTCTGTTCTCTCTCTATTTCTCTTTATTTATCTCTCCCAATGACACATACACTCGCGTTTTCTTAATCTGTTCTCTATCTCTCTATCTATTTCTCTGTTTATTTATCGCCCTCTCCCACATACACACACTTTCTCAATCTATTCTCTCTATCTCTCTCTCTCTATTTGTTTCTCTGTTCCCCCTACCCCTCCCATCTCGCTTTTCATTATCAGCTTCTCAAGAACAAGCATATTTGTTTGCTGTTGTTTTCTATGAACTGAAATACCTATTCCTATGTATATTTGCATTTCTATTGCATCTATTTCTCGTCTTCTTCGTACAACCTTTAGTCTCCAGCCTGAATAGATTTAAAGAGAGCATAAATCAATTCAGGTTGTGGACATCTCCATACATTTTATCCTCAAATTGGGCAGTTGTAGTCCAATATAGTCTTCTCTGTACAGACATGTTAGACACTCTTGCAGCAAATGGTTAACAGTCAACTTACCAATAAAGCAGCTACATGCATCAGATTATTGTATCTTTAGTTTACTGAAAAAGTGGTATTCCTGTCTGCTATGCCTGTCTTGTGCTGAGTTTGAAGTCTACGATCTTTTCACATCGTCGATGTGTTTAAAATATACATCACCTTTCATATGGTCTGGGTGCTCTGATTCCATAGTTACTTCTCATGAAGGGCTTCTATCTGATTTCATAATTGCTTAATCATTGTCATAGGTTCAGCACCATACAATTGTACTAAGAATATATATATATATATATATATATATATATATATATATATATATATATATATATATATATATATATATATATATATATATATATATATATATATTCTATAAAAAGTAACTGTGTTGAATCATAAGTAAGACCAAGAAGGTCAGCTTGGCCGAGTGGATAAGAGCGTTCGTTTTTAAACATCCGGTGTGCTGATGCTGAAGTAACGGGCTCAACGCCTGCATGGGTCAGTTGGACTAAAATGTTGACTTCTAGACTTTGACTTGGTGACGTAAATTACAAGTATCTCTGAAGTCGTAGTGGATTCGCCTGATGGTGCGGGACACAGGTAATAGGAGAAGTTAATCCCCACGCAACAATCAATTTAGTGCACTATACGTAGTTGAACGTGTATGGACTGAGCTTATGTTCAAAGTGAGCGAACGAAATAAAAATAGCAAATATAACCAAAAACTAAACACTTTAGGCCTGGCCACGCCAAGTCTCTGAGTATATTATTATAGATAAATCGAAACATATAGTAACTAAGAAACAAATATGCACAGACAGATCAGTGAGCTCATGGGAAGAAAAACAAGAATAGATACAGGGTGTTTGAAATCAAAAACAGGAAAGATATTATTGAAGGAAGGTGCTATAATGCAGAGGTGGAATGAGTCTATAAGAGAATTGTATGATGGAGAAAGGGAAGAATTAACAGAAGAGAAGTAACTTAGAAGGTCCACCTATTCTAAAAGAAGAAGTCGCTGACGCTATGAAACGTATGAAGAAAGGAAAAACAGCTGGGCCAGATGAAATCACAATAGAAGAATTAGAATTATTGGGAGAATTTGGAGTCGATATATTAACCAAAATGTTGAATGATATTTACAGCAGTGGATATTTACCCAGTGATATGCTGAAGACCAGGAGCAATTGAATGTGAAGATTTTCGTACACTTAACTCCATAAACCATATCACTAAGCTTCTACTCAGAATCATAATGAGAAGAACCAGAAAGAAAATAAAAATGGACATTAGTAAAGAACAGTATGGATTTGTGAAGGGAAAGGGCACAAACAATGCAATTTATACATTACGGACACTAATACAAAGGTCAATAGAGAAACAGAGAGACATATATTTGTGCATCATAGATTATACTAAGGCATTTGATAAAGTAAAACATGATGAACTGATTAAAATGTCGGAAGATATCAGTATTGATGGGAAATATTTAAGAATAATAAAGAATATTTACTAGAACCAAGTAGCAGCAATTAAAATGGAACATAAAGAGGGTAGTTACGAACAGATAAAGCTAGGAGTATGACAGGGGTGTGTCTTGTCACCAGATCTCTTCTCCCTATATAGCGAAGTAATAATGAGAGAGATCAAAGAGATGCCAGGAATACTAGTTGGAGGTTATAATAAAAATAATATACGCTATGCAGATGACACAGTATTGGTGGCGGATAAATCAACAGACCTACAACAATTATTGGACATTGTAGTAACAGAGAGTGCAAGGAAAGGACTCTCCTTGAATATCAAGAAAACAGTAACAATGGTGATATCAAAGAAAATGGTGACACCAACATGTGACATAGAAATAGAAGGGAAAATTCTTAACTAAGTGGATAATTTTAGATACCTGGGGGAATTTATAACATCAGATGGAAGATGTACAACAGAGATTAAGAGCAGAATAAGGCATGCAAACGCCGAATTTCAGAAAATGAAGAGTATCTTATGCAATAAGTCACTATCACTGAATGTAAGAAAGAGAGTGCTGAAATGCTATGTAGAACCAGTTTTGCTGTATGGCAGTGAATCTTGGAATGTAAATGAACAAATTAAGAAGAAGTTAGAAGCAACAAAGATGTGGTTCCTGAGACGAATGTTGAGAATTCCTTGGACTGCCAGAGTAACTAACGTCTGACTGAAACAGGCTAATGAAACTAGAACATTATATACAACAATGAGAAAGAGACAAACATCTTTCTTCGGTCATGTGATGAGAAGAGAAGCATTGAAGAACATCGTGACAACTGGAAAGATCATGGGGAAGAGAGGCAGAGGCAGACCAAGAGAAATGATGCTGGATGGATTGAGACGGTGACATGGAGGAACATCAGCAGCAGAGTTGATCCAGAACATCAAAGACCGAGATCTGTGGAGAGCCATGAATGCCTACGCCAGCCGGCAGGGCACTTGATGATGATAGTAACTGAAATTGTTTTTATTGAAGAAAATGCTCAGTAACATGAAAATTCCAGCTGTGATAAAGATTAATTCATACGCATAGCAGGCCAGCATGGGCGCGCTTTTGTAATGGTTAGGGTAATGCGCAAACTCCGCCGGATGAGGGTTCTTCTTCTGCTGCGTTCACGTGATTGCGTTACAGTAGAGTTGCGTTCTTGCGCCGTTAGGCCGACACATCTGACTTCTGCGGGCATTTGTTGACCGGGTTAACCTTCTCGGGGGATGAGGGTTCTATGTCAGCCCTTGACGTTCGCTACGGGAGAGAAAGACTACCCACACATTCCTCATTGCACTAAGGCCTACAAATTGTGATGGATCTAACACTTCACATATCAATAGCAAGATGCTGATTTGGAACTTTTCGATTATTTTAATTCAGCTTCTGGCCAGCGGCTATATACGGATCTGAAACATGGACTCTTAACTAAAATAGGATGAAAATAACTTGATAGATTTTAGGATGTGATGTTATCGTAGGATGCAACGAGTGAGATGACTTAAACGGTGTATAGACCCTGGGGGAAACAGTTATTAATAACTATACAAAATGTAGAATGACTTGGTCTTGGTCACAATTTGAGGCGTAGTCACAATATGAGGCGTGGTTGCAGTATGATGACATTATGAGGCGTGGTCATAATATGAAGCATGGTCATAATACGACGTATGGTCATATTATGAGGCATAGCCACAATACGAGCCATGGTCATAATATAAGGCATGATCACAATATGAGGCATTGTCACAATATGAGTTATGGTCATAATATGAGGCATGTTCACAATATAGGTCACAATATAATGCATGGTCAAAATACGAGGTTTTGTCCCAATATGAGGCATGGCTACAATATGGGGCATGCAGGTCTATTAGAAATAATGAAGGGCAAAATCCAAGTGAAAGAAACATCGCAGAACGTCCCAGAAACAGCTACATTACACAGGCACGAAAGAACAGATGGCTCATGCTTAGGAAAACTGTCGAAAATGCTTGAAATTAGGAGGACAACGAAGCGACCTGATCAAGCGACTTCAACGCCAGTCTAAGGGGTAGCTGACCTGAACCTAAGGATGATCCGGGAGGAACTAATCAATGTTTTGTGGTCTATGTGGTCAGAAGTCAGGGAGATCTCCAACAGTGTGCTATAGTGACCGATATTTGCTCAGATCACTAACTCCAATCTACTCAATGATCAGCGGCACAAGCATGACTCATGGAAGTATTAAAGTCGACTACAGAAACTCAGATTATTCGATAAAACATCTGGAAATCTCCTGGGTAACAGCAATTCTTTGGTGAATGGCCTTTAAATGATTTAAGGTCATTATTTTGGGCGGCCGCATTTTCAAATGTTCCCAAAGAGAGACCAGAGTTTTGGGGCCGTCAGTGATAAGTATTGCTAGCGAAAGACCAGTATCTGGAGACATTTCCAAGCGTTTCGGCAGATTGGTTGGTTGGTTAGTTGGTTGGTTGGCTGGCTGGATGGATGGTAAGTTGGATGCTTAGATGATTTGTAGATTGGTTGGTTGGTTGTTTCGTTGGTTGGTTGGCTGCTTGGTTGCCTGGTTGCCTGGTTGCTTGGTTGGTTTGTTAATCTGACATTCTAGGCATTGAAAACGGCTTGTATTTATCGGAGTGAGGTCGGCGAATAGGCTTGTCTCCCGACTCACGACCAAAGTACAACCTACACAAGGATTTATTGCCACGTATCTCTTCAATCTCCGTGCCCGGAAATCAGTGCGATGTACAAGGCCAGCCCTGGAACCTCAAACCCATGGATAGGCATTTTACTGACATAACCAGATTAGATTCAACACAGCACTTTCGCATGGCCTTGGTTAGTCCCAGATCTGTAATGTCCCCCACCCCCTCTTTTTTTTACCGCTCTAGATTGTAGGTATGTTATTGGTAACAGGCTTAAAGCCAACCCACACGGAGAGAAGCTGAAAGTATAAACCACACGTCATCACAGACAGAATGCAGACATTTCTAAACGCACAGATTGTTGCCGGTGCAAAGATGTGAAACCAGGAGTAGATAACAGCTGGCCTAAAGATGGACAAAGCAATAAGAATGTGTAGAGGTTGGGAAATAGAGGAAGGATAAGAGAATGAGAGAGAAAAGACAAGAGACAGCAAAAATGGGAACATTTTTATCCTCGTTCACGATTTCAATGAATTATCGAGAAAGAATTCCCCCACCTCCATTTTTTCAACAACCCCCCTCCCCCCACCCCCACCCCCAAATCACACTCCACACCCAACCACACACACAAAATATATACATATATTCATAAATCAGACTGTGATTTAACAAGACATTTCTTTAGAAAATGTTATTTTGATTGGAAAAGGGAATGTTGTTTTCATTACGGGATCGTATTTGGTTAAAAGAAATATCTAAAAGCATTTTTACATGAGTCAACGAAATTAAATATGAAAGCTTCATAATATTAAAAAAAGTCCTACGTATTGTGTCGTGTCCTCTATTCCGTTACTCGTAGACTCCTGGTTTCAAGTATATTTACTTAGTGCTTAGCTAATATCATATTAAAATGCTTAATCCTTCTTATCTATACGTAAACATGTTAAATACTCCTTAATTTTCAAGTCTAAATGTGAATATGTTTCTTCATGTGCCATATCTGGAACAGACATCGACCACCATGTCTTGTAAATCCTCTCTATCATGTCAATATTAGTCAGAAATGGCATTATCAGCCTGGGCTATCTGTTTCCTGTGGAGATTTGGGGTACGTCATCTCCCAAAGTTCGCTTCGCTGTCACGTGGTGTGGAAACGAATAAAGTAGGGGACTTGCGAAATGTCTGGTTCCCCTGAGACAGAGATAGCAAGTCGGCATTGGATTTTCAATTGTTCAAAGAATCAATAAGAAAGTAAACTGAACTAATGTATTCAATTAAATATCTGGATTCATTAAAGGTTTTCGAAATAGAATAAGAGAGGATAAGAATGTGTAGCACAGAATCAGAAACATATTAGAAGTAATAAACCGATTCAGTGTCATAGGATGATAAATCGTCATATTCAACAAAACAACTGTCATTGGCTTTTAAATAAAACTGTAGTTAACACTATCAATACAGTGTTTGTTTTTATCTACGCAATCCCCTTTACATTGATATAATACAACATTACTGTTACCATATTGACAAATGATAAGTCATAGTTGTGACACACCCCTACTTCCCTTTCTCCGCCATCCATGTTCGTTTGGTCCAAACCTACATTTTGGCACTGAATATGTTGAAGAAGATGTTAAACAACGTGGCATAATCGGGGCAAGATCACAGTTCTGAACTAGGAGTTTGGTGTTTGTATGAGATGGCAAAGAATGACCACGATACCGGCATAGCATTTGGTGATGATGATGATGATGATGATGATGATGATGATGATGATGATGATGATGATGATGATGATGATGATGATGATGATGATGATGATGATGATGATGATGATGATGATGATGATGATGACGACGATGACGATGACGATGATGATGATGATGATGATGATGATGATGATGATGATGATGATGATGATGATGATGATGATGATGATGATGATGATGATGATGATGATGATGATTAAGAAATATATACACTTAATACCATTGGTATTTGCAGACACACTAATAAGGAGAACAGAGAGCATGTGGATACACTATTGTTATTTATTCACGTGTTCATGGATGACAAGACAAGACATAGCCACCAGCGGTAATTTCATAGTAGACCCAGGTACATTAAAGAACATACTTTTCAGTAAATGAGTATCAGATTGAAACTCACAAGTATTGATACGTCTTCATATAAGTGAAGGGGAACAGTAGAGATAGGGGGACACACTAGACAATATAACAATATAGAAAGCTACCGTAACACCAGGAACTCAACCTACAGTCTGCATATTGCCAAAGTGTCTGGCGGGAGTAATATGTAAGACATCAACTACCGCATGGATGGAAAGTTATTCAATCTCAAAAGGCTGAAAGCTAAAACCAAAACTAACAGCGACACCGTCAGAGAGCTGCTGTTTGCTGATGATTGCGCTCTACATGCCAACTCAGAGGCAGATATGCAACACAATGTTTCAGCTTTCTCACATGCCTGTGCCAACTTTGGGCTCAATATCAACTTGGATAAGACTGTAGTTGTGTACCAGCCAGCTCCAGGGAATAATTATACCGTGCCGAATATCAAGGTGAATGGTCATAGACTAAGTGTTGTGGACAAATTCACCAATCTTGGCAGCACTGTGTCACAAACTGCCACAATTGATGACGAAGTGAATGCAAGAATCTCCAAGGCCAGCGCGGTCTTTGGCAGACTGTACAAGAATGTATGGGACAGAAATGGAATAAGCCTGCTAACAAAGCTGAAAGTCTACAAAGCAGTTGTATTATTTACACTGCTATATGCTTGTGAAACCAGGACTGTTTATCAGCGACACGCTAGGAAATTAAACCACTTCCACAGTCTGTCTTAGGAATATATTGAAGATTAAATGGCAAGACAAGATCCAAGACACTGAAGTTCTAGAAAGAGCTCCCATGCCCAGTATCCACACTCTACTAATGAAGAATCAGATTCGCTGGGCTGGTCACTTAACTCGCATGCCAGATCACAGGCTCCCTAAACAAATGTTTTACGGCGAGCTGCGTTGTGGTAAACGCTCCCAAGGTGGCCAGAGGAAACGCTTTAAAGACACTCTGAAAATCTCACTGAAAGCTTTTGGAATTCATCTTGACACCTGGGAGACTGCTGCCAAAGACCGGAATTCGTGGCGTACATTATTACGCAAGGTTGCAGTCACTTGTGGAACAAACAGAACTGCAAGAGCTGGGGGGAGGGGGGGGGGGGTGGCTGGACAGAAAAACCACTGTAGGAGATCACCCTCCTGGAACGTCAAGCATTCTTTGCCCTTATTGTAAAAAACTGTTCGAGCCAAAATAGGCATTATCAGCCATCTTAGAACTCACAGCTCCATACTTTCAACCCCACTGGATGAAATGAATTGTCATCATTATTCTGGATGGACAAACAAACAACATAGCGCTTTCACAAATGTTTGCCCCATTCACGTTGAATTTATTTGAAAAGTATCTGTTGCATCGTTATGGAATCTTTCCTGCAGTCTTATATTTACTACCTCTCAACGTATGTTTCTTTGTTAGGTACAAAGACAACTGATCTCATGGAAAGCTGCGAAATGTCTTTGATGTTTTTGTGAAAATGTATTGAATTCACTCTAACAAACTTGTTTTGCAGTAATCTTTTAACACTTCTGTTCAACTACGTGACGTGCTTCTCATAAGAAAATTCCCATGAACAACGAAGAATATTCATTATTGAACACTGATGTTTCCGTGTGAAGTTGTAATACATTTCATAATATGCTTCATATAAGATATAACATCAATAACATTAGATATGCAGATGATACAGTATTGATTGCAGACAATGCACAAGATCTACAACAATTAGTAGACACCGTTGTCGTACACAGTGAGCAGCTGGGGTTGGAATTGTATACATTACTTAGTTAGTTAGTTAGTTAGTTAGTTAGTTAGTTAGTTAGTTAATTAGTTAGTTAGTTAGTTAGTTAGTTAGTTAGTTAGTTAGTTAGTTAGTTAGTTAGTTAGTTAGTTAGCTAGTTAGTTAGTTAGTTAGTTAGTTAGTTTGTTTATTAGTTAGTTAGTTCTTTAGTTAGATAATTAATTAGTTAGTTAGTTAGTTAGTTAGTTAGTTAGTTAGTTAGTTAGTTAGTTAGTTAGTTAGTTGGTTGGTTGGTTGGTTGGTGGTTGGTTGGTTGGTTGATTGGTGGTTGGGTGGTTGGTTGGTTAGTTGGTTGGTTGGTTGGTTGGTTGGTTGGTAGGTTGGTGATGGTGTAAGAAGTAAAAGAATAGTGGTGATGCAGGAAGTAAAAGAATAGAAGTGATGTAAGAAGTAAAAGTAAAAGAATAGTGGTGATGTAACTAATAAAAGTAAAAGAAAAGTGGTGATGTAACAAGTAAAAGTACAAGAATTGTGGTGATATAGAAAATAAAAGAATAGTGGCGATGTAGGAATTAAAAGAATAGTGGTGATGTAGGAATTAAAAGAATAGTGGTGATGTAAGAAGTAAAAGTAAAAGAAATGTGGCGATGTAGGAAGTAAAAGAATAGTGGTGGTGTAGGAAGTAAAAGAATAGAAGTGATGTAAGAAGTAAAAGTAAAAGAAATGTGGTGATGTAACTAATAAAAGTAAAAGAAAAGTGGTGATGTAAGAAGTAAAAGTACAAGAATTGTGGTGATATAGAAAATAAAAGAATAGTTGCGATGTAGGAATTAAAAGAATAGTGGTGATGTAGGAATTAAAAGAATAGTGGTGATGTAAGAAGTAAAAGTAAAAGAAATGTGGCGATGTAGGAAGTAAAAGAATAGTGGTGGTGTAGGAAGTAAAAGAATAGTGGTGATGTAAGAAGTAAAAGTAAAAGAAATGTGGCGATGTAGGAAGTAAAAGAATAGTGGTGATGTAGGAATTAAAAGAATAGTGGTGATGTAAGAAGTAAAAGTAAAAGAAATGTGGTGATGTAGGAAGTAAAAGAATAGTGGCGATGTAGGAAGTAAAAGAATAGTGGTGATGTAAGAAGTAAAAGTAAAATATAGTGGTGATGTAAGAAGTAAAAGTAAAAGAATAGTGGTGATGTAAGAAGTAAGAGTAAAGGAATAGTGGTGATGTAAGAAGTAAGAGTAAAGGAATAGTGGTGATGTAAGAAGTAAATGTAAAAGAATAGAGGTGATGTAAGAAGTAAAAGAATAGTGGTGATGTAGAGAAGTAAAAGAATAGTGGTGATGTAGGAAGTAAAAGTAAAAGAATAGAGGTGATGTAAGAAGTAAAAGAATAGTGGTGATGTAGAGAAGTAAAAAAATAGCGATGCAGGAAGTAAAAGAATAGTGGTGGTGTAGGAAGTAAAAGAATAGTGGTGATGTAGGAAGTAAAAGAATAGTGGTGATGTAGGAAGTAAAAGAATAGTGGTGATGTAGGAAGTAAAAGAATAGTGATGTAGGAAGTAAAAGAATAGTGATGTAGGAAGTAAACGAATAGTGGTGGTGTATGAACCTTTCAAACCCTATGTACAATCAGAGTCCACTAAACGGGAATTTAATGATGACAAAATGAACCAACAAAGCAAGAGAAAGAGACGGAGAGAGCAAACGTTAGAGAACGAGAGAGGGAGCGGGCAAGAGAGGGTGTGTGAGACGGAGGGATAGAGAGAGGAGGCGAGCGATAGATGGGAGCGAGTGAGCGAGAGGGGTGGTGAAAGATAAAGGGCGAGCGAGAGAGAGCGTGAGGGTGGGTGTGAGGACAAACGAAAGGGAGAGAGAAAGCGGATGCAAGCAAGAGAGGGTGATACAGAGGGAAGAATGAAAGAGAAGGGGCAAGCAAGAGAGTGAGAGAGAACGTAAGGGTGGGGTGAGGACAAGCAATAAGTCGATAGGGGGGAGCGCGAGGTTGATAGAACGTGATGAGGCGAGTGAGAGAAAGGGGGGAGGTGAGAGAGAGAAAGGCAGAGCCGGTCAGAGAGAAAGGAAAGAGGGGCAGCAGAAATAAACACAAATAAAACATTTAATATATGTTAAATTTAATATATGTTATATAAAATAAAAGAGGATAGTTTTATAGGCATCTATGTACCAAGGAAAGGGAAAAATGGAGGATGTAGTGGGGAATTATGGTTTAGGTACAAGAAATGAAAGAGGGGAAAAGCTAATAGAATGGGCAAATATCAATGATATGATAATTGGAAACACATGGTTTAAACACCATAAAAGACGACTGTACTCATGGATAAGCCCTGATAAGAAAATACGCAACCAAATTGACTACATACTAATTAATAAAAGATTTAGAAATGCTTTAATTAATGTAAAGACAATGCCTGGTGCTGACTGCAATAGTGATCATGTACCACTATGTGGACATATAAAAGTAAGATTAAAGAGAGGGAAAAAAATGGTTAAGAACATGAGACTTAATAAAGAGGTTCTGAAAATAGATAAATGCAAGAACAATATAGAGTGACTGTGAAAAATAGGTACAATGCAATAACTAACATACAGAGTATAGATGAACAATGGGAAATGTTAAGGGACTCCATTCATCAAACTAGCAAAGAAGTATTACCTGAGAGAGGCAAAATAGCTAAGAAAAAATGGATGAATGAAGATATCTTAAAACTGATGGACAAAAGAAAACAGAGTAAAAATGACAAACAAGAATACGCTAAGATAAATAAAGAAATAAAAGATAAATGTGGGAAGGCTAAAGAAAGTTGGTTAAACGAGCAATGCAAAAAAATTGAATTAAATTCCATTAAAGATACAAAAAATATGCACAGACAAATCAGTGAGCTTACAGGAAGAAAAATAAGAATAAATACAGGGTGTTTGAAATCAAAAACAGGAAAGATAATATTAGAGGAAGATGCTATAATGAAGAGGTGGAATGAGTATATAAGAGAATTATATGAAAGAGAAAGGGAAGAATTAACAGAAGATAGTAACTTAGAAGGTCCACCTATTCTGAAAGAAGAAGTCGCTGACGCTATGAAACGTATGAAGAAAGGAAAAACAGCTGGGCCAGATGAAATCACAATAGAAGAATTAGAAGTATTGGGAGAATTTGGAGTAGATATATTAACCAAAATGTTGAATGATATTTACAGCAGTGGATATTTACCCAGTGATATGCTGAAATCTGTATGTATAGCTATACCAAAAAGACCAGGAGCAATTGATTGTGAAGATTTTCGTACAATTAACCTTATAAACCATATCACTAAGCTTCTACTCAGAATCATAATGAGAAGAACCAAAAAGAAAATAAAAATGGAAATTAGTGAAAAACAGTATGGATTTGTGGAAGGAAAGGGCACAAACAATGCAATTTATACATTACGGACACTAATAGAAAGGTCAATAGAGAAACAGAGAGACATATATTTGTGCTTCATAGATTATACTAAGGCATTTGATAAAGTAAAACATGAAGAACTGATTAAAATGTTGGAAGATATCAACAATGATGGGAAAGATTTAAGAATAATAAAGAATGTTTACTGGAACCAAGTAGCAGCAATTAAAATGGGAAATAAAGAGGGTAGTTACGAACAGATAAAGCTAGGAGTACGACAAGGGTGTGTCTTGTCACCAGATCTTTTCTCCCTGTATAGCGAAGTAATAATGAGAGAGATCAAAGAGATGCCAGGAATACTAGTTGGAGGTTATAATAAAAATAATATACGCTATGCAGATGACACAGTATTGGTGGCGGATAATTCAACAGACCTACAACAATTATTAGATGTTGTAGTAATAGAGAGTGCAAGGAAAGGACTCTCCTTGAATATCAAGAAAACAGTAACAATGGTAATATCAAAGAAAATTGTGACACCAAAATTTGACATAGAAATAGAAGGGAAAATCCTTAACCAAGTGGATAATTTTAGATACCTAGGGGCATTTATAACATCAGATGGAAGATGTACAACAGAGATTAGGAGCAGAATAGGGCAGGCAAAAGCCGCATTTCAGAAAATGAAGAGTATCTTATGCAATAAGTCACTATCACTGAATGTAAGAAAGAGAGTGCTGAAATGCTATGTAGAACCAGTTTTGCTGTATGGCAGTGAATCTTGGAATGTAAATGAACAAATTAAGAAGAAATTAGAAGCAACAGAGATGTGGTTCCTGAGACGAATGTTGCGAATTCCTTGGACTGCCAGAGTAACTAACGACGACTGCCTGAAACAGGCTAACGAAACTAGAACATTATATACAACAATAAGACAGAGACAAACAGCTTTCCTCGGTCATGTGATGAGAAGAGAGGCATTGGAGAACATCGTAACAACTGGCAAGATCGAGGGGAAGAGAGGCAGAGGTAGACCAAGAGAAGTGATGCTGGATGGATTGAGACGGTGGCATGGAGGAATATCAGCAGCAGAGTTGATCCAGAAAACCAAAGACCGAGATCTATGGAGAGCCATGAACGCCTACGCCAGCCGGCACGGCACTTGATGATGATGATGATGTACCAACAGTATGTGATAATGTCCCTCCAGCTCTTACCGACATTAAACAAATGGGAGAGAAAGGGATATGTGCAGCATTAAGGAAGTAGCAAACGAAGCAATTAGAATTAAAATAAACAATAGTTTGGAAAAACAAATAGTTAAATGAAGAGATAACAAAAGAAGAGGAAAGCAAATAATCGCACACAAACAGATAAAAGAAACGAAGAACAATTTAATTGAAATATAGGGTATCAGAAAGATATTCAAGAAGGGTAATCATAGAAACACAAATAAACACTTGGCAAGAATACTGAGAACTCAGATTTCAAGATGTAACTAGAAACTGGAAGAAACATCTGAACCGCGTGAACAAGAGAAGTCTATCGTGGTCCATTAAAAAGAACGAAAAGATGAAAATGCAAAGGAAATTAACTGCTGGCCCGGTTATCATGTGTTCGAATCCCTATACAAGCGGGAATTATTACATTTATTAACCTGGGCTCCCAGATCGACCGAGCCTCAAGTAGGTACCATTAAATATTCTAGGAAGTAAATGCGACAAGTACCATATTGACTACATCAACCACTGAGTTTCTCATCTCATCTCATCTCATCTCATTTCATCTCATCATGTTCCTCTTGTACCTTGTGCGGTGTCGAGGTGAATAATAAACATCGTGAGAGTGCCCGATTATGGGCTTCTTGTATCGATATTCCCATGGACTCTGTTATTCCCTCCGTCCAACGTTTACGTCGTCGGCCTCTTCCTCTGTTTCCATCTGGTCTGTACATCATTGCTTGTTGTGGCATGCTGTTGACTGGTAACCTATTTGCATGGCCAAACCATTTGACTTGCTGCTTTCTAATAAAATCTAGTGCTGCTATAACCCCCCCCCCCCCCCCCCACTTTAGTCCCGATTTCTTCATTTCTGATCTTATCTCTTCTTGATACGCTGAGTATTCTTTTCAGGAATCTCATTTCTGTTGTTGTGGTTTTTCTTTTCTCTTTTTCTGTCATTGCCCGGGTTTGGCATTGGTAGCATAGAGTTGGTAGGAAGATTGTGTTGTAAAGTGCTTTCTTAGTAGTTATTGATACATGTTTGTTCTTTATTATTGGTGCCATTTGTCATATCAGTTGGTTTGCCTTATTGCATCTATTTTCGATCTCGTCTTCTGATGTGTCATTTGATGATATTATACTTCCTAGGTACTTGAAACTCTATACTTGTTTCAAGGGATGTTCGTTTAGGTGAATTGTTGTTGTTTTTTTTTTCTTCTTTAGTTATAGTCATTACCTCTGTTTTTCTTGTGCTAATTTTCATGTTATGTTCCCTACACATTTCGTTTAGACTATTCATGTGGTCTTGTAATTCAGCTTCTGATTTTGCTATTAGTGCTTGGTCGTCCGCAAACAGGAGTTCTCTAATGGTTAGATATGCAGATGGTTCTTCTTCTGTGTTCTCGTCATGCGGTATTCTTGCGGTCTCTGTTTGGCCGGTTTCTTTACAGATGTTGTCTATATATGTTATAAACAAGAGAGGGGACAGGACACAACCTTGTCGTACTCCAGATCTTATGGTGAAGGGTTCTGAGTGTCCTCCAGTTGCTCTAACAATGCATTCATTGTTGTTATAGAAGCTTCTACATAGGTTTGTTAGATGTGTACTCACACCATATTGTTTAAGGATTTCCCACAGCTTGTTTCTTTCTGCTCTATCAAATGCCTTTTCTTGGTCGACAAAGGCTAAGTAGAGTGTTTCATTGAATTCGATTGATTTACTATAAATTGTATAAGAGCAAAAATGGCATCTGTGCATCCTTTATTTTTCCTAAATCCAAGTTGTGCTTCGCTTAGCTGGGGTTCTATAGTAGTTCGTTATCTTTTCTCAAAAATGTTGTAATATTTTTCCCCAGTATGATTCAACAATAAAATGCCTCTGTATTGCGTGCAATCTCTTATGCTGCCTTTGTTTTTCCAATTTGGGATAATTATGGCGTTTCCCCAGTCTCGTGGTGTCTGTTGTTCTACCCAAACATGGTTGAATAGTCTATGTAGCCATGCCGTTCCTACTTCTCTTGCTACTGAGTTCCTGTTAGTCGATAAATATTTCTTCCTACGAAGATGAATATGATCAACGTAGGTAAATAATGTTACTATATGTAAGTAATATTATAGAAATGAATGTAAAGAGGCTACAAAAATAGTCCGACAGCAGAAGCGAGAATATATGAGTAATATAATCAAAGATATGGAAATTAATCACCAGAAAAATGAATCCAGAAAATTTTTTAAAGAACTGAAGTCAATGAAACGAGGGCATCAACAAAACACATATGGTTTAAAAGACAAAAATGGGAATATGATAAATACCAATGAGGCAATGTGCAACACATGGAAAGAATATTTTATTGAATTACTAAATTGTGAAGCTCCAAGTAACATTTTCCCACAGGAAGAGGTTCTAACATGCGAACCACAAATTGAAGAACCTACATTTGAAGAAATCCTATATGACCACACGACTTAAAATACTTAAGACTTAAAAACAATAAGGCAACTGGGACTGATGGAATTGCTGCTGAATTTATAAAGGCAGGTGGCCATGCATTACATCTAAAGCTATACGAACTAATAATAAAAATCTGGAGGACAGAAGAATTACCCCATGACTGGAAAGAGTCATTATTGATACCTATCTTTAAGAAAGGAGACAAGTTCCAATGTGGAAATTATAGAGAAATATCACTACTGTCCACAAGCTATAAGATACTATCCGCAGTATTACTAAATAGACTAAAACCATATTCAGAAGACATATTAGGTGACTACCAGGCGGGTTTTAGACAAAACAGATCAACAATAGATCAGATATTTATCTTACGACAAATAGCCGAAAAACATTGGGAATATAAAAGAGATCTCCATAACATTTTTGTGGATTTTAAAAAGGCTTATGATAGTGTCCATAGGAATAGTCTATGGAATGCTATGCGGGAATTTGGAATACCAAGGAAGTTAATCAACATGACCAGACTATGCATGGAAGATACTTATAATATAGTAACATATAAAGGCAGGAAATCAGACCCCTTCCAAATAACATCTGGCTTGAAACAGGGTGATGCACTATCGCCGCTACTCTTCAATGGCTCTAGAGAAAGTTGTAAGGAAGATAAAGGAGGAATGTGATATTGGAGGAACATCCAAGCTGCTTGTTTATGCAGATGATATAGATATTATAGGGCAAAGTGAACAAAAGACATTGGAAATATTGACTCACTTAAAGGAAAAAGCCTAACAAATGGGGCTGGTTATCAACCAAGATAAGACAGAATATATGGTAATTTCAAGAGACGGAATGGCTAAAAACTCTGGCCACATACAAATAGATAATATGACCATTAAAAGAACGGAAACATACAAATACCTGGGTACTGTTTTCAACTGCTGCAACATCATAAGGGAAGAAATACAAACTAGAATCAACTCTGGAAATAAGATATACTATGCACTACAACATCTACTAAAATCAAAGGCGCTATCTCGTAACACCAAAATCACAATATACAAAACACTGATCAGACCAGTTGTGCTGTATGGCTCTGAAACCTGAAGTACAACGAAAGGAGACGAAGCCTTGTTACAAACCTTTGAGAACAAAATTTTAAGACGCATCTTTGGACCCATTAGGGATACACAAAGTGGAGAGTGGAAAAGAAGAAGTAACAAAGACATTTATGATCTGTTTAAGTCCCCGCTAATCACTGGTATCGTGAAGGCTAATAGACTACAATGGCTGGGGCATATAGAAAGAATGGAAGATAATAGGGAAACAAAACTCGCTTACACTCAGGAAATAAATGACCGTAGACCCCGAGGTAGACCAAGAAGGCGGTGGAGAGATAATACATGTACAGACCTACAAGCACTTGGAATCAACGACTGGCAAGAGAAGGTCCACCAGAGAGACGAATGGAGACGGATTGTATTTGCAGCAAAGAACCTCAATGGCTCGGAAAGCTGAAGAAGAAGATATGTAAGTAATGAAGGCCTGTCTCCGTGGCAAAGTCGTTACGAACGCGGTTCGTAATTCCACTTATCTGCGTTCGAAATACAGCCGCGACCGATTTGACAGCAGACCGTGACGCGCTGGGTTTTAACGAGATGGTATGGGAGCAGGTCGTTCAGAAACAATGACAAACTACTGAACGTAAACTTGCCAAGACATCAACAACAGCAATGCTGGTGTTGACAGCGATGTCCTGTAAATAGGATATGCAAAAAACAAAGTAATGAAGAGCGGTGGGAAGTGATAAAGATCACAAGACATAAGGTGTAACTAATTACTTTGAAAATAAAAGAAAACCTAGGGTAGGAAAAGAACTCCACATATCTAAATAGGTCGACCAATATCAGGTGTTGGGCTGTGAAGTGTTAGGTCAAAACCTATTCTAGGCATTACATAACGGGGTATTCCTTTTCTCGCTGCCTGTCCTTCTTCCGGCCAATACTAAGAAAAGTTCTGAAAAGTATTCAATGCTCATTTTACGAGCCGCGGTGGCGTCGTGGTTATTGTACTTGCCTGCCAAGACAGTGGTCCGGGTTCACACCGCAGTGAAAGCAGGATTATACTTTCCGATCAGTACAGCTTTCGAGTCAAGCCATTCTCATAAAAATTAGAACCAGACCATTTTCAGAATTGTATATGAATTGTCTTGGGGGGGGGGGGGGGGAAGAGATGAGCAAGGGAAAGGCCGGCCCATCTCCTGGCTATAATGTTTCAAGGCCTAACATCTTAAACCACAACAGCTTTGCGATTACCTTTTGACCCATTTTAGGAGTCTGGGTCGAGCCCAGGGGTGTACGGGCTGTGAAAACAAACCCAATCTGCAACTGCTGTAGAACTTGGACCACTGTCTTGGTAAGCTAGGGCACTAACCTAATTTCTTTCAGATGTCCCACCATCATTTTCATGTGCCCTGCCAGATGGCGTAGACATGCATGTTTCTGCGCGGATCTCGGTTCTGGGTATTCTTAATCAAATATTACCCAATAATTAGTCCCATATCCCACTGTCTTAGCCATCCAGAACAATTTCTCTTGGTGTGCCTCTACCTTCAGCACCACTGATTTTTCCAGTGGTCGCGATATTTTACAGTAATTCTCATCTCATCACATGACTCAAGGTGGCGTAGACATTTTTTTTTACAATAATTCTCATCTCATCACATGACTAAAAACAATCTTTGTCTTTTCCTAATTAAGTAACAATGTCTTGTTTTTTTTTAAGTAAGGAGACTTTTACACGCCTTAGCCAGCATTTGGGCATGTCTTACTTCCGATGATGTTTTCCGGTACATATTTTAGGCTGGGTCGACCTGGGAGCCCAGGTTACCTTTACACATGCGCCCCGATGCGGATTCACACCCATGACCACCGAGTGTCTAGTCAGCACCCTATAGCGGCTCTATATCTCTATCTCTCCCCTCTCTCTCCCTCTTTCTCCCTCTCTCTCTCTCCTTCTCTCTCCCTCCCTCCCTCTCTCTCTCTCGCTCTCTCACTCACTCTCTCTCTCTCTCTCTCTCTCTCTCTCACTCTCTTTATTATAGCTTGTATATAATGTCTACCTTCGTTAGCCTTTTCCAGGCTACTCTAGGCAGCTTACACTCACCAACAGATAAAATTAATGCTGAAACCGAACACATGTAGCAGAGAAAATCAAATCATGGAGCAACAATCACCAATGCTATACGACCAATCATACAATCCCATAAACAAAAAGAGTATCATTCGAAGCTGCTGCCCTTCCCAGCCATTGCTAATAGTGCCGGACCAACTCATGAACAACAATGGAGAAAAGAGGTGGAAGCTATGGCACAACAATGAATGGCCACCGTAAAAACATATGTATAAGATAACAAACTGACGTAATAAGCGTGCTCTGTTTCATAAAAACAAGCAAGTAATCGTGTTAACTACTCTATACTCCCAAGCTATGCTCCCTGTAAAGAATATCACCCCTAAAGAATGACGGAATAAGGAAAACCCCGCCCCCGCAAACGATGAATAAATGGCATTGAGGAGGCAATTAATACCGCAGTGTAGGAGACACATGCAAGAGCTCGTCCCACAACGTTTCATATCCTGACATTGAGAGGCAAACAGGAAGGAGAAGAAGAGGACGATGCAAATGCCATATTTCTGGGGAGGAAGTAAGTTTCTGAGAGGCGTGTGATCAATGTTTAGAATGTTTTCTATCTGTAGGCCTTTCACAGCTGCCAGACGTATTATGCCCGTGAGGATTGTGTGCAGACGGTATTAAAGGCAGTAGTATGGATATTAATAAAGGTTCGACTGGAGACAATAGCGCAGATTAGTGGAGACAGTATTGGAAGCACTAGTACAGACATTATTAGAGTCAGTGGTAGAGAAAGTACAGACAGTTGTAGATACATAAGTTGAAACAATATAGACAATAGGGGGCAGTAGTAGAGACAGTAGTCGAGGAATTACTGTGACAATAGGGTTGATTAGTCTAGACAGTGGTGGCTCCAGTAGTATAGACATTATTAGAAACAGTAGTGGAGAAAGTATTGGAGACAGTAGTTGAGACAGTAGAACACAAATTATTACACTCAGTGGTAGAGACAGTATAGACAGAAGTGGAGACAGTAGTTGAGACAGTAGTACAGACATTAGTGCACTCAGTAGTAGAGACAGTACAGACAGAAGGGACGACAGTAGTGGATCCAGTAGTACAGACATTATTAAAGACAGTAGTAGGGACAATAGTGGGGCAGTAGTAGAAACAGTAATGGTGACATTAGTGGTGACAGTAATAGAAACAGTAGTGGCGACAGTAGTAGAAACAGTAGCGGTGACAGTTTTTAAAACAGTAGTGGTGATAGTAGTAGACACTAGTGGTGGCAGTAGTAGAAACTAGTGGTGACAGGAGTAGAAACTAGTGATGACAGTAGTGTAAAACAGTCGTGGTGACAGTAGTAGAAACTAATGGTGACAGTAGTAGAAACTAGTGGTGACAGGAGTAGAAACTAGTGGTGACAGTAGTTTAAACAGTAGTGGTGACAGTAGAAGAAACTAAGTAGATAAGAGCCCTCGGTCTAAAACATCCGGTGCGCTCATGTCGAAGTAGAGAGTCCAACCCCTAGACCAGTCAGTTGGTCTCAAATGTTGACTTCTCGTCCTTGACTTGGTGACGTAAATTACAAGTACCTCTGATGTCATGGGTGTTCGCTTGATTATTACTATTACTATTAATAGGGAAAGCTAGTCCATAAACAATAATTAGTCCAATTCACTAGAAGTAGTAGTACATGTATGGACTACGCTTGAGTTCAAAGCGAGCGAATACCGAAACAAAATGTTCGTGACGACAGGAAGATATTTTCTTTATAGAGACAATGGCTATGGTCATCGACAAGTTTGGCCACTGCCAAGAAGATATACAATGACGCACTACCCTTTTTATATATATCTAAAAATCTAAAGCAATCAAAGAAATACGGAGTAAAATTGAGCAAAGGATGATGATATTGACTTGATTATGAAGACAACAATAGCTAGCAGTAAAACTGGAATTCAATGGCTTCTAGCAGAGCGGTTTCATGATCAGGACTACGGCAAAGACATTGTCATTCTGTCCAAAATGCCCCACACCCGAAGTCATTTACAGGATAAATTAAATACGGGATGTAACAACAATTTTGTCTAATATAAATATGGTAAAGACAAAGATAATAAAGGGAATATCGATATCTTTTGGTGAAACCTTACTTCAAGAGGCGAAATCATGCACGTTTGGGGTAACATTGTAGTGAACAGATGTGAGTCACAGAAAGAGATATTGAAATAATAATATACAACGCGAGGAGTTATCATGTATTAAAATCCCTGTCAAAGCGGAGATTTTGTTCTACTGACGTGGGCTTCAAGGTCGACTCAGCCTGACATAGGGACTATCCTGGGATGTAGAGGTGGCTTGCCTGATATTGATCACATCCCCTAGCTAGTGCCGATTAGGCTTTAAAAAAATATGAGCCTAGCACAACATACCCAATACATCCCATGGCGTGAAAAGGTGTGCTGCATTTACTTCATTAAATACTAGCAGGAAATATGGTGCCAGCCTGATCACATCACAGGTTGTTTGCTGTTTGGTCCAGAAAACATATGGCACAAAATCTACATTATGTCACAATGGTGTGAAACGAAATTTTACCTTTGTACTGTTCCATGTATGGGCATCTCTGGTCGACATTAGGGCAAGACGCGTATGAAAACCGGATTCCCGCTGCCGTTTAAGATCGAGGCTATACCATTGTCTCGGTATTCAAGAGCACTTACCACTATGCCAAGCGGCGACCCAAAACTTAGCGTTCGATAATGTTCAGAAATTGTTTACTGTCCCCCCCCCCCCTCCCCAGGTGTGCATAATGGAATATAATTAATATTTATATCGTTCTCCTGCTATTGATACTGGTACGTTACATCTCTGATCATCCGGCGGCAACACCAAAGTAAATACATGCTAAGTGGAGAAATGACTGAATGAGTTACGAAATGAGAGATGAAACGAATGAATAATTGAATGAATGGACCAATGAACGAACAAGCGAATGAATGAATGAACGAAAGAACAAATAAATGACCTAACAGACGAAAGAACGAAAAAATAAACGAAAGAATAAATAAGTGAATGAATGAATAAACGAACTAATAAACAAACGAACGAATTCATGAATGAACTAATGAATGAATAGTTTTTTTTTTTTTTTTTTGTTAAGTTGGAGAACAGACGACTAAGTTTCAGCCAATCATTGAGGGGGTGTCTTTGATACATTCTCTGTTATTTCTCACGTTGTGCGTTACTACCACTCAACAAAAAGGCACAGTAAAACCAGCATTTGGATATACACAGAATATAAATTAACACAAAAATAATCAACCTACATTTCATATGAAAGATGGCACTTGCAGTCAATAATCAATCTCGGGGACCATTAACATAATGTGAGGAGTATTTGATTGTGTGGGATATTTTATAAAGATTGTCATCAACTGGGGCAGAGCATGCAAAAGAAGAGTAAGAGATGGGCAGAGGCAGGATGGATGGAAGACATTCATTGGGAATTCATGAACGGAGGAGATGAGTAAGGAATTATTGAGGTATTTCTTTGCAAGGCAGCTAAGACAGGCGGATAAATAAATGAAAATCTGGGAAGATAGGCTATAAAGAACATAAGTTAGAAGAAAATTGTTAAAAATAAACAAGGAGAAAGTTGTTCACAAAGTTAAAGTGGGATGATTAAAGGAAGAAAAGTCAAGAATGACGAGAATTAACGAGGGAATTGGAGGAATAAGTTGACTGAAATTAAGAAAGAGAGAGAGGCGTGAGGGGGGAAGATCGAAGGGAAGATACAATGAGGGAAGGAAAGCGTAAAGAGAGAAATGGAATGTACGAAGCTGAAATTCAATGGAAAGAAGGGAGGTGGAGCAATAAAACACGGAAGAATGAAAGAAGAAAGAAAAAACAAAGAAAATATATGAGGCTAAATCGAGAAGGAAAATTAGACATAATAAGATAACAATAAGATTAGAAAGCCATGAAGGACGACATTAATGAAGACAGCAAATAAAACTAAAAGGGCTAGTAAGAATAAAGTACAGGTACAGTAATTAGGAAAGTCAAGCAAGAAGGATGGATGAAACTTTACATAGCAATCAGGCAGAAAGGAATGATGGTGACAAGATATAAAAGGCGAAGTAATTGAAGAACGTCATGTAGAAAGAAACAAGGGAGAAAATGGAAACAGGGAGATAGAAACAAATAGAGAATATTAGGCAAGAAGGTGGTCATTCAGAGTTAAGGAAATAGAGCAAGCGGGCAGCCTCTAAGTCAGAAAGGAAGAAATTCAACTAGAAAGAACAGTAGGAGGGAAGGAGAGTTTGATAGGCTGGAAGAAAGTAAGGCAAACGACAGACAGACAGACAGACAGACAGACAGACAGACAGACAGACAGACAGACAGACAGCCAGCCAGCCAGCCAGCCAGCCAGCCAGCCAGCCAGCCAGACAGACAGACAGACAGACAGACAGACAGGCAGGCAGGCAGGCAGGCAGGCAGGCAGACAGACAGACAGACAGACAGACAGACAGACCAGAGAAGAACTAATCAAAGTTAAACAAACAGTAGATAAATGAAATCTTTTAACTGTTAACACTTACCCGAGTACAGATGATGAGCTACACTTTGTCAAAGAAATGTCCAAACTTATCCAGGCCGGATGAAACTGAATAAAATATGATCTCTGTTGTGATGGTCTCCCAGGTTAACAATTGTTTTGGAAACCTATTTAACACAACCACGTTTCAAACAACGGACTATTTGCAATAACTTAACAGTGTCAGGTAGATCACGTGGTATTGAATACTGTTTAGAAAGAAAAATATGTATTTGATTCACTACAAATGCTATAGAAAATGTCAGTTGGTGTTATTCCGATGTCCTTCAATATCGCCCTTATAGTCAATGTATCAGATGACAATGGTTTTCAAAGCTTAATCGAATACAGATTTTAATTAGGCGCACATAAGGCTAGAAAGTCTGTGAATTATAGAATACTTCATAACAAATAATAAAAATTAGTTTGCATTAAGCAAGTGATTTTGTGACAATTGTTAGCCCAAACTCTGTGTCCAAGCTTGAAGACTTATACTGATTACATTACAGTTTGAAAAAGTATCGCCTTCAATGTCGGTTAAATGTGTGAATAAAAGTGAGTAAATCTGAAGTGATTGCTCAAACTACCAGTGTGCTTAACAAGTTACACCAGCAAATGGCTGGTGAGTACTTCGTGCATTGTAGGTTCGTAGTTAAACGCAGCCAGATAGCGCAGTGAAGTTAAATTATGGATTGCGTCGCCATGATTGCCGTGCATGTGCGCGCTCACAAAACCAGTGGTAGTACGGAAGCATTGGCGAAAGGGTGAGTGAGAGGCGAGATTTCAGTTTCCCGCATGGTTCAATAGTTTATCAAAAGGTGTTCAAGAATTAATTATTTCTGATCTGGCTACTGAACAATAGCGGCAGCTCATCAGAAGAAATTGGAGTAGGTGCAATAAATTCCACATGGTCGTTTGATGCTTATTTATGTGTATCAATACGACTGTTAACATGTTTCACTTGTTGTACTGGTTTCACTTTCTCATTAATATTTCATATTAACAATGAACTCAAGTTTTTCCTCTTTTTTTTTTTATTTAGTGCTAACATGGGGAAAATGTTGATGGTCTGGATACAATTCCTATTAGTGTAGAAATATTTCCCGAGCTGTTTTTTTTTTTTTATTCGCATATCATTTACGGGACATTGCAGTCTCATCTCATCTCATCTCATCTCATCTCATCTCATTTCATCTCGTCATATTCCTCTTGCATCTTGCGGTGTCGAGGTGAAGTTTAAACAGTGGGAGAGTGTCCGCTTATGGGCTTCATGTATCGATATTCCCATAGACTCTGTTATTCCCTGCATCCATCGTATACGTGGTTGGCCTCTTCCTCAGCTTCCATCTGGTCTGTACATCATTGCTTGTTGTGGTATACTGTTAGTTGGTAACCTACTTGCATGGCCAAACCATTTGACTTGTTGCCTTCTAATAAATCTAGTGCAGCTATAACCCCCACTTTAGTCCTGACTTCTTTATTTCTGATCGAATCTCTTCGTGATACACTGAGTATTCTTCTCAGAAATCTAATTTCTGTTGTGATTTTTCTTTTCTTTTTTTCTGGTTTTTCTGTCATTGTCCAGGTTTGGCATTGGTAACATAGAGTTGGTAGGAAGATTGTGTTGTAAAGTGCTTTCTTAATAGTTATTGATACATGTTTGTTCTTTAGTATTGGTGCCATTTATCCAATGAGTTGGTTTACCTTATCTTCTTATATATAAAATAGGATCGTCTGTCTGTATCTATGTATTTATGTATCTATGTATGTCCTTTATGCGCTCGCGAACGGCCCATCCGATTGAGATGAAATTTTCTACACGCCTTCCTTTCATTCCAGAGCTGCCAACTGTCATAGTTTTTTTTTTCTTCTTCCTCCTCCTCCCTCCTCCCCCTCCCAAAATACGTACGTAAATATATGATGATGATGATGAAAGAATCCCCGAACCAAAACGCTAGGGAAAGGGAAGAAAATGACGTGACTACACAGAATCGTCACACGGCAATCATCATCATCAAGTGCCGTGCCGGCTGGCGTAGGCGTTCATGGCTCTCCGTAGATCTCAGTCTTTGGTTTTTTGGATCAACTCTGCTGCTGATATTCCTCCATGCCACGGCAATATCAATAACAATTCATCTTTTTATGTGTAAGGAAGTTATCTACAGTCGTGTAGAAGGGAAGAACTAGACGAGTATGAATTCCTCCTCATCCCTCCTTCTCCCTCCTCCTCCTTCTTCCTCCCTCCTCCTCCTCCCTCCTCCCCCTTCCTCCTCCTCCCTCTCCTCCTCCCTCCTCCTCCTCCTCCTCCCTCTACCTCCTCCCTCCTCCTCCCTTCACATTCCTCCTCCTCACTCCTCCTCCCTCCTCCTCCTCCCTCCTCCTCCTCCCTCCTCCTCCCTCCTCCTCCTTCTTCCTCCCTCCTCCTCCTCCCTCCTCCCCCTCCTCCTTCCTCCTCCTCCCTCTCCGCCTCCTCCCTCCTCCTCCTCCCTCTTCCTCCCTCTACCTCCTCCTCCTCCCTCCTCCTCCCTCTACCTCCTCCCTCCTCCTCCCTTCACATTCCTCCTCCTCCCTCTTCCTCCTCCTCCCTCCTCCTCCTCTCTCCGTCTCCCTCCTCCTCCCTCTACCTCCTCCCTCCTCCTCCCTTCACATTCCTCTTCCTCCCTCCTCCTCCTCCTCCCCCTCCTTCTCCTCCTTCTCCCTCCTCCTTCTCCCTCTTCCTCCTCCCTCTTCCTCCTCCCTCTTCCTTCTCCCTCCGCCTCCTACTCTCTCCTCCTCCTCCCTCCTCCTCCCTCTCCCTCCTCCTCCCTCTCCTCCTCCTGCTCCCTTCTCCTCCTGCGTTCTCCTCCTCCCTCCTTCTCCCTCCTCCTCCTCCACCCTACTCCTCCCTCCTCCTCCTAATCCCTCCTCCTCCCTCCTATTCCTCCCTACTCCTCCTGTCTCCTCCCTCCTCCTCCCTCCTCTTCCCTCCTCCACCTCCCTCTTCCTCCTCCCTCCTCCATTTACCCAAGACAGACAGACAGTCAGACAGATAGTCGGGAACGGGATCTTATATGACTACTTATATAATTTAAATGAGATGCTCTCCACCATGGGCTGGGCCGGGTCAGACAAACAGACAGATAGATAGATAGATAGACAGACAGACAGACAGACAGACAGACAGACAGACAGACAGACAGTCGGGAACGGGAACTTATATGACTACTTATATGAATTAAATAAGATGCTCCCCACCAGGAGTTGGGCGATGCCGGGCCGGGTCAGACAGACAGACAGACAGATAGACAGTCAGACAGACAGACAGACAGACAGATAGTCGGTAACGGGAACGAGAACTTATATGACTACTTATATGAATTAAATGAGATGCTCCCCACCAGGGTCTGGGCGAAGCCGGGCCGGGTCAGCTAGTTTCATATATTTTCGATCTCGTCTTCCGATTTGCCATTTGATGATATTATACTTCCTCGGTACTTGAAACTCTTTAATTGTTTCAAGCTATTCTGCTGATTATAAAAGGAATATTTAGCAATTATAACCAGGGTGCAACTGAAAGAATGGCTAGAAAAAGTGACCTGCCCACAAACATCCCTGACCCCAGATTGTAAAGTCAAGGACCTTTTGGCACGCCTGAATGTGTATTGGGCATATGGTGCTAGACAAATTTTGTAATGGACCAATCGGCACTCGGCGAGTGATGTCATCAGTATCATGCCGGTCACCTTCACTTCCCAAGACATTTTTATGGTAACGGAGGTCAGCATGGCCGAATGGATAAGAAGAAGTATTTCTTACACATCCAGTGTGTTGATGCCGATGTAGGGGTTCAATCTCTACACCGGGACTTCTGGTCCCCAACAAGGCGGTTAGGCATTGAACCGTTAAGGCCTGTGGCGTGTTTATGCTTAGGGCTACAGTTTGTATTCGCATTTTCCTCATGTTGGACTGGTAGTACATGGTTCCGTTGCCCTGCAACTGAGTGAGTGCGTGGCGCGACACTGTGAGCTGTTAAATTTGTGTGGAATGCTTTTACATCTGTCCGCTGTTGTTTGCACAGTGAACTGCATGTTTGGAACAATTGCCGGCTGTCGCTGAATTGACTGGTTTGCCTTTTCGGTTCGCAAGTGCATTGTTCGTGAGACTCCTGGGAGTCGTCGCTGGAGCTACAGAGTTCGTGTTTTGTGCGGCGCTTTCAGTCGGTCGCCCTGCGGAAAGAGACCGAGCCATGGGGGATAAAACCCGGGTCAATTAAGTCTTTCTGGTGACTGCCAATTCCATCGACGGTGAACTGTATTTTTTGTGGAGGGCTTTTGTGTTGTCATTCTGGCGGCGGCATTATGCACAGTGTGCCTGTGCCGGCTGTTGGCTTGACTCCTACCTGTTCCACTTTTCACATTGGGCAGTGAGGAGCAGTTTGTGTGATATTCACTTGCACAGGAACGGAGCATAATGGGGACGACCCGTTGCCGTAAAGTTGGAATCGCGACTAACTAACTAACTAAGGGTGTTCATTTAGGTGAATTGTTGTTTTTTCTTCTTTAGTTATAGTCATTTCCTCTGTTCTACTTGTGCTCATTTTCATGTTATCTTCTCTGCACATTTCGTTTAGACTATTCATGTGGTCTTGTAATTGAGCTTCTGATTTTGCTATTAGTGCTTGGCCGTCCGCAGACTGGAGTTACTTAATGGTGTAATTTGCAGATGGTTCTTCTTCTGTGTTCTCGTCATGCGATGTTCTTGCGGTCTCTGTTTGGCTGGTTTCTTTACATATGTTGTTATGAACAAGAGAGGGGACAGAACACAACCTTGTCGTACTCCAGATCTTATGGTGAAGGGTTCTGAGTGTCCTTCAGTTGCTCTCACTATATATTCACTTTGTTGTATAAACCTCTACATAGGTTTGTTAGATTTTACTCACTCCATATTGTTTAAGGATTTCCCACAGCTTGTTTCTATCTACTCTATCAAGTGCCTTTTCTTGGTCAACAAAGATTAAGTAGAGTGTTTAATTGAATTCGATTGATGTTTCTATAAGTTGTCTAAGAGCAAAATTGGCATCTGTGCATCCTTTCTTTTTCTCTAAATGTAAGTTGTGTTTCGCTTAGCTGGGCTATAGTAGTTCGTAATCTTTTCTAAGAATTTTGCAAAATATTTTCCCAGTATGATTCAAAAAGGGAAATGCCTCTGTATTGTGTGCAGTCTCATTTGCTGCCTTTGTTTTTCTAAATTGGGATAATTATGGCTTTTCCCCAATCTCGTGGTGTCTGTTGTTCTACCCAAACATTGTTGAATAGTCTATGTAGCCATGCAGTTCCTACTTCTCTTTCTGCTTTAATTAGTTCATTTGATATTTCATCTTGTCCCGGTGCTGTGTTCAATGGGGCTAATCTGACGGCTTCTCTAATTCTTCTTTCAGTAAGTCTGGTTCTAGTTCTTTGGTGGCATCTGTGTCGGTTTCTTGAAATCCTATGACATCTGATGGTATGTTGAGAAGTTGTTCGAAGTACCGTTTCCACCTTATTAGGATTTGTTTTTGTTCACTTATTGATTCTCCATATTCGCTGTTAATTATTTCAGTTGGGTCAAAGGGTTCTCCTCTGGTTCTTATTGCATTTATATTTTTGTATACGTTTCTAGTTGCCTCCTTGTAGTTTTTATTTAGGGTTTCTCAACACTTCTCACAGTTTTTTTGTTTTTCTCTCTTTACTATTTTATTTGCCGGCTTCCTGGCCTAGAGGTTAGCGACTTTTCTCCGTAATCTCGTAAACTCTCGTAAGTAACGTGACGACCGTGAGAATCAGCAGTGGTTCGAATCGCGTCGGTAACTTACGGGGTATGTGAGCCGGCCGATCAGAAAGCAATGGCAAACTACTGACCTTAATCTTGCCATGAAATCAACAATCAGCTGAAAGATGCTGATGTTGACAGCGATGTCCTGTAAAGGATATGCAAACATTTATTTTTACTATTTTATTCACATGTCTTCTCGCTATTCTATTAGAGGCATTCATTTGAAACACTTTCCAATGGCTTTATTACAAAGGCATGAAAGAAACATTAACAGGTGTGATAGAATTAAACTAAGCATTCATTTTGAATTAATTATGCACCATGGGTTGGTCAGAAGAAGTCGCCGTAGGCATTCAAGCAAGCATCCCATTGCTTAGGTTAGTGGCAAGTGTTTACCGCGTCTGCATCAGTGTGAAATCGTTGCCCTTTGAGAGCTTTTTCAGAGGTCCGAACAAATGAAAATCACATGGTGACAAATCAGGACTATAGGCTCGATGTTGCAGAATTTCCCAATTCTTCCTTGCTTATGCTTCCTGCACAATCTTTGCGACATGCGGACGAGCTTTATCGTGCAACAAAATCACAGCGCGAGAAAGCATGCCGGGTTGTTTATTCTTGATGGCTTTTTGCAGCTTGTCTAGTGTTTGCAAGTAGTGGGTAGAGTTAATGTTGATACCAGGTTCTTTAAAGGCGGCCAACAATAGCCCTTCATGGTCAAAAAATGCGCTCAGCATAACATTACCAGCGGAAACCTGTAACTTGATTTTTTTGGCTTTTGGTGATCCAGCATGCTTCCATTGTATGCTCTCTCTTTTGCTGCTCGGCTTTTGCTGCTCGGCCTGCCACTGTGTGGAAGAGAAATGCATCACCCTTCAATCTGTAACGCAGCAAGTGGTTCAAACACCATCCCATGCATTCCTCTTTTTGGTGGTCGGTCAACATCCGTGGTACCCACTATGAACACATCTTCCGATATTACAGTTTCTTACGAACGACCTTTTGAATTGTCCCAATTGACATATCAAATTCTTTCGCTAGCGAACGTATGCTTCGACAACGGTTTATCTGTACTGCTTCATCAATTTTGGCGATGGTTTTATTTCTTCTGTTGCAATAATATGCGCTTGACCGGCCGTCGAAGATCTGTCGTGAACTTTCGTCCTTTCCGTAACATTCGTGCCCAGTCTGTCACTGTTGTCTTCGACACACATTTGTTGCAGTACGCTGCCTGCATTCTTCGATGAATATCAACTGGTCGACATCCTTCAAATGAAGGAAACTGAATCACCGCTCTTTCAGCTTCTTTGGACGGATTTTGGATCCACACGGCCATGTTCTCAACGGTCAGAAACAGAACCTATGCACCATGGGACGATAAGCACGTGCCCTTTTATTGATTGGTCAGTACTTATCACATGACTATGACATGATCATGTTCAACGTACGCAATTACGCGCGGTGTGGCACGAACGGATTTCAAATGAACGCCCCTTATATTTTTCCTTTTCGTCTTTTACAGCTTTCTTTACCTCTGCGTTCCACCAACTGGTTATTTTCTTTCTCCGTGTTTTGCGTTTTTTCGTGGTCATTGCAGTCAGCACCAGAATTGTTCAGCTGCTGTTGATGTCTTGACAAGATTTACGTTCAGTAGTTTGCCATTGCTTTCTGAACGACCGGCTCACATACTCCCATAACTAATCAACGTGATCCGCTGCCGAATCTCGGGCAGCTGTGTTTTGTACGAGAGTATAAGGGATTATGAACAACGTCTTTAACACCTACGCCAGGGAAACCCCGAGCTGTTAGCGCTGTTATGTAAATCAATCAAGCAAGCAGGTGCCTTCTCCACTATGAAGGTTAGCTGCAATGGATCTCCAAAATTGTCTGTCTCTCGCCCTGATTATACATTCTGTCAGATTGTTGTTTCGTCCATCTCTTGGTGTTATCTTCCCACTTGTATCGTTGTCTACCTCTTGTTCGCTTGCCCTCAACCTTGCCCTCCAGTATGGTTTTTATAAGAGTATTATGTCTTTTAACGTGGCCGAAATATTCCACTTGCCTCTTTTTTATTTCTTTCATCAACTCTCTTCTCATTCCCAGTTTTTCTAGAACCCCTGTATTTGGTGGTGTTTGTTTCCATGAAATATGACATAATCTTCTGTATATCCACATCTCCAGGGCTTCTATTCGACTTTCTAGTTGCTTCTTTAATGTCCAGGCTTCCGCGCCATACAGTAGTGTTAAATATACGTAACATTTGACAATTCTCATTTCTAATGCGTCGTTAATCTCTCTAGATATTAATGCTGATTTCATACTACTGAAAAGATTTCTGGCCATTCCTATTCTCTTTTTGATTTCTATTTCATTTCTGCCATCATCTGTTATTACATGTCCAAGATAGGAGAAAGGTGTTACTTGTTCTAGTGACTCCCCAATTACTGTGATGTTCATTGATCACCTTTCCTTTCCCCTGCTTATAGTTTTCGTGTTTTGGATGTTAACATCTAAGCCACATTCTGCACTGTGCCTGTTAACTTCTTCCACTAGGTTTTGTAACTCTTATACTCTTATATCCAGGTGCTAGAGATCTCTGGGTAAGTAAAGGCAGGCGAGGTAATGCAATATCCCCCCTTGTGCGCTGTTACTGAAATCACGGGTCTAAAACAAGCTGCTTCATGAGAATGAAGCGTTCTACTAGTGGTAGAATCGTCCGTGTGCTACCAGGGCCCGTCAGAGAAAGAAAGAATAGTCACTCTACAACCTGCTATTTGCAGATTCGAAAACTGGCCTGGACACCTCATGTGGACCCAGCCTAAACTGGGTGTCACGAAGTGTCTTGGGAAGTATGGCGGCCGCGTGAAACAAACCCCGCCATCCATCCAGCGCAAATTGGTCTATACAAATAATGGACCAGCATCATATGCCCAGAGCGTCTTTAGCCGTTTAAAAAGTTTTTGCATATCATTTACAAGACATTGCAGTCAACCCCGGCAATTTTTTTTTTTGGCTGCTTGTGATTTCTTGGCAAGTTTACGTTCAGTAGTTTGTCATGCTTTCTGAAGGACCGGCACTCACACCATTGTATGAAGAAGAAAGGCAATTCGATCTGCGGCCAAATCGTCCGCAGCTGTGTTTTGAACGTCGTATGCGGGATTACGAATTGTATACGTAAGCCCTTCGCCACAGAGTATGCAAGCCATGTGAAATGACTCTTTATAACCTAGCGTGCATATCGTAGAAGGAGAGTTAAGTAGCACTGAGGTGAGACTGGATACCTCATCTCGTACACATCTTTAGCAGCAAAATCCATACAATCATCAACAAGTCCACAGTGGACTTGGATGAGTTGATTGAGGGCCTATACTCCACTGAGAGATAAAAGGCAGAAGGAGAAGACGAGGAGTATGCCTCGAATTGCCACTCCCAAGATTAATCTCAGACATGGCATTTCAGATGTATCTTTGTTTGTCTTTCCTATGGCTTTAATAGTCTATATTAAAATTACTGAACCATACATGTGAGTTATTTCAGGTTAGTTAGTTGCATATCCTTTTACAGGACGTAGCAGTCAACCGCAGCGTTATATGGCTGTTTGTGATTTCTTGGCATGTTTACGTTCAATTGTCTGTCATTGCTTTCTGAACGACCAACACTCAAACCTTTGTAAGGGAATCAACGCAAGGCAGTCTGCTTCCAAGCTGCCTGCAGCTGTGTTTCGAACGCGGTAAGCGAGATTACAAATCGCATTCGTAACCTCTTCGCCACAGAGCAGTTTTTATTTAGGGTGGAATTTTAAAAATCGACCTTATCCATCCTCGCTTTCAGCATCTGCTTTTCTTTTGTATGACACTGTACTAGGGTGATTACTGTTTGTTACATTGTGATTCAAACAGGGTGTAATAACTACCACCAATGGCGGTGAGCAGGGATAGAATTACACCTCTCTATAGCACAAAGCCTGGACTGAATTGCAGAGACCATATGTTGTCCATGCAGCATGATCTCATCCTCTCTCTCTCTCTCTCTCTCTCTCTCTCTCTCTCTCTCTCTCTCTCTCTCTCTCTCTCTCTCTCTCTCTCTGCTTGCCTAGTTTACTCCTGAGGAAAAGTAACACCAATACATTTGGAACAAGACAAGTTGCTGCCGGATGAGCAAAGTTATGCTCTAACTGTCCGACTTTGTAGCTTCCATCTTAGACTGTTGCCAACCAAGGCTTAGGGCCTAGTCTACCCTGTCATGACGTTCAGTCTAAGCTTGCATTTCCTCACAACAGCATAAGGCTTGTAAACTCCCAGCTGCATTCCTCCACCCGAAGCCATTGGCGCAGAGTCGTGTTTGGTGATCGCCGCCCAACATTCGTCGATAACATAAAGGAGGTAGTACCGTCTACTGTCATATGGTAGCTCAGTCACATCTGACTAATACCTCAGGAAAAATTAAAAAATAGGTATATCCATCAAGAACTCACTACTGAAGAAGAGTGGTCACAAATAATATTGAGGCATTTGAAATATTTTGGCCGTGTAAAATTCTGAAAAAGATAACGAGAGGGGAAGGGTTACCGGGGAAGTGGAGAAGAGGAAGTCAACAATGTAGATGGATTCACGATGTGATAGATAGTTTACACACGACAGCAACAACCAAATCGGCCAACTATGCCTCCATGCACTCAAGTCTACACAAATGTGGTGGTCCTGACACTTCACATACCATGGCAGCTTTCAGCTTCGTGGCTACTTTCTGTTGCTTTACATTGTCTATATTGGAATGTGTATTTTTCTTGTACTTTCCTTATTTCTCATGTTTAAATCCCCGGCGAACCGGCAATTTTTGTTTTTAATTAACCTGCGCTTTAAGGTCGACCCACCCTAAATTGGGTACCAGAAAATATGTCACGAAATAAAGGCGTGATATTGATCACAATATCCGCCTAGTGCAGATTGGTCTGTACAAGCATGGGGGTTCAACAATAATCCAAATATGCCTCAAGGCGTGGAAAGGATTCTTCACTTAAATTTACTCTGTATAGGAATCTTGGTTTCTCGGGTTCCATTCTATTCCAATCCACAAAAAAAAAGAGTTTCTTCTGTTAATACGTATAAAATGTATCTTTTGATATTATATGTGCTTGAGATTACATGATTTTTTAAAAATCTCTATATACTTCTGTCTGCAATTCACTTCCTTTCCATTCAAACTTTTCATTACTACACAAACACTGAGCACTGTCAGGAGCGATCAGTGGTAGAAAGATTCCCCCTCTTGAACCCACCTTAAATCAACACATACGACGGATTAGTGGGATTGGTAAGCTTTGTAAGCTTTGCAAGAACACGACCACACGTGACTGATTGGACGTCGCGGCTAGAGTGTGTCAGCACACAAACAATAAACAACCACTGATACAACTATGTTACAGTTGGGTGGTGGGATAGGGGTAAACCCTATCACAGGAGAAGTAGGATGCCTCCTTCCTTCCGCTAGGCTACAGGACGCCCTTGAGAAAGTGGAGTACCCGTTTAGCCCACCCACCCCCCCCCCCCGATCAAATTTACGTGAAATCAAGTTGCAGGTGGTGGGTGACGTTGAAGAGCAGCCGACAGATAGTTGTAGATTATGGTCTCCAATTTTACGACGGTAAGGAGGTGATCGCCGATCTCCCTGGTCTAGGTGTTACGCGACTTTCTCCGTAATCCCGTATACTCTCGTACGTAACGTGGCATTCGCGAGAATCGGTAGCGGTTCTCTCCGCGTCGGTAACTTACGAGGTATGTGAGCCGGTCGCTCAGAAAGCAATGGCAAACTACTGAGCGTAAACTTGCCAAGAAATCAACAATCATCTGAAAGATGCTGATGTTGACAGCGATGTCCTGTAAAGGATATATGAAAATAAAAGGCAGATGATTGTTTGGAAACAATGGCTACGATCATCGACTACTATGGTCGCTGATGGGAAGGAAAGCTATGGCAAACTACTTTCTTCACAGATGCCAAGATAGCCATATTTCATTTAATAGAGAATCAGAAACGGCGTAAATTGTGAAACATATAAGCAGCCACGCACGGTAGGGGTGGTCATGTGCACCGGGTGACTTCAGGCCGTCAGCAAGTGACTCGGTGCAAAAGATTATCATTTAAAATGGCAATGTGGAACGTTAGAACTATGAGTGGGAATTGCAAATTGGATAATATCAAACAATAAATTAGAAGACTGAAGATTAACATTGTAGGTATATGTGAGACCAGATGGAAAGATATGAGCATGATAACATATAAGGAATGCAGCATAATCAATTTTAGCGGAGAGAAAAAAACAGCGAGGGTATCACTTATAATGCATATGGAGAGATCAAAATCTATCAAAGGATATTGGACTGTATCAGAGAGAATATTACTGGTAAAGTTAAGTGGCAGACATTTTGATCTCAGGATCATTCAAGTTTACGCACCAACAACAGTCAGCAGTGGTGACAGCTTCGATTAATTTTTATGATTTGTATAATGCCTTCAAGACGTGCAAGTATTCAGAATTAAATATCGTAATGAGTGACTTGAATGCTACAGTTGGAAATCAACATGTCGGATACACAGTATGGACAAGGGGAACAGATTGAAAGAGGTTGCAGAATTGTATAGTGGGCAAAAGAGCATGATATGATTATTGGTACCACCTGGTATAAACAACATCCAAGAAGATTATGGGCATGGTGGAGTCCTGACTATAAAATCAGAAATCATACTGATTACATCCTTATCAACAAAAAATTTCGAAATGCCTTAAAGTTCAAAAAGTATACCAAACGTATATTGTTACGGCGACCACAGATTATTCATAAGCAATATACGAATAAAATTTAAGAAGGTCAAATACCTACCAAGAAGCATAACATTTGATCTTCGTACACTGAAGAGTGAGAAGATAAAAGATAATTTGAACGTAGAGGTAAACAATATATTTGATGCATTGTCAAATCTGGAAATTCTATTTCAAGATGCCAGTGACCAATGTGAAATATTAAAGAAATCAGTCAGCCAAGTTGCAGAAACAGCTATCACAAAATTGAAAATGATGGGAGGTAAAAAATAGAAGGCGGAAGACATCTTAACACTAACTAATATAAGAATAAATAATAAAAATAACCATGAAAATATAAACATATTTACGGAGAAATTGTGCAGAGAGACAAATTAAGCATGGCTTGGAGAAAAATTGCAGGGACATTGAAAACCAACACAACACCCAGAATACCAAATTAATGCACAAAAGAATTCATAACATAACTTTTAAAACAAAATACACATATCAGCGGATTACCTAAAAAACAAAAGATGACAAAATCACGATAGAGAATAACCAGAATGCAAATGCATGATGAGATTATGTAAAAGATCTTTACAACGATACAATAGAGGACGAGAATGATATTCTGAATAGCAATGTAAGACCATCGATTCTGAAGATGGAAGCTCAGAATGATCTTCAATGTTTAATGCAAACTAAAATGTATTATCGTCTTCCTTGAACCTAACAGTGCAAATTGTGAAAGAAGAAGATCTATTTCGTTGGCATGGCTTTGGTGGTTGGTGTAAATTGTATGTCTTGAAGAATGTGCTTTTCTTTATTGAACTAACTAGCTGACCCTTCCCGGCTTCGCCGAGGCCCTGGCGGGGATCTGTCTGTCTGTCTGTCTGTCTGTCTGTCTGTCTGTCTGTCTGTCTGTCTGTCTGACCCGGCCCGGCTTCGCCCAGTCCCTGGTGGAGAGCATCTCATTTAATTCATATAAGTAGTCATATAAGCTCCCGTTCCCGACTGTCTGTCTGTCTGTCTGTCTGTCTGTCTGTCTGTCTGTCTGTCTGTCTGTCTGACCCGGCCCAGCTTCGCCCAGCCTCTGATGGGGAGCACCTCATTTAATTCATATAAGTAGTCATATAAGCTCCCGTTCCCGACTATCTGTCTGTCTTTCTATCTATCTGACCCGGCGCGGCTTCGCCCAGCCCCTGGCGGGGAGCGTCTCATTAAATTCATATAACGAAAAAAAAATTAACTTAAGAATGTCCTTCCACACACCATATGTTCTCTTTCACACCGCACACGCGGCCAACTAAAAACGTTAATTGTATACAACAACAATGTCCTTTTAGTATTTTAACAGGCGTGCTGGGTGTATGGTATTTGTGTAGGGCTGTTTAACACGGCGTTTGTGTGTCGAATCAGTGTGCAATGCGTTTCAACAAATTACAAAATATACTTATATATTATGCATAAAGTATGAACAAAACCAAAATTAACTTAAGAATGTCCTTCCACACACCATATGTTCTCTTTCACACCGCACACGCGGCCAACTAAAAACGTTAATTGTATACAACAACAATGACCTTTTAGTATTTTAACAGGCGTGCTGGGTGTATGGTATTTGTGTAGGGCTGTTTAACACGGCGTTTGTGTGTCGAATCAGTGTGCAATGCGTTTCACCAAATTACAAAATATACTTATATATTATGCATAAAGTATGAATAAAACCAAAATTAACTTAAGAATGTTCTTCCACACATCATCCATTATTTTTAACGAAAACTGTTTTTAATCACCTACATCCGGGAAGGTTAACCTGGTCAACAAATGCCCGCAGAAGTCGGATGTGTCGGCCTAACGGCGCAAGAACGCAGCTTTGCTGTAAACAGCACAACGCAGTCACGTCCGGAAAAAAAAACTCCGGATGAACGCAGAAGAAGAATCACCTACATGACTGTAGATAACTTCTTTGAATATAAAAAGTTGGGTTAGAAAATTTTCACTATTTAAATAGATGCATTATTTTTATGAAAACTTTGAAAATGCCTTAAAGGTTTTATTATTATTTATTATAACGCACATGCCTGTAAATAACTGTAGAAAAAGAGTTTATAAACCTTTGATAACAATGCAACAATCTATATATAAAATATATAGCAATGCTATTAAAAGTTATGCAACTTTATATAACTTTTCTTGAGTTAAATCCCCTCGCTATATATAAATGATAATGTAAATTAAAATACTAAATTTTAGTAAGTAAATAGTTGTTTGTACACTAACAAACTATGACAGTTGGCTGCACGGGAATGAAAAGAAAGCATGTAGAAAATTTCATCTCAATCGGATGGACCGTTCGCGAACGCATCAAATACGTCCGGATACACATTGCCTTTTATAGATATAGATGATTATTTTAATATTCTTATTTTTGCGGACAATTCGTTGGTGTCTGAGACCTTTTAAACTTTACCTATTCTCCCTGGTCGACCCAGACTAAAATGGTACCAGTAAATGTCTTTAAGAGTGAAGGCGACCGCAGTGATTTGATTACAACACCCACCGAGTGCCAATCGGTCTATACAAATATGTGTCTTGCACCACGGCCTGTTTACATCAACCACGCACGGGACAGAAAAGATCTGAGACAGTTGATGGAGTGAGAGCACCCTCCCAAACAAATAGTAAAATAAAACATAGTTTGATTACTAAGAGGAGGAAAGCCACAGCCAACAAAGACATCGCAATAAGATTCGGAAACCTGTCGCCAATGTGTTGTGAAGCCATTTCATTTGAAATGAAGGTAAAACAATAATGTTTTAAATTTAAGTTTAGTCTGTGAGTCTTTTTCCCAAGAAGAATTGGTAAGTCAAATGTGTGTAAACTATGTGGTTAGTTCTTAAGAAATTAATTTAGTAGAAACTAAATAATATTATATTCAGTTACCATAGTTTATGGATAAACTGTACATTAGGACAACCCAGTGAGTTTCCTTTTCTTCTAGTAAACAACTTATTTAATGTGTAAGCATTAGACATAGTTGTACATCGTATTCTTAAGTAGTAAACTCAGTCAGCAGTAATTTAGAAGTTGGTGAGTAACTTAAGATTTAAAAGCTAAGTAATACTTAATTCAGTACAAAGAAACTAGATTACATGTACCGACATGTACAGGTAAGACAAATAAGTGTAATGTGAATTAGTCAAGTAGATTTTTTGACATGAGCACATGAACAAACAAGTAGTTGTTTTTTTTATCCCATGAAAACCCGAGAGGTAAATAGATTCTTAGTGGTATCATAATTTGTGTGAGGGTTAAAGCAACCACAGGGTGAGGGAAATGTATATTTGTGCCACATACTAATGCTTAATCAACCGCAATGCAAGAATGGTTATGATACATGATAATGAATGTGTATATCACATAAATCTATGAGAGCATGTGGGGATCCAAGTGTATTTTCATTATTGTTAAACATGAGGAAGCATCATTTGTGACTCTCATAATTAGGCCTAATTATCACATAAACCTATGTCATTGCTGAGAGCATGTCTGTAGAGATTAATGTGTGATTTCATTATTGTTAAACAGTTGTGGATGTATCACTTGTAAAAACACATCAGTGGGCTTACTGATGTCCAAGAAATATTATAATTTCTGATGAAGGATGAGATTTCATTGTAATGTCATTTTTGTTGAATTGGTGAATGTATTCTGTGTAAAGCACATACATATGCTTGATTGTCATCCATACAGATATGAATTTGTATGATGAATGATTGAGATCTCATTGTGATGCCAATGGTGGTAAACATTTAAAGTTAGCATTGGGAAATCACATAAGCATAATTACTTATCTTACATACAATTATGAGAATCATGTCTGAGAATGAGTGAATGAAGTTACATGCTAAGAAGGGTATAAGCTAACAATCAATCTCATGATAAAAGGCAACTTTGATGTATAATGTCCTATCTATCAGCAGAGAATATGTTCGGCATAGCCCAAACACTATTTAATCATTTAGTACACTCCGACGCATGACAACACTTTGTATAATATATCACTTATGGTACCTTCATCTGGTTTTGTGCCTAAGCGCGACACATCCCATATTACACATCACGCATACTACAACCATCTGGTTTTGTATCTTAAGCAATCATCCACAAAGGATCTTCACTCATGTTAAAACAGAAGGGCTATTGTCCTGATGAATGTAATGATAATTGGATGGTGATTGTAATAATAATGATGAGGATGATTGTAATGCAAATGATGAGTGTAATGATAATGATGATGAAGATAATGATACAATGATGATGATGATAATGATATAATGATAATGATTGTAATGATGACGATAATGAGAATGATAATAATAAATGAAGTACAGGCATATTATAGACACGGTAAAGAGGAGGGAATATACCCGCTTTAAAACTTTTGATTAGAAAATAATTCACCTGAATACTATACCTAAATGGATAACATGATGTACTTATACTGTTTATAAGCAAATACTCATGTAATGGGGAATTAATTTTAAAACCCTTAATGTATGAGACGTTTTTCTTTTAATGGAAGAAGAGGTAGAGAAGATCACTAGGGACAGAAGAGAATGGTCAACATAGTTGTCTATTTCAAATCAATCAAGGTATTACTTAACCGGGAGACCTGGGGACAGGCATTGGTGAAGATGAAACTGCACATCTGCTAGTTAAAACTTGAACACCTGATAGTGGAAGATTGGAAGGAGAGCAAATAATTATGTTGGTGATAACTCATTGAGAACACCAAGGCTATCTTTCTCCTATGTTTATCTTTCTCTAGGAACAAGATTCATTTTATTGATTTCACTTATTGGTTACTTAGGAGAGTACAGCATGACATTGCTAATGGTATGATTAGATTATGTTGATTGCTGAATTTTCAGATAGTGGCTTAGTACCACTAGATCCAGACCTGATAGTTTGAATACCTAATAGTTTGAACTTGATAGACCATAGTTTGAATGCAGCACTTTTGAATGCAGGACTTGGTGAAGGTTGCAGCTTGACTGAATCTAAATCCAGGCCTGACTTTTATTTTGTGAGTGAAGTATCTGGACAAAGTGATGCAGAACCGTATCCTAAACAGAACTCACCTGCAAGCAGTTTCCTAGCCCAGTAATAGACGTAACTTAGCTGGAGTGTAAGGAAACAACTACTATCCTAATACCCAGGGAGATAATTATCACTCATTAGGAGAACTTAACACAAGCTCAAAGAATTAGTGGCATCCGGGATCCAGGCACCCTGAAGTACAACTAGGATAAGCCCAAATGAAATGAAATTATGTCAGTAAAATGTATATTTCAGGTATCCAGGGATATGAAATTTCTTGTACTTGTATGAACACCTTTTGATGCATGACACTAATTGAAATTGATGTTGTTAATGTATTGAATGACCATAATCCATGTTTATGTTTTAATAAATTATGTAAGAGGTCATTTCCTCCTTTGAGTTTTTTCTTGTCGTGTCAGTATTTCAATAAGACACACCCTAGATATTAATCAGTTAGCTGATAGAAGAGAGGCAAGGAACCCCCAACTAGATAGTGTTGGCCTTCAAGAAACGTTACATTGTTTCTTGGAGGAATTCCTTGGTTCTCCGAAATTCTATATATTAAATCAAGCATTTGAACCAGTGCTAGCTTAATTGTTTAAAACAGGCAGGATCACATTGAGAAAGAGGAACTTAGCATCCTTTCTATCTTTGCGGTTGAGCCATCAATCTCATACATCTGACAATGATGATGATAAAGACAGTTTTCGTCGAGTGGTTTGGTGTATATAGAAACTGGAGGCCACAAAGATGTATATTCTGCATAAAATGTTAGTATCTCATGGACGGTTGAGAAGACCAATACCCAAGTAATGGTAACTAAGTAAAAGTAAAAGACCCTGCTTGAAGGTGCATTCGGCACTCGCTGGGTGTTGTGGTCAGTATCTTGCCAGCCGTCTTTACTTCCCAAGATATTCTTTGCTAATCTATTTTGGCTGGGTCGACCTGAGAGCCCAGGTCAATTTTTAGAAATCCGAATTCGCCTAGCTACGGATCGAACCCATGACCATAGTTTTGGTAGGCAAGCGTCTAGCCACTGCGCTACCGATGCTCCCAGTATCCAAATAATGCAAGAGGTTATTTCACAAAGACATTTGCCTGGACACAGCAGAACAAGACAGTCGTTGTTTTGTGGTCATATTATGGAAAGAGGAGGTCTGGGGAATGTTGTGACAACTGGAAAGAACGAGGGTGTTAGAGACTGGGGTCAGTAGAGGGAGAAAACGCTGGATGTGCTGGCAAAGTAACACCGAAGATGTCCAGCGGGCGAATGTATCAAGAAAAAAGAGGACAGATGTTTGTGGGCGATCATGGTCGCCTCCTGCGTCCCTCGGCATGATGATGACAACTGAGGTCATGGCAAACTTGTGTATAAATTATTAGCAAACTAACTGTCCAAGATAGTTTTTCAGTTTGTCGGAAAATGACGTGTTTTTTTTTTTTTTTCGGCCCCTAAACGGTTACAAGGCAGTAGATGAATTGCAGTTGGACTTCGGAACCAACAAAAATATATCCTGGCCTACGACAGGGATCACCATTATCGCCAGTACTGTTTAACGCCAACACAATGAGAATCACCAGTGAGCAGATCACTGAACCTGGTAGGACATTGTCAAATGCCGATGATGTTTTAGTGTATCGTCAGGGTAAGGATAGAGAGCAGGTTGCTGTGGAACTACAAACCGAACTCAATCGCATAAGTACTTGGTGTGATGAAGCTGGGGCAATGGTCAACCCAACAAAGGAAACAGTGACTTGGTTCTCGTTGAATAATCATATTGTTAACACTCCAACACCAACTGTAAAGCTGTGTTTAGAGACGGCGGAAAGAACGCAGGCAATGAATTACCTGGGGATACGGTTTGATCCAAGCCTTGCTTATTATGAGCACATAGACCAGGTGATAACAAAGGCCAAGCGGGGTTTGGCTGCGATTCGGGTGATGGCGGCAGCAAACTGAGCAGCGCCATCTGTCTTCTGTACAAGAGGCTGGTCATGTCTGTTTGTGAGTATGCAATGGCAATCCTGACTCTCAGCCGTAAGCAGATAGAAAGGATGGAAAGGATACAGAATGAAGCTATGCGCATTATTCTTGGATGTACAAGAGATACTGCATGCAGGGCGATGCGCTACCTTCTTGATTTTCCAACCATTGAAGACAGAATACACGTTTACAGAGCACGCGCTTACCTCAGAGTTAAAGCAAACACACAACATCAACTAGATAGTGAAATTATGAAGGTGAAGGGCAGCAGGTTAAAAAGACGACGGTCGTGGATGGATCAAACCGAAGACATTCTTCACTTGAGGACTTAGAATCTGGCGAAGAGTGGGTACAAGTGGCAACAGATTTTCAGTTTGCATCCAACTAGGTAAAAAATACAGACAAGAAAATCCGGCTGCTGTGGAGGCTGAAGTACAAGCGTTGATTTTCGAGAATTCGCTAGACGGTGATGTTGTCATCTACACAGATGGGTCGGTCATCCGGCATGTGAGAAACTCATGGACCTTTACGGCTAGGGCCGGAGGGAGAATTGTGAAGGAGGTGCTTTCACTGAGACCACAAGTAGCCTGACTATGGAAGTCATGGCAGTAAGTAAAACAATACCATGGCTCGAGACACAGATATTCACTAGGGCATGTGTCCTTAGCGACTCAATGTGCATGCTAAAGAGGATAGAGGTGGAGTGGATCCGAAGAGAATTGTTGCTTTCTCTGGAGAAGTCTCGGCTGGCAAAGATTAGTTTCATCTTCGTGCCAGGGCATGCGGGAGTACAAGGAAATGAGCGGGCTGACAAGCTCGCAGGTGAGGCTACGGTGAAGGGCGGACGCGCCATGCACCAGGCTGTCATTCTGAATGCTCTACGAGAAGTAAGTCTTTTGCTTGAACCAAGTGAGGACTGTGAATCTACAACCATGGCCAGACTGCGAGCACAGCAAATTAAAAGAGGGGTGGCCAAATAATAACACTACGCAGGAAGCCAAAGAAGATTGATAAACCAACACAGAACTGGTGTCGTTAGCCGCTACACGCTGCGGGATTTGCTGAGGAGGGGATCCGAGCACTTATGGACTGAATGGCTCGATGTGCAATGAGCATGATCTGTCGACTAACTAACTAACTAACTAACTAGCTAACTAACTAACTAGCTCACAAAATGAATTATTAAACGTCACGATGGCTTAGAATGAACAGTAATGACAGAAGTGGTTTCTAGAAGGAGAGGCAGGATTCCAAAAACATGATGGTGGACACAAAACAAAAGAAAACGTGGACATAAAGATTCACGATGCGCAGGAACTTGGTGAAACGCCGTGATGAGAGCAAAGTTCTGGAAAGGTCCAGAGTTTCAGGCAGGCCGTGATGATAGCAAAGTTCTGGAAAGTTCTTGGTACATGTTAATAAGAAGACGCGATGAGTAAAAAAAAAAATAATATTCACATGATTTCATTTGAAGCAAGTGTTGGTAGAATTCCGGTTGGCCGAGTGGCTAGAATGTTGGGTTCTTCTTCAGGAGACCCGGCTGCGAATCCTCGGTAAGGTGTGGATTGTTTTCCTGTCGGAGGAGGTGTGCGTGCGTGTGCGTGCGTGTGTGTGTGTGTGTGTGTGTGTGGAGTGGGAGGGGGGGGTGGGGGGAGATAACTCTAACTATCACAGCGACTACACTAGCCAGGCGGCCTTACTTCCCGAGGCTCAAAACTATCCTTGTCGTACACCACAAGGCACTATAGGCAGTAGATGACAGTTAGTAGAATTTGAGAAACGTTTAGATGAATCATCAGCCACATGAATGGCAAGCAAGTGAGGTTTATAATGCGGGGCATTAAACATGCAGTGTTGTTTATTTAGGGGATCCTATGTATGAAAGAGTGTTTATTAACCACAGTATGTTTATCTAAGGGGATGTTTGTTTGTTTTCACTGACCGTGGCACCCAGATTGGCCCAGCCTAAAACTGGTAGATGGAAATTTTTTTTAAGGGTGGGAAGAGTAAAGGCGGCTGTCATTATGAGGATAGACTGTCTAACAATATCGGCCTATCATCATATACCTAACACGCCCCATCATTTACCTAACAGGCCCCATCACAAATGATGACGAAGTGAATGCAAGAATCTCCCAGGCGAGCGCGGCCTTTGGCAGACTGTACAAATATGTGTGGGAATAAAATGGAATAAGCTTGCAAACAAAGCCGAAAGTCTACAAAGAAGTTGTATTATCCACACTGCTATATGCTTGTGAAACCTGGACTGTTTCCCAGCGACACGCCAGGAAATTAAACCACTTCCACACAGTCTGCCTTAGGAAGCTATTGAAGAATTAAATGGCAAGACAAGATCCCAGAAACTGAAGTCTTAGAAAGAGCGTCCATGCCCAGTATCCACACACTACTAATGAAGAATCAGATTCGCTGGGCTGATTACTTGACTCGCGTGCCAGATCGCAGGCTCCCTAAACGAATATGTTACCGTGAGCTGCGCTGTGGTAAACGCTCACAGGGCGGCCAGAGGAAACGCTTTACATACATTCTGAAGATCTCGCTAAAAGCTTTTGGAATTCATTACGATACTTGACAGACCGCTGCCAAAGACCGAAATTCGTGGCGTACATCATTATGCAAGGGTGTAGACACTTGTAAATTGAATAGGACTGCAAGAGCAGTTAAAAAAGCTTGATAAATAAACCCACTTCAGGAGATCCTCCTCCTGGAACGTCAAGCATTCTTTTTCCACATTGTCAAAGAACGTTTTGAGCCAAAATATGCGTTACTGGCCACTTCAGAACTCACGGCTCCAAACTTTGAAATTAATGGTCATCATCATTCTTGATGAAGTTCCACATAGAATCTGTACATTTATATGGATGTGAAGCGTGGACAATGAGCAGATAAGCTGAAAAACATCTGATGGGCGTGGAAAAGTGGTTTCTGAGGAAAATGCAAAGAATACCATGTGTCACATAAAAACTTGATAGTTTCGATCGATGACAGAAAGTCGCGACAACTGTCTGCACACAGTCGGCATTTATTTAATCTGTAGTTGCTAGAGAAGGGACAATAGCGCCATCCGTCTGCAAGGCGGTAGTCAGCCTTTGAAGTGATAGACGGAATGTCTGGGCAGACGTCGGATGGATCTTGTGATGTGGGAAATTATTCTCTGGTTCACAGGCCGGCAAGACTTTTTGTTGTACTGGAACCAGATTCCCAGATGAAAGCAAAATAGACGGCGGGTTAATTCCACCCAGTCTAAAACAGAGGGAGAAAACCAGATTCTGGACTGTCTAACGTCTAGACTTTTGGGTGACGTCACTAAGCCCCGAATTAAAATCAGTTGAGGTAAAGAAATTTGGGTTAGTCGACTATAGTGAGACTATAGTGTCAATTTGTTGAGATATATCGGCGGAAATCGATCCAGTCTGTGATTTTATAGTCTCCATCTACAACAGGAATAGTCATATGGTATTCTATTAAACATATCTAACTTATATTATTATTAGGAATAGAGTACAGTATAAGTGCATTAAAGGAGCGTCGGCACTAGTAGCCTATTGTGTAGCTTATACTAGCTTGTGTGATATATCATTTAACTCAGGGAGTTAAGGACAATGTAGTGGGATAATATTTATAGAGATTGAGGATGGTTGGGAGGGATGAAGGGAATGTGAAATGGTAGGATCTTCCAGTAGGGCAACTGCGGGGCTTCTACCCGTTTTCTTTAATCTTTCCTTGTCTTACCATGACTCAGACCAATGTGATGAGCTATTTGGCCGTATGACAGAATTCGGTTCTTTGTTATAGAACTGAGTGCTGCTATCGGCCTACACTCACCTAATTAAGGTCAGAATTGAGTTGCTCTCACCAGGGTGTTCTCTATTCAACAGGTTCCACTCGATGAATCTATGATATGTTCCACCAGTTACCATCAGCTAGAAGAAAGTAATGGCTCGTGTATTGTGGGTAGAGTTTACTGAGAGGCTTTTGCACTGGGCCCATAACCCAGAGGGTCTGCAGGAACCTGGCCTCTGCTGAGCAGGAAACGATGATGTTATAATTATGTTTCCAAAGTGATAGTACATCACAGTAAATTAAAGATATTGACAATAACTCCAGTACCAGGAACACTATTCCATACATAATTACCTGGAACATTAACATTATGTGTTAATATGGAGAAAATCTTATAACAAGTGACATACGAACTTTTAGGTTTTCCCAGGTGACATTAACGATATTTGTAAGATTCTCTGATCAACGTACATTTAATGAACAGAGTAGATTCACAGTGTGTGATAGAGTGCAGACCAATATTGGACAGTGTCTATCATTGATGACCAAGCATCCTGATTGTTCGAGAGATATCGGAGAAAGTCGTCACGTGGCCGGAGAAACATCCTTTGGGTGAGGTTTTCTGTCCGGAATATATGGTGCTGTTGTGTGCTCAGCACAGTGATGCAACTGACTTTGCTCCTGATTCACTGGTCTGATTCTACATACACATTAGAGTAGACGACACACATTCTACACATTACACACACACACACACACACACTTCTCACTTACATACTCTTTGCTTTAATAAATTATTTTGTATTTATTTGTTGAAGCTAGAGTTGTTGAGTATGTTGTGTTGGGGAAGAATGCGAGGGGGCATGATCCAGGGGTGAGTGAGAGTAAGAAAGAGGTGTCTATAGACTGAAGGAGTGTTGTGGACGGATTCTGGTGGATTCTCCAGAGTAGTGATATTGGGTTAAATAAAATGTGGGTGTTGATTCCTCTTACTCCAGGGACGACACTAAAGTAATAAAGTAAAGTATTACTACGACACCATGAACAGACAAAAAAACCAATGAACAATTCCTACGAGAAACAAATGAAGATCCTAAATTGATTAGAGACATTAGACGTAGACAGTCAAATTTGTTGGGGCATTTTATGAGAAAAAAATGGATTGGAGAACTTGGTGACAACTGGCAAGATCGAAGGGAAGAGACTAAGGGGAAGACCAAGAAGTAAATACCAGGATGAGTTGGCCACGTGGCATGGTCGAGACAGAAACACGGAGCTGATCCACGACTCTGGTGATCGAGTGAGATGGCAAACATGACCACCCACGCTTATCGGCATGGCACATGATGGATGGAAAAACCAACACGCCCCATAGTGTGAAAAAGAGCTCTCTTTTATTTGTTGGCTTGTACGGTCGTCTAAGACATCCATATTCTGATTGAATAACTATGCAGTTTGTTCTTTCTTACGTGGTACAACTTAGAATAGCAAAGAGTGTATATAGTATAAAGAGTTTTTTATGAACTGACAGGAACTCAAAGAGGCGGTGAAAGAGTCGCGGTAGAGGCTGAGGCTCAAAAAAGAGGCAAGGGGGCTGTGGATAGAAAATTTGCTCGAACCACTGTTCTCCATCACCGCGACAATTGCACGTACAACACATGCGTCAATACTCCAGGTCGTCTGCTGATAATACTATTTTAGATTGTGCCACATTGCTGCCATCGTAAAGTAAACACACTGGCATCATCATCATCAGAACTGTAAAATTATTATAGACTGTGTACTTCGAGTTGTTCTTTGTGTTTTGTCATAAGCCATCATTGCTTGGCTACATTACTGATTCTGCAGCAGTTCTGGACATAACATGAAAAGCTGGTAACGTGGCGTTGTTACTGCGAGCAGCGGTGGCGTAGTGGACTGCCGCTCGCCTGCCGCTCGGTGGTCATAGGTTCTATCCACATAGAGGTGGATCAGCATTTTTGTTTTCAAAACAGACCTCAGTCCCCCAGTCTACGCAACCTAAAATGAGAACCAGGAAATGTCTACATCATCCATTGAATGGTTTAAACACATATAGGCCAAGCTACATATGCCCAAATCATCTGAAGCGATCTTTTACTTTCTTTACTAACCATTCCTCTTTCAAAGGTCGTGGGTTAGATTCCGAGCTATGTCGATGGTTCACGAGTGCAGTTTTCTAAGAAACTTCTGAAGGTTGTCGCTGGAGCTATGAGGTTCGTGCTTTGCAAAAAGCAGGCCGCCCCGCGGAGGGAGACCGGGCCATATGGGGGAAACTATGTCGATCATCTCGCCCCTTAAAACTTGTTTTATTCCCTACTGCACATAACCCGAACCATTAGCTTCATGGTTTTACCGCACTCAAGCTGAAGTAATCTGTTAATAAGAGCATAGACTTGAATAACGATTATTTCCTTCTATCACAATTGTATTCAGTCCAGGCTTTCACCGACTAATCTCAGCGTACGTTCCTTGGATCGATATGGAATTATCCTTAAAGAAATCCGAAAAAGAATAGTTCGCGATATGTTTAGCCTGAACAGAAACATTTAATCTAAGTACGTGTGAATATTCATAACCAACATCAAGTGGGTGAACATTCAATCTAAGTGGAAACTTTAGGAGAGTGATTGCGTTTGATTATTGAGCTTCACTGTTGGCAGTCTCAAGAACACAATTGAATCTGCTTTGAAATATAATATGTTATATCTCTGTATAGTTAATAATCTTCTTCTTACAATACACGCTGTGAAGCTTTGGTGATCATATCTGTCCAAAGCCTTCTGTCTTGAGTACTGCCAATCATTTGTATACAGTCAAACCTCGGTTTTCGTCGATAATCCGTCCGAAAACATTCGACGAAACCCGAAACCGACGAAAACCGAGGTAATTATTTCCAAATGAATCTATGTAAATCTAATTAATTCGTTCTAGACCAGTGGTTCTCAACCTTTTTTGGCCCATGCCCCCCCCCTTATACCATATGTTTAGAACGTCATTCCCCCCTCCCCACCCCACCCCCTCGCCTTTCGAATTCCCTCCCTATAAATTCCCCCCCCCCCACCCTTACACAGTATACATAAAAATGGAAGCTAAATTTAATAACACATACTAGAACAAGTCTAGACATCTACATAAAACGTGATTTGCGGGTCTAGTTACGTTATAAAACAAATTTCATTAGGGCGAGAAGTACAGAACAGTACAATTTAGAGGGAAAAACTATATCAAGTAACTGGTTCTTATATTAGTGTGATTTTGAAATAGTCTTAATTCCCCCTTGGAAACCCTAAAATTTCCCCCCCCCCCCGTGCTTAATACTATTTTTGGTACCAGACGTGTCTGAACTCGCACCTTCGCCATGCCTAGTACCACAATGTATGGCAGTGCGGTTCTTGAATTTTTCAAACCATAACCTGCTGGCCTTTAAATCACTAAGTAAACTAGCATTCGTCCCAGTCATTTTCTTAATGACATCGGCATATAACAGACTGACCTTTTCACATATGATTGCCTCTGAAAATGAATCGCCATCTAACTGCTTTTGATTTATCCCAGTTAATAATAACTGTTCGACATCTTCAATTGTTTGCGATCTCTGTTTCTGTAGCACATTCATGTCTTTCGCTACATTAGCCTCTTTTACTGCTCCCCTTTTCGCCACAATGAAACTTATCGTGGATGGCGACTTCTCGGACATACAGCCGATTTCAACAATCTTAATGCCGCTCTCATATTTTATTATTAGCAAGTGACGCTCACAGAACGAAACACGCCGCAAAACTGAGCAGAAGAAGGTGTGGGTCCCTTTGTTTTCGTAAAATTAGCAGCCAGGTCATGAGGGCACATCGAAGAAACCCGAGGCACTCGACGAAAACCGAGACAAATTTTTCTCGAGAAAAAAAATCGACGAAAACCGAAGGCCATGAAAACTGAGGCTTTACTGTACTAATATTCCTCCAAATCATGGTATCAAGCCGCCCAGTATCTTTTCTCTTGGTCTCCCCCTGTCTCAGCTCGCCTCCACTTTTTCGGTTGTGACGACATACTTCAGCTTTCTCCTTCTCGTGACATGCCCACAGAATAGGGACTTCGGATGCAAGTAACTAGTTCTCTTTGTGAGTTAACCTCTTTCAGTATTTCTTCATTTCTCTTAATCGTATACGATAACAAGTAGATCATGTCAATGTTGCATACCCCGTGACAACTGGTTTGATTTATCTTCCATAGAGGATGAAGTTATCTATGTCAGATGTACCTAATGGCAGACATTCAACTCAGCGTTAAGTATCAATAGATAATCCTGAACCGTCTTCGCCTCTGGAGAGTTAATCGCTAATTTCTAGTCTGAGAATCGCTACATCATCGGTAAAAGCGTTTTATTTTCCTTCAAATAATATAATACACAAAATAGCATGGTATTCATCTAACCACAAAACTGAAAATCACATTGTCTATATATGTATCAACAAGAAATTATATAATCTCAGCAATAATTAAGAGTTTTTAGAAGAGCAGTAAAATAAACTGAACAAGAAATGCATAATATCCCATAAAAACAAGAAGAAATACAATTTAGAATACCTCAGAAGTCAAGAGACTAAGGAAAAATGTATGGTCACATTCTCAAATAAATGCCAAGCTCTACAACAGGCATTAGATGAAATGTGCACGGAAGACTGCTGCCAGCAGACTAAAAACATCTTGAGCGAATCATATTTAGGTGTATTTGGCAAAAAGTAAAGAGACCATTGTGCATGATAATGAAAGATAACAGAAAGAAAGAGCAATAAAGCAGATTAAAACAATAGGAAGACCAGAACTACGCAATCCAGAGCCCAGGGAAAATACGCAGAAGCTAATAAAGAAGTTCAGAAGCCGATGAAGGTAAATAAAAGGCAATACATAGAAAACCTAGCAAGAGAGGGAGAAGAATCAGCATCGAGAGGAAAGCTCAGAGACCTTTACAGTACTGCAAGAAAGATGACAGGGAAATATAATCAACTTAATGGACTCGTCAAAAATATAAATGGGAAAGTTCTTACTAACATTAAGGGTCAATCAAATAGATGGACTTAAAACTTCGATGACCGCCTGAATAGAACAGTCCCAGAAGACCCTCCAGATATCCAGCCTGTAAACGAGTGGCTGGATATCAACTACGAGAAACTATCCAACGAAGAGATTAGCGAAAGCATCAAACTACTGAGGGTGGGCAAAGCTGCTGGCCCATTTGGCATCACATGGGATGTCATTAAAATTAACGTAAACACCTCCGCTTAATTAGTGCACAAATTGTTTTGCAAATTGTGGGAAATTGAAGAAATGCCAGCAGACCAGAGAGAAGGATATCTGATGAAACTGTCGGAGAAAGGTGGCCCACGATAATGTGAAAGTTATAGAGGAATAATGTTGCTGTTAATTTCTGTGAAAATCTTAAGCACGATCATTCTGGAGAGGCTACGAAATGCTATTAACAAAAATAAACTTCTTTCTTTTTTTATGATTTAATGCGTTGTAAATAGTGATTGTCTTAGTACAATCTACTAATATTTGAACTTTTGAAGATTTTATGTTAATCAATGAACATAGTAGACATCAGCGACAAAACAAAACAATCTAATGAATTAAACGTTTAGAAAACAAAAATAACGGGCCCTTTTCTATGCTTTAGGTGTATCGGGCCGGTCTCCCTGGCCTAGTGGGTTAACGTCTTTCTCCGTAATCCCGTGTGTTCTTGTGAATAACGTAACCTGAGCGAGAATCGGTAGCGGTTCTCGCCGCGTTGGTAACTTACGGGGTATGTGAGCCGGTCGCTCAGAAAGCAGTGGCAAACTACTGAGCGTAATCTTGCCTAGTACATCAACAGCAGCTGAAAAATGCTGATGTTGACTGCAACGTCCTGTAAGGGATATGCAAACAAAAAGGTGTATCGAATATATTATGCTAGTCAAATGTGTTTATAGACCAATCGGCGCGCAATGGCTGATTTCCATTTCCTTTGACCCATTTTAGGTTGGTCGACATGCAAGTCCACGTCAAAAAAATTAAATCCCCGCTTCAGATGGGGTTTGAAAATATATTCACCAGGAAAAGTGTGCAAAACCAAGTGTGCTAACCATAGGGCCACCACGTCCTCCAACAAATGAATTTTCGCAACATAAATCACTACTAACTGATCAGGAGGAAACATTGAGATGGAATGATAGTTATCACTTTATAACAGCTGTGCCGTACAGCTTGGCATTTTAATCTTTTAACGACACCGCTAAGAGGCTTTATGCTGGTCCTGATCTGTCTTAGTAATTTTAGTGGCTACATTTGACGAATAGAAAAATCAATTTTCTTGTTTGTTTCCGTAAGTTGTCGGTTGCATCCATGAAGGCGAATATAATATGTGTAACGACCTTATTATATGTTGTCATTTTATTTTTAGTATACGTATATGTCTGTGTATGTATGCATGTATCTGTGTATGTATGTATGTTTGTCTGTGTATGTGTGTCTGTGTGTATGTCTGTGTGAATGTCTATGTGTGTATGTAGGTAGGTAGGTAGGTAGGTAGGTAGGCACGTACGTACGTACGCACGTAGGTATAGACTTCGTGGGGCATATATAATGTTAGAAAATGAATGATTTAACATTACATAGATCAGTGCAATGTCTTAAAGTATTATTGTTATTAAAGTCTTATTTGTTAATCGTTCATACATAGATATATTCAATTTTCGTTTATTTGTTAACAGTTGATATTGTTGAGGAAGACGACGAGAAAACGACAAGGAAGGCGACTAGGACGAGGACGAAGACAACAAGGACGAAGACTACGAGGAAGAAGTCGACGAGGAAGAAGACGACGATGAATAAGTCAACGAGGAAGAAGACAACGAGGAAGAAGACGACGAGGCGAAGAGAATGAAGAAGAAGAAGAGAACGAGGACGAAGGAGGAGGAGGAGGAGGAGGAGGAGGACGAAGGAGGAGGAGGAGGAGGACGAAGGAGGAGGAGGAGGAGGAGGAGGACGAAGGAGGAGGAGGAGGAGGAGGAGGAGGAGGAGGAGGAGGACGAAGGAGGAGGAGGAGGAGGAGGACGAAGGAGGAGGAGGAGGAGGAGGAGAGGAGGAGGAGGAGGAGAGGAGGAGGAGGAGGAGGAGGAGGAGGAGGAGGAGGAGGAGGAAACGAGAAAGAAGAAGAAACGAGAAAGAAGAAGTAGACGAAGAAGCCGATGACGACGAAGCAGTATCAGCAGTAGCAGCAGCAGAAGGAGGACGAGCAGGGGGAGGTTTATGCGATAAACTGTCACTTCGGTTAGGTGGTATATCTTAGAATCGCCATAGAATTTCAATTCAGGGCACAAAAGAATTACAAAAATAGCAGGAGTAACTGTTCGTTCGCCCGCCACAAGAGATGAATACCGCTCCTTGTTTCATCCGTCAATTGTGTTTTTCTGCGCTCGTTCGCTTTGAATTCAAGCGTAGTTCATACACGTGCTACTACTTCTAGTGCACTGGATTTATTTTTGAGTGACTTACGTCCCCTTGTCAATGACGTGTAGTCATGAGGTCACTTTGGTAGTTTATGGGTCCAGATATGACTTTAAATCCGATGCAGGCCCGACAATTTGTCGGACTGTGAGGGCATGGATTATTCTTTGCAGATTAAGGTCTTGTACATCGGGCCTTTCTAGCATGTCTCTGCTGTTCAGCCGCCGTGTTTGTAGATGCCTCTCAAGTCACCGCGCCTGCCCGAATCGATGCACGCCAAGTGATCGAATCTTGTACGACGGCCTCTCCTGTGTCCGAGTTTATGCTATGTCGAACTACGTCAGAACACTGAATTCCTATGCGTTTTCATTCCTCCGATGCAGCAGCCATCCCAAAGTATTTCTGCTCACGGTTCCCATGTGGAGTCGGTTAAATCTCTCTTGAATTCGAAGACTGGCATCGACATGCTTGTCGAAACTTCCCTCTCAATTAATGTAGTCGAGCTAGCATTGGTCTCGTCAAGAGGATTGCTTGTGAGTCACCACCCAGTATAATCGCACAAACATGACGTGGGTGTTTTTAAATTGCGTGTACTGTGGGATCTCGTGGCTACCCTAATGTGTTACTGCTAGTTTTGGGAAACGAGAGCATTTAACCAAGCTGACATAAGGCATCTATTTTTGTGACATCGAATCACACCAGCATTTGCCTGACACATTTTGCATTTGTTTGGCCCTGTTCCTCACCACGCTGTTTTTAAGCATTGCAATTCCAATTCCTAATTGTTTGTGAAAATTCACTGACTTTTCCATTACGCGTGTTTATACAATTTTACTTTATTAAGTAACTGATTCTTTACTAAACGTTGCTCTCATCACTGGTGGTCATAAAGTGCATTGTTCTTTGCACGTTCTCCTGCCTTGTGCACACTCTTGTCCAAGGTGTTTGCAATGCCCTGTGTCCATCTTCGCGCTGGTCCACTTCAAAGAGCCATACCTTCAAACACGGTTCTTTCTGTGCTACTAAGCCGTTTAACATGGCTCAAGTATTTCACTTTTAGATACATAATAAAATAATAGTAGATGCGGTTGTTGTACACAGTGAGCAACTGGAATTAGAATTAAATTTTAAAAAGACACAGGTTATGATAGTCACTAGGATGAACGAAATACCACAATGTAATATACAAGTCATCAAGACAATAATACACAAGGCATAAAGATAGATGAAGATTTTAAGATTGTTTATTCTGGAGGTGAAGATCGACAAAGGGGAGCGGCAATTATTTTGGACCGGAAAACATCAAAATCTGTTCAAGGATATTGGGCCGTGTCGGACAGAGTTCTACTAGTTAAATTGAGTGGCAGACCTTTTAGCATAAATATTATTCAAGTATATGCCCCAACAGAAGAATCCAGTGTAGACAGTGTAGAGGAGTTTTATAATGACATAGAGTATGCCTTAAAGAAATGTAACAATTCAGAAATAAACATCATAATAGGGGGCTTCAATGCAAAAGTAGGAAATCAATGTGATAGATACACAGTAGGAAACTATGGTTTAGGGGAGAGAAATGAAAGAGGATACAGACTCGTAGAGTGGGCAAAAGAACAGGAAATGATTGTAGGAAACACCTGGTTTAAGCAACACCCTAGAAGATTTGGACATGGAGGAGTCCTGATAGCAGGATCAGAAACCAGATTGACTACATTCTGATTATCAGAAGATTTAGAAACGCACTAACAATAGCAAAAACAGTTCCCAGTGCTGATTGTTATAGTGACCACAGACTACTTACAGGAACACTGAGGATAAAGTTGAAGAAAGTCAAGTATATAACAGGAAACACTAAGTATGATTTGTGTACATTGAGTAATGACAAGGAAATACAAAACAAATTCAACATAGAAGTACAGAACAGATTTGATATATTGTCTGATCTAGAGATATTACTCCAGGATGTGGATGATCAATGGGAAATGCTGAAGAATTCAATCAGTGTGGCTGCAGAAACAACTATTCCAAAATTAAAGAAGGTGGGTCGTAAGAAATGGATGACAGAATAAATTTTACACTTAATGGAAACAAGAAAACTCAACATAAATAATTCTGCCAAATATGAAGAAATTCACAGACAAGTCAGAATATTATGTAAGGAGGCAAAAGAAGCATGGCTTGAGGAAAAGTGCTTAGACATTGAAAAACAACACAACGGTCAAAATACCAAATTAGTGCACAAAAGAATTCAGTAACTTACTAATAAAAGAACAAGTACATCAACAGGCTGTCTAAAAACTAAAGATGGCAAAATCATAACAGAAAAAGGTCAGATTCTACATGTATGGACAGATTATGTGAAAAACCTTTACAATGAAAACAGAGAGGAACAGTATGATATTAGATTTAATAATGAAGGACCGCCAATTTTGAAGATGGAGGTTCGAAATGTTCTTAAGTATATGACAGCTGGCAAGGCCCCCGGTGCAGATAACACCACAACAGAAACGATTAAAGCTTTAGAAGAATATGGACTAGAGCAAGTCACCAGACTGCTGAACACATTATATGATACTGGAGATATACCTTCTGAATTATGTAATTCTGCATTTATTGCGATTCCAAAGAAATCAGGAGCCTTGGAATGTGATCAACATAGAACAATTAGTATAATGAGTCACATCACAAAGATTTTGCTACGAATTATCATGCAAAGAGTGAGGAAGAAAACACAACCTGAAATAGGGGAAGAACAATGTCAGTTTGTAGAAGGAAAGGTGTACAGTAAATGCTGTGTATATGCTGCGAACAGGTATTGAACGTGCTATAGATAAACAAGGATATGCACCTTTGCATTATTGACCACACAAAGGCTTTTGATAGAGTTAGACATGTCAGCATGGTAGATATGCTTGCAGATCTACAAATTGATGGGAAAGACATTAGACTTATTAAAAAAAAACATATATTGGAAACAACAAGCTGCCATAAGGATTGATAATGAAGTGGGACAATATCAACCTATTAAGAGAGATGTTAGGCAAGGATGTGTAATGTCTCCAGATCTTTTTTTCCCTATACAGTGAAAATATTTTCAGAACTGTAGAAGATATAAATGGAATCAGCATTGGAGGACGAAACATCAATAACATTAGATATGCAGATGGTACAATATTGATTGCAGACAATGCACAAGATCTACAACAATTAATAAACGCGGTTGTTGTACACAGTGAACAGCTGGGGTTGGAATTAAATTGTAAGAAGAAACAGATTATAGTCGTCACTTGGAAGAACGAAGTACCACAATGTAATATACAAGTAAATATTAATATTCTTCAACAAGCGAATCGGTACAATCATCTCGGAACAGTCATAACATCTGATGGGAGATGCCTTGAAGAGATTAGAACAGGAATCGCCATGGCGAAAGGAGCCTTTATCAAGATGAAAAACATTCTGACCAATAAAAAGATGTCAATTGAAACGAGAAAAAGAGTGTTGAGGGGATACATAGAGCCTGTTCTTTTGTATGGATGTGAAACTTGGACAATGTGCAGTCAAGCTGAAAAATATCTGATATGTGGTTTCTCAGAAATGTGGTTTCTGAGGAAAATGCAAAGACTACCATGGACAGACAGAAAAACCAACGACCAAGTACTACAGGAGACAAATGACAATCGTAAATTGATTAGAGAAATTAGACGTAGACAGTCAAAATTGTTTGGACATGTTATGAGAAGAAATGGATTGGAGAAAGTGACAAATGGCAAGATTGAAAGAAACAGACCAAGAGGAAGACCGAGAGGAAAATACCTGGATGGCTTGCCACATGGCATGAACGAGACAGGAACACTGAGCTGATCCACGACTCTGGTGATCGAGTGAAATGGCGACGCTGTCCGGCATGGCACATGATTGATTGTTTGAATATAATGAGATCTACAGAAAATATGTCAGGGATCCTGGTTGTTAGACATAATATAAATAACTTACGTTATGCTGATGACACCGTCCTGATAGCAACAAGTCAGAAGTAACTACAGGAAATGATAGATACAATGGTTGTAGAAAGTGGGAGAAAATGGGCCTTAGTTTGAATAATAGAAAGATAGAAGTCATGGTCATATGAAAAAACAGATTGTGCCTAAATGTGCAACTAAATTAAATAACGTCATTTTTGGGCAAGTGCAGAAATTCAGGTCATAAGCACATGGATAACATCAGATGGAAGATGCATCACTGAGATAAAGAACAGAACAGGACAAGCAAAAAATGCATTCTATCAAATGAAGACCGTTTTGTGCAATACGACATTGCCACTGATAGTTAGAAAGAGAGTTCTTGCATGTTACATAGAACCAGTTTTAACATACGGCTGCGAATCCTGTACAATTAGTAAACAGGCGAAAAAAATCCCCGGAAGCCTTGGAGATGTGATTTTATTGAAGAATTCGACAGCAAAGTTAGGAATCTGGAAATTTTTAGGGAAGCTAATTCGCTAAGAACTTACCACAAACATCAGAAAGACGCTGTCATCTTTTTTTTTTTTTTTTTTTTTTGCCGCGTTATGAGAAGACAAAAACTGGAACATGTCGTGACAACCGAAAAGATTTCCGGAAAGAGAGATAGAGGAGGACAGCGTGAGAAGATTCTTGACAGTCTTGTGTCATGGCATGGCAGGGAGTCGATACACGAACTGATCCATACCGTCGGAGATCGCAATTTGTGTAGAGGTATGATCGCCCACCCCAGTCGCCAAGGCACTGGATGATGATTAATTAGTCAGGTTTCTGCGATAATGAAATCTTGCAGAATGTCAGTTGTTGTTTTTTTTCGCTCGCTCGCTTTGAACTCAAGCGTAATCCACACACATTATTTTTATAGTAGTCATGGACTGAATTTTGAGTGTGGGTTAGCTTTCCTTGTTAACAGTATCGCTCGCCATCAGGCGAACGCACTCCAACTTCAGAGGTACTTGTAATTTACATCCCCAAGTCAATATTTTGGTCCAGCTGTCCGGTGTAGGGAATGAACCGCTAACCTCGGCATCAGCACACCAGATGTTTAAGAACACCGTTCTTATCCATTCGGCCATGCGGACCTGCGCAGAATGTCAGTATTGTTCTTCTTTGTACGCGACATTCTGTAACAATTCAGTTCAAAAGTCACATGTTTTAGTGATGTCGAAATATGGTGCTACAGAAAAGAAACATCACACATTTGGTTTTGTTTGCCAGTGCTATGCCATAGACTCTTAATACAGTGTAACCATTGAATTGCTGAATGGCCAGTCTGTTTGTTTTTGTGTTCGCTCGCTATGAATTCACTTGTAGTCCGTATACGTGCTACTACTTTTAGTGCACTCGGCTGATATGTGTGTGTGTGGATTAGCTTTCCCAATTACTAGTGTCCCTCGCCATCCGGCGAACCCACTCCTTCTTCTAAGATAGGACCAGTCTTGAAGTGGATTAGCTAGCCCAATTACTAGTGTCCCTCGCCATCCGGCGAACCCACTCCTTCTTCTAAGATAGGACCAGTCTTGAAGTGGATTAGCTAGCCCAATTACTAGTGTCCCTCGCCATCCGGCGAACCCACTCCTTTTTCTAAGATAGGACCAGTCTTGAAGTGGATTAGCTTTCCCAATTACTAGTGTCCCTCGCCATCCGGCGAACCCACTCCTTCTTCTAAGATAGGACCAGTCTTGAAGTGGATTAGCTAGCCCAATTACTAGTGTCCCTCGCCATCCGGCGAACCCACTCCTTCTTCTAAGATAGGACCAGTCTTGAAGTGGATTAGCTTTCCCAATTACTAGTGCCCCTCGCCATCCGGCGAACCCACTCCTTCTTCTAAGATAGGACCAGTCTTGAAGTGGATTAGCTAGCCCAATTACTAGTGTCCCTCGCCATCCGGCGAACCCACTCCTTCTTCTAAGATAGGACCAGTCTTGAAGTGGATTAGCTTTCCCAATTACTAGTGCCCCTCGCCATCCGGCGAACCCACTCCTTCTTCTAAGATAGGACCAGTCTTGAAGTGGATTAGCTAGCCCAATTACTAGTGTCCCTCGCCATCCGGCGAACCCACTCCTTCTTCTAAGATAGGACCAGTCTTGAAGTGGATTAGCTTTCCCAATTACTAGTGCCCCTCGCCATCCGGCGAACCCACTCCTTCTTCTAAGATAGGACCAGTCTTGAAGTGGATTAGCTAGCCCAATTACTAGTGTCCCTCGCCATCCGGCGAACCCACTCCTTCTTCTAAGATAGGACCAGTCTTGAAGTGGATTAGCTAGCCCAATTACTAGTGTCCCTCGCCATCAGGCGAACCCACTCCTTCTTCTAAGATAGGACCAGTCTTGAAGTGGATTAGCTTTCCCAATTACTAGTGTCCCTCGCCATCAAGCGAACCCACTCCTTCTTCTAAGATAGGACCAGTCTTGAAGTGGATTAGCTAGCCCAATTACTAGTGTCCCTCGCCATCAGGCGAACCCACTCCTTCTTCTAAGATAGGACCAGTCTTGAAGTGGATTAGCTTTCCCAATTACTAGTGTCCCTCGCCATCAAGCGAACCCACTCCTTCTTCTAAGATAGGACCAGTCTTGAAGTGGATTAGCTAGCCCAATTACTAGTGTCCCTCGCCATCAGGCGAACCCACTCCTTCTTCTAAGATAGGACCAGTCTTGAAGTGGATTAGCTTTCCCAATTACTAGTGTCCCTCGCCATCAGGCGAACCCACTCCTTCTTCTAAGATAGGACCAGTCTTGAAGTGGATTAGCTTTCCCAATTACTAGTGTCCCTCGCCATCAAGCGAACCCACTCCGGCTTCTGAGGTAGGACCAGTCTGTGTGTGGATCAGCTTTCTCACATGCCTGTGCCAACTTTGAGCTCAATATCAACTTGGAGAAGACTGTAGTTATGTACCAGCCAGCTCCAGGGAATAATCACACCGTGCCGAATATTAAAGTGAATGGTCATAGACTAAGTGTTGTGGACAAATTCACCTATTTTGGCAGCACTGTGTCACAAGCTGCCAGAATTGATAATGATGTGAATGCAAGAATCTCGAAGGTTAGCGCGGCCTTTGGCAGACTGTACAAGAATGTATGGGACAGAAATGGAATAAGCCTGCAAACATATCTGAAAGTCTACAAAGCAGTTGTATTATCCGCATTGATATATGCTTGTTAAACCTGGACTGTTTATCAGCGACACTCTAGGAAATTAAACCACTTCTACACAGTCTGCCTTAGGAAGCTACTGAAGATTAAATGGCAAGACAAGTTCCCAGACATTGAAGTCCTAGAAAGAGCGTCCGTGTCCAGTATCCACACTCTACTCATGAAGAATCAGATTCGCTGGGCTGGTCACTTAACTCGCATGCCAGATCACAGGCTCTCTAATCGAATATTTTACGGCGAGTTGCGTTATGGTAAATGCTCCGAAGGCGGCCAGAGGAAACGCTTTAAAGACTGAAAATCTCACTGAATGCTTTTGGAATTCATCATGACACCTGGGAGACTGCAGCCAGAGATCGAAATTCGTGGCGTGCATCATTACGCAAGGGTGCAGTCACGTGTGAGGCAACCAGGACTGCAAGAGCTGTGAAGGAAAGGCAGGTCAGAAAAACTACTGCAGGACATCCTCCTCCAGATACGTCCAGCATTCTCTGTCCACATTGTCAAAGAACATTACGAGCCAAAATAGGCCTTATCAGCGAACTTAGAACTCACGGCTCCATACTTTCAACAACACTGGATGAAATGAATGGTCATCATCATTCTTGATGGACAAACAACAACAACGGATTAGCTTTCCCAATTACTAGTGTCCCTCGCCATCAGGCGAACTCACACCGGCTTCTGAAGTAGGGCCAGTCTATGTGTAACTTCTTTTGAGCAGTGGCCCGTGTTGCTGGTCATGGAACCAAGATATATCCATTCACACTGCGACATTGTCAATTTCCTCATTGTTGGTTGTGATTTGTCGTTGACATGTGGTGTTGTCCGTGGGCATTATTATTTTTGTTTTAAGTTCAGATATTTACGTTTCATTATTAGTGCATAAACTAACATTGCACTACACATATGTAACTTTCAATTCTGGAGGTCTGTTTGCGAAGTGGACATGCCATCTCGCCTCACACTCGGGAGGTTGTGGGTCTGTTTTCAGACTGTCACTGAGTTCATGACTGTAATTATTTTTGGAGACCTCTGGAAATGTTCACCGGAGAAAGTGAGTTCGTGCTCTATTCGACGCTTCGAGCAGGCGGTTAGCCGATCCGCGGTGACAGACTGAGCTAGGTGAGGTAAAACCCAGCGCAGTGAAGTCGATTGCCTTTTAACCCCCACCGCCAACCCTCACCGCGCCTTATTTTACATTCAGTCCTGTTTAAACAACACAAACAGAAGAGAAAACTGTTTTATGTCTGGATAAAAACACATCTGATAAATGACACTTGTAAAATGTTCCCAGTTTTTAGCAAAATAAATTGCTGTTGGGATTTAGCGACCTAACCACATGTGTATCAGACCCTCGTAATTTGAAATATTAATTTAGAATTCTATTCATGCATAAGAGGACACCAATGTCAAGAATAAAAATATCATATTAAACTGTGGTCTTTCATTTCAACTGCCAGCAGTTTTAATTGAACCAGTTTAAATGTAAATTATAAATTATTGAAAACTACGGATTTGAAAATATAATTCAAATGATTCACATTCGCAAAGGATAACTATTGTTTCTTTTGTAATATAAATAAAAATAAATGTGCATGTGTTATATGAGAAATTGGGCACACGATTGAGCAACTATTATGCACGTCACTGAAAATATGCAGACTTCTTTATTAAAATTTGATGACACATGCTATTAACAGTGAAATATTAATTTACTAAGATAATTATGTCGAGTGGTGTAAAGTAATTTATAAATGAACGTGTTATTTCCGTCTGTGTACATGGCTTTGTGACCAATGATAACGTCATAGTTTATTATTCACATATTATAAGTTTATTATCTGTTTGGCTATAAACAGGTCTCTCTCTCTCTCTCTCTCTCTCTCTCTCTCTCTCTCTCTCTCTCTCTCTCTCTCTCTCTCTCTTATATATATATATATATATATATATATATATATATATATATATATATATGGCGAAGTGTTTAGGGCGTTGTTCGCAATCCCGTATAGTCACGTACGAAACACAGCTGCGCGAGATTTGGCAGTTGATAGCGTCGCGTTGGTTTCTTACGGAGGTATTGAGAAGGTCGTTCAGAAAGCAATGGCAAACTACTGAACGTAAAACTTGCCAAGACATCAACAGCAGCTTAAAAATGCTGGTGTTGACTGCAATGTCCTGTAAAGGATATTCGGAAGAGGGGAGGGGGGTGATGTTGATTGATTGATTGATTGATTTGGGAATCGACATCACAGCATTCGGGGCATTCCCATAAGTGCTCCGTCCCCATCCTCAGAAGCCAGCGATGAGTTCCAACACCAATAGTACCAGTAGCAATCTGAATATATGTCCGTCTCGCGTTTCCTCTGAGCGTTGAGCGTCGGCCAGATCCCCTCGTCACTCCTCGCTTCTCATTCTTGCCAGACCATGGTAATCCATTTGCTCCTCCGAGCTGTACACGTGCTCCCACAAGGCCGCAACCACATCTGCCTTGTCATGTATCAATACTCCACCAAGTTCTGCAGAGCCAGCCAATCTGCAAATATAACTGCATACAATACAGAGGCATTTCCCTTTTGAATCATACAGGGAAATTATTTTGAAAAATTCTTAAGAAAAGATTACGAACTACAATAGAATCCCAGCTAAGCGAAACACAACTTGGATTTAGGGAAAACAAGGGATACACAGATACCATTTTTGCTCTTAGACAACGTATATGAAAATCAATCGAATTTAATTAAACACTCTACTTAGCCTGTGTCGACCAAGAAAAGGCATTTAATAGAGTAGATAGAAACAAGCTGTGGGAAATCCTTAAATGTTATGTAGTGAGTACACATCTTTCAAATCCATGTAGAAGCTTATACAACAACAGTGAATGCATAATGAGAACAAATGGAGGATACACCGAACCCTTCACCATAAGATCCGGAGTACGACAAGGTTGTGTCCTGTCTCCTCTCTTGCTTATAACCTATGTAGACAGCATATGTAAAGAAACCAGCCAACAGAGACCGCAAAAACACCGCATGACGAACAAAACACAGAAGATCAAGCACTAATAGCAAAATCAGAAGCAGAATTGCAAGATCGCATGAATAGTCTAAACGAAGTGTGTAAGGAACATAACATGATAAATTAACACAAGTAAAACAGAGTTAGTGACTATACCCACAGAAGAAATAACAACAGGGATTCAATAAAATAAAACCCCCTGAAACTAGTAAAGCACTTAGGAAGTATAATATCACCAAATGGCAAATCAGAAGACGAGGTCAAAAATAGATGCAATAAGGCAAACCAACTCATTGGACAAATGGCACCAATACTAAAGAACAAACATGTATCAATAAATACTAAGAAAGCACTCTACAACACAATCTGCCTACCAAATCTATGCTACCAATGCCAAAACTGGACAATGACAGAAAAATGTAAAAGAAAAATCACAACAACAGAAATTCAATTTCTGAAAAACATACTCAATGTATTAAGAAGAGAGAAAATTAGAATTGAAGAAATCAGGACTAAAGTGGGGTTTTAGCAGCGTTAGATTTTATTAGAAGGCAGCAAGTCAAATGGTTTGGCCATGTAACTAGATTACCAACTAACATTATACCACAACAAGCAATGATGTACAGACCAAATGGAAGCAGAATAAGAGGCTCACCATGTAAACGGTGGACAGAGTGAATAGCAGTGTCCAAGGGAATCTCGATATTCGAAGCCCATAAAGGGGCACTGTCCCGTTCTTTATGCTTCACCTCGACACCGCAAGATACAAGAGGAACACAAAAACATGAGATGAGATGATGAGAGATATAACACATGAATAACCATGCTTCATTTGACTGTACAGTGTAGGAGTAGGTCGGTCGCTGAATTGACTGGTTTGCCTTTTCGGCTCACGAGTGCATTTTTCAGGAGACTCCTGGGAGTCGTCGCTTGAGCTACGGTGTTCATGCTTTGTGTGGCACTTTCGGCGGGTCGCCCTGCGGAAAGAGACCGAGAATTGTGGGATAAAACCCAGGTCAATGAAGTCGTTCTGGTGATTGCCGATTCCATCGACGATGAAATTTATTTTTCGTGGAGGACATTTGTATTGGCATTCAGGCGGCGGCATTATGCGCAGTGTACCTGTGCGGGCTGTTGGCTTGCCGAGACTTCTGTCTGTTCCAAATTTCACATTGGGCAGTGAGGAGCATTTTGTGTGATATTAACTGGCACAGGAACAGAGCATAATGGGGACGACCCGTTGCCGTGAAGTTGGAACCGCGTAGGTCTCAAGTAAAAGTCGTTATCCATTACTATGAATAGACATGCGAAGACAAGTCGATATGGCTTGCCTTGTGGGACAAGGAGATGAACAGCTTCAAAAATGAGTGATTTTCTGCTAACATCTCGTTGCCGAGTGAAACTTCGTGTCATTCTCTTTTGTAGTCTCGAGATAAAAGACTTATGGTAAGGATGTATTGGTTCAAAGAAAACGTCACTTGTGTCATGAAAGTGAGTCTTTTGTTGTTGACTTGGGGGAGTTGACATCTTCTATGTCGGCAGATTTGTGCTTAGTCTTAATCTAAGCTTAATCTTTCTTTTTCTCCGCCAGCTAAAACTGTTGGCTGACGCCTTGGGCATGCTTCCATGCAGATCAGTTGTTTGTTCTTTGAGGACGTTGTAATAAGAAGGCAAAAGGGTTTTAATTTAATGTAAAATACCATAAACAAGTTAGTTACATATCCTTCACAGGACGTGGCAATCAATCCCAACATGTTTTGGCTATTTGTTATTTACCATGCAATTTTACTTTCAGTGGTTTGCTATTGCTTTCTGAATGACCAATGCCTCATATCATCGAAATCACCGCAAAGTGGTCTGCTTCCACATCCCCGGCAGCTGATTTTGAACCCTCGACCCGGTCATGTCCAGGAATTGTGAAACCTGTTCACTGCCCCAAGCCACAGTGCTGGCAGGCATTAATATACGAGTATCAATTGTTCTTCTGCATACTGTATCTGTGAAATTGACGTATTTACTACTCTTATCTTATAGGACTGCTATTGTCTGTAACTGTATCTATAATATTACTTTAGTAATAATAGTCTGCGGAATCCGTGGCGAAGAGCTTACGGACGCGGTTCGTAATCCCGTATACCCGCATTCGAAACACAGCTGCGCGTGATTTGGCAGCAGCCTGCGTTTCCTTGGTTTTGCGTTGGTATCGGTGCCGGTCGTTCAGAAAGCAATGGCAAACTACTGAACATAAACTTGCCAAGAGATTACAGAGGCAGAAATGCAGGTGTTGACTGCGATGTACTGTAAAAAAGAAATGCACAAATAATAATAATAATAATAATAATAATAATAATAATAATAATAATAATAATAATCTAAGGAGTTTTGCATTCTCCGGTGTTAGATGTTTTAGTTTGCCAGCTTCAAGCCCAGCTTGTATCCAATGTCAGTTGTAGCGTTCGCTCGCGCTGTACTCAAACGTAGTCCATACACATGCTACTACTTCTAGTGCACTGGACTGATTTTTGCGTGTGGATTAGCTTTTCCTGTTACCAGTGTCATTAGCCGTCAGGCGAACACACTCGGACTTCTGAAGTACTTGTAATTTACATCCCCAAGTCAAGAACCAAACGTCAACATTTTAGTCCAATTGACCGGTGTAGGCATTGAACCTCTTATCTTTTCGGCCATCCCGAATATCAGTATGATTTCCAAATCCCACAATCAAATATGTCATATGGGTTGTAAAGGTTAATTGGACGATTTTATCCAGTGCCATTTAAAATCATGTGCATGTCTCACAATTAAAACTAGTTAAGTGGGCTGTAAAGTTAATTCCGCGCTTTCATCCAATGCCAGTTAGTAACATTGCCACGTTTATCTTGGTTATGCGCCATCCAACATGTCTCCGAAGATCTCGGTTCTTTGTGTCCTGGATCGACTCTGCTTATGACATTCCTCCATGCCAGTCTCATCAGCCCACCACCCAGCATCGTTTCTCAGAGTCTGCCTCCGTTCCTTCACCAAATCCTCACGTTTTCGATTGCCTCAATTCTCAGTACATGATCTTGCTAGAAACATTTGATTTCAGCGTCTGGCCGACATTTTATGTTCTTCTATCCTCCTATTAACAGTGTTTCGGGACAAACTTGTTTTAAAGAGTTGTTTTGATTGCACCTGGATATCTCCCCAATTGTTTCAGTCTTCCCTCATAGATGACACAAGGAGAATCTCAGCACTCTGCAGTACCTACTAGGATCCAAGTGTGTGTATACCACAACAACACACTCAGTATTCTTCAGTGGGTACGTTTTCTAGTGTGAAATTTAGCTAGGGCATTGACCTATTCGGCTGGCTCTGATTTCTAACTTCCGAGGCATTTTTTAACTGAATCAATGCTGAAGGATAAAATATTGCCAGATGTGACCTCTCATTTGGACAGTAAGGGAGTATGTCGCCTTAATAAGGTTTATTAGGTTTGTTTCGTGATATCTTCTGCAACTGCAGTGTTCAGTGTACAGAAATGTACACAATAATACTTGTTCATTTGGTTTTATACCATGTTTGGTCCAGACCTACTGTTTGTTTGGCACTGGGTCAATTAATGAGCTAATGGACCCTGGGATGGCGTGTTAGTATTGTCCTAGAGTGATTAGCTAATAATGTCATGTACGCGATCGAGCGATGTTTCATCGCCTGCGTTTGTCGTCCACCATGAGAGGAAAAGACCGCATATTCCTCCGTGCACTAGGCCTACAACATGCGATAGTACGTCACATCACAGACCCGCGCTAGCCTCTTGCTACGGAACACGATAGCGTAGTTAGTGGCTGTACGCTCGGTACCGGCCCGGTGGGCATGGGTTCCATCTGCGTCGGGGCCGATTCGAATTGTGAAAGCTGACCTGGGCTCCCAGGCCGAGCCAGTCTTAAATTGGTACCAGGAAATGCCGTGGGATGAAAATCGATCGGTGTGATACTGACCACATCACCCACTAAGAGCCGACTGGCCTATACAAATATAGCCCCAGCATCATATGTTCAATGCGTCTGGAGGTGTATAAAAGGGTCCTTTATTTACGTAATTACATGGGTCCATGCCAGAGACGGCCAGACATTCGATAGCACACTTTTCTTATTTTGTAAACGCCCTAACAGTCCACAGTCAAAAGGATCAGAAGCGGACATCGCAACCTAAGCCACTTAGCCATCTTGACAAGCTTATCTTGCTCAAGCACTACCTTTTGTTAATTAAATTTGTTTACAGTCATTCAAAATTATAACCGACAAACACACAATAATTTATTCTGGAGGGGACACACATGAAAAAGGTATGGGAATAATATTTGATAAAAAAACACAGCCAAATCTAGGAATGGATACTGGTGTATTTCAGATAGAGTTATAATGGTCAAAATCAAAGGCAAACCAATAGATATAAATATTATACAAGTATATGCACCAACAACAAGCAGTAGTGAAGAAGAAATACAACACTTTTACGATGAAATAGAAATGGCAATAGCTCAAATTGGATCACAAGAAATAATAATAATACTGGGAGATTTTAATGCAAAAGTAGGAAAGGGAAAAATAGAGGATATAGTGGGGAATTACGGTTTAGATACAAGAAATGAACGAGGAGAGAAACTAATAGAATGGGCAAATATTAATGATATGATAATTGGAAACAACATGGTTTAAACACCATAAAAGACGACTATACACATGGAAAAGCCCTGATATGAAAATACGCAACCAAATTGACTACATACTTGTTAATAAAAAGATTTAGAAATGCATTAATTAATGTAAAGACAATGCCTGGTGCTGACGGTAATAGTGATCATGTACCACTATGTGGACAAATAAAAGTAAGATTAGAGAGAGGGACAAAAATGGCTAAGAGCCTGAGACATAATAAAGAGGTTCTGAAAATAGATAAAGAAATGCAAGAACAATACAGAGTGACTGTGAAAAATAGGTACAATGTAATAGCTAAAATACAGAGTATAAATGATCAATGGGGAATGTTAAGGGACTCCATTCATCAAACTAGATGTGGCAAAACGCCAGTGGCCCATGTCCTCATGCCTTCTTTGGGTTTGGGAAAACAGTGGGAAATGGCTTTCGGGAAATCTCAGTTCTCTTATCCGATCAATTCCCCTGAAAGATAGTTCTCTTGGGTACTTTTACCACCCGATCTTCTTAAGAGAACTATTGGAAATCTGACTTTTCTTCGGGAAAACCCGATGGGGCGCCTTGCACCAAATACACACTAGTTCATCTTCTGAGGAAATCAATGTCCGTTTAAACAACTCCCATATGTTGACTACATCATGTCAATTTGACACTTTAAAGAGTGAGACAGATGAAGTGCAGCATCCTACTGGTGGATTGGAAAGGTGAGCTTGGGTTTTAATTAGTCCTGCCAGACCTTGGCCTATAAATCTGTGTTGCCTCAACTGGTGAGACGAATTGGCGAAACGGCAGTCACGCCATATTGTGAGTGGGTTGACCGTTGGCCAATCTAGCTAAGCGTCTTGTTCTTAGCCTCTCCTGGGAACGAATCTGAGCAATATATTTCCTCAGATGATTTCACTTGTTCTTGGCAGCAGATGGGCGGGTGCTATCTTTCTTCTTACGGCCGGAACTCGGCATAGTATTGTCTGTAATTTGAGTATAAACACGAAATATATACGGTATGCCGGAAGGAGGGGAGGGCTCCATGGGGACGAGTTCCACCCATCTATATTCTTGAGCCGGAAGAGGGTATCCACTGTGCTATCTCTTTCATCTTTTAGCAGATGGGATGGCCAGGTGGACCGAATAGTTACTGGTCGATAAGATGATGTCAGGGATATAAATAGACCTCTGTTTCTCACTGAGAGAACCTGAACTCATCTGAATCTACGTGTTATGTGAGGCACTGCCGGTACATTACGGCGACAGCTCAGACAAGAGCAGCGGCCGGAAGGGGTGATATCTTCTTTCCTATTCTTGCTGGGAATAGAGAACTACACTTCTTTCCATACAGACCCACTACTATAATATTAGTTAAGGGGGGAAACACACATAATTACGCACAAAACACCACAAGAGCTTTGTCGTGAGAAAGAGAGGGTTTGCAAGTGAGAGGGAAGTCGGGAAACGAATGTGCCCAGTAATAATAAAGGCATGGTATGAGAGTGGAGAGTGAATCTGGTATGAAGAAAATAGGTAGGGTCAAACGACACGACCTAGACAAGCTGAAGGCCTAGTCTAGGAGGGACCTAGTCAATCCAAGACCTCTTGACAGGTCAGGCAAATTCACTCAGGTCTCCGGAATAGTACTATTATGTATATATTTTGTTTATGCCAACTGATATGCTGAGACCATTAGGAGTCTCCATGTCGTCTGTACCTGAAGTTTACGCTAGAGGCTTTCACAAATGTTTGTCATCTCCAGGGTCCTTCTTTTGGACGTGAATAAATCGGAAAGTATCAACAGAGCCTCTCCGCTAAAGCTATATACCCCTGATGAAGCCAGGTCAAGTTATTGGCCATACCTGACATGGTGTGCTGTCTCTGAGAGAGAGGCAAGGCTGATCTTGGGCGAATGACAATTTGCGGTGATGGCGCAACTCAAGTCCTTTCGACGACATAGGGTCGAGTACAGTTAAGTTCGTGGCTGGACCTACGGATAATTATCCTGCATAACCAATTTTGTCCAGGACAGTGAAAGGCACCTACCCATTCCACATTCACGAACTTTTCCCATTATTTGAAATCATACCCAACCTTGTCCCAAAGGAACATTGAATTGACTATGTAGAGAAGTCCTCACAAACCAGTGGCTTTGGTTCTACAGCGGCTTGTTTTTCAGATAACGTACCTGGAAGGAAAGAACTGAAGACACTCTCGGTGAGCTGTATGTGGACAGAACTGACATTGTCTTCAACTGGTCTATGATGGAAAGCCATGAGGCTCTGTGTCTGAACTTTATCCCTGTTCTGTTTATAGAGAACTATCTGTTTTAACTGCCTTGATGTTTTCCTGTGCTGTACTTTATTAAGTTATTAAAATTACGTTATAGTTTATTCTGACGATCGCCATGTTATCTATGGGTCAGCCAGAAAGACACCTCAGGGAATAGGCCCCGAGGTCGAAAGAGAGAGTGACAGTGAGTCCGGGGAACGGAGGAGGGTTGGCAAGCAAAGACCTATCCCAGCCAGAGCGAAAGAATAGTATTGAAGCATTGTGACAAGGGTATTTGGGACCCTCCACGTAGCTTGTTACACTAGCAAAGAAATATTACCGGAGAAAAGCCAAAAAGCTAAGAAAAAATTTATGAATGAAGAAATCTTAATGCTGATGGACAAACGGAAACAGAATAAAAATGACAAACAAGAGTATGCTAAGATAAATAAAGTAAGTGTGGCACCTTGCAGTCTTGACAGACTAAAGTATGTGAGTTGGAATGTGGCCAATATTCCATCACAATGCCTGGGCAGAGCTTCAGAGAAACATGTGGTGCCCAAACGACATGATCCCTCTCTCGACCTAATTCTTTTGTATTCCAGAGGAATGGGTAACCAATACGTCTGGCACAAGGTAGGTTGCAGACGCTGGCGTCACAGCGTCAAATCCTCCAGGACCTCGCCACCACGAGCAGGTGGCGAGTGATGGCCAGACCCTGACACCCAAGGGACCCGGCTTAGAGGCGTTCAGCCAAGTCCCACAGGTGAGGGCCTCGTAAAAGCCCGGACCATAAGGGCGCGCACATCTGTCACTCACAAGTGTCCGGGCCTGTGTAAAGCGTGCACTATCGTCAGACTCTCCACCTGACTTTAGCGGACCCCGCGACCAGCGGGAATAGGCCCGCCAGAGCTACCACAGGAGACATTGCTTGTCTATTGCGAGCAATGTCTCCCATCCTTCCACTGTGATGCTCTCGCGACCAGCGAGAATAGGCCCGCCGGAGATTATGCTCGTCTGCTGCGAACAAATCTCTACCGAGAGACTGAATAATTAAAGAAACGATAATAAATGTTTGAAGGCAAAAGAAAGTTGGTTAAACGAGCAATGCACACAGATTGAATTAAATTCCATTAAAGATCAAAAAAGTATGCAAACACAAATCAGTGAGCTCACAGGAAGAAAAATAAGAATAAATACAGTGTGTTTGAAATCAAAAACAGGAAAGATATTATTGGAGGAAGGTGCTATAATGAAGAGGTGGAATGAGTATATAAGAGAATTATGTAATGGAGAAAGGGAAGAATTAACAGAAGAAAGTAACTTAGAAGGCCGACCTATTCTAAAAGAAGAAGTCGCTGACGCTATGAAACATATGAAGAAAGGAAAAACAGCTGGGCCAGATGAAATCACAGTAGAAGAATTAGAAGTATTGGGAGAATTTGGGGTAGATATATTAACCAAAATGCTAAATGATATTTACAACAGTGAATATTTACCGCGCGATATGGTAAAATCTGTATTTATAGCAATACCAAAGAGACCAGGAGCAATTGAATGTGAAGATTTGCGTACAATTAACCTCATAAACCATATCACTAAGCTTCTACTTAGAATTATAATGAGAAGAACAAGAAATAAAATAAAAATGGAAATTAGTGAAGAACAGTATGGTTTTATGGAAGGAAAGGGTACAAACAATGCAATATATATATTACGAACACTAATAGAAAGGTCAATAGAGAAACAGAGGGACATATATGTATGCTTCATAGATTATACTAAGGCATTTGATAAAGTAAAACATGATGAGCTGATTAAAATGTTGGAAGATATCAACATTGATGGGAAAGATTTAAGAATAATAAAAAATATATACTGGAACCAAGTAGCAGCAATTAAAATGGGAAATAAAGAGGGTAGTTACGAACAGATAAAGCTAGGAGTACGACAGGGGTGTGTCTTGTCACCAGATCTCTTCTCCCTATATAGCGAAGTAATAATGAGAGAGATCAAAGAGAAGCCATGAATACTAATCGGAGGATATAATTTAAACAACATACGCTATGCAGATGACACAGTCCTGGTGGCGGATAATGCAACAGACCTACAACAATTATTGGACATTGTAGTAACAGAGAGTGCACAGAAAGGACTCACCTTGAATATCAAGAAAACAGTAACAATGGTGATATCAAAGTAAATGGGGACACCAAAATGTGACATAGAAATAGAAGGGGAAATTCTCAACCAAGTGGATAATTTTAAATACCTAGGGGCACTTAAAAGGAGTCCTCTAAAAGTACTGGAGAGTTTTGGTCATAGACCATAACTTTATGAAGGGAAAATCCCAACTGCACCTCCACGCGGTAGAGGATGGAAACACACTACGGTGTGGCTAACACAGCTCTGGGGACCGAGAATCCACCGGAATAAGTGGAAAACTCTGCAGCTGAGCAGAGCAGGGCACTCACTTGTCCTTGCAGTCGGAAATGGCTGTTAAAAGCAGAGGTAAAAAGACCACCATGTGAATGTGGAAGGCAAGGGGAAACCACCACATTATCTTCCCAAGACTTCATGGCAAAACATATATCAAAGTTAGTGAAGGACGTTAATGGCTGTCTTAGGGCATCCTCGTCCGGTAGGGACAGTCATGAGCCACAGGTGACACCAGACCGTCATCCAGCTACTGATGGCAAAATCTTAACTAAAATAAATAAATTTAGAGTAGGAACATGGAATGTTAGGACATTAAATGAGCTAGGAAAGTTGACCAATGTTCTAAGAGAGATGGATAGCATGAAAATGAATATACTAGGCGTTAGTGAGATGAGATGGAAGGGATCGGGCAAAATTATAGCTGACAATCACACAATAATTTATTCTGGAGGGGATACACATGAAAAAGGTGTAGGAATAATATTAGACGAAAAAACAGCCAAGTCAATTAATGGATACTGGTGTATTTCAGATAGAGTTATTATGGTAAAAATCAAAGGCAAACCAATAGACATAAATATTATACAAGTATATGCACCAACAGCAAGCAGTAGTGATGAAGAAATACAACACTTTTACGACGAAATAGAAATGGCGATGGCTCAAATTGTATCACAAGAAATAAAGATAATACTTGGTGATTTTAATGCAAAAATAGGAAAGGGAAAAATGGAGGATGTAGTGGGGAATTATGGTTTAGGTACAAGAAATGAAAGAGGGGAAAAGCTAATAGAATGGGCAAATATCAATGATATGATAATTGGAAACACATGGTTTAAACACCATAAAAGACGACTGTACACATGGATAAGCCCTGATAAGAAAATACGCAACCAAATTGACTACATACTAATTAAGAAAAGATTTAGAAATGCTTTAATTAATGTAAAGACAATGCCTGGTGCTGACTGTAATAGTGATCATGTACCACTATGTGGCGCCCCCATGGTCCGGGCTCGTACAGGGCCCTCACCTGTGGGACATGGCTGAACGTCTCTAAGCCGGGTCCCTTGGGTGTCAGGGTCTGGCCATAACTCGCCACCGGCTCGTGGTGGTGAGGTCTTGGTGGATTGACGCTGAGCCGCCAGCGTCTGCAGCCTACCTTGTGCCAGACGTATTGGTTACCCATTCCTCTGGAATACACAAGACTAGGCCGAGGGAGGGGTCATGTCGTTTGGGCATCACATGATCTCTGAAGCTCTGCCCAGACATTGTGATGGAATATTGGCCACATTCCACTCACATACTTTAGTCTGTCAAGACTGCAAGGTGTCTACTACCACTATGTGGACAAATAAAAGTAAGATTAAAGAGGGGGAAAAAAATGGTTAAGAACATGAGACTTAATAAAGAGGTTCTGAAAATAGATAAAGAAATGCAAGAACAATACAGAGTGACTGTGAAAAATAGGTACAATGCAATAACTAAAATACAGAGTATAGATGAACAATGGGAAATGTTAAGGGACTCCATTCATCAAACTAGCAAAGAAGTATTACCGGAGAGAGGCAAAATAGCTAAGAAAAAATGGATGAATGAAGATATCTTAAACCTGATGGACAAAAGAAAACAGTATAAAAATGACAAACAAGAATACGCTAAGATAAATAAAGAAATAAAAGATAAATGTGGGAAGGCTAAAGAAAGTTGGTTAAACGAGCAATGCAAAAAAATTGAATTAAATTCCATTAAAGATACAAAAAATATGCACAGACAAATCAGTGAGCTTACAGGAAGAAAAATAAGAATAAATACAGGGTGTTTGAAATCAAAAACAGGAAAGATAATATTAGAGGAAGATGCTATAATGAAGAGGTGGAATGAGTATATAAGAGAATTATATGAAGGAGAACGGGAAGAATTAACAGAAGATAGTAACTTAGAAGGTCCACCTATTCTGAAAGAAGAAGTCGCTGACGCTATGAAACGTATGAAGAAAGGAAAAACAGCTGGGCCAGATGAAATCACAATAGAAGAATTAGAAGTATTGGGAGAATTTGGAGTAGATATATTAACCAAAATGTTGAATGATATTTACAGCAGTGGATATTTACCCAGTGATATGCTGAAATCTGTATTTATAGCTATACCAAAAAGACCAAGAGCAATTGATTGTGAAGATTTTCGTACAATTAACCTTATAAACCATATCACTAAGCTTCTACTCAGAATCATAATGAGAAGAACCAAAAAGAAAATAAAAATGGAAATTAGTGAAGAACAGTATGGATTTGTGGAAGGAAAGGGCACAAACAATGCAATTTATACATTGCGGACACTAATAGAAAGGTCAATAGAGAAACAGAGAGACATATATTTGTGCTTCATAGATTATACTAAGGCATTTGATCAAGTAAAACATGATGAACTGATTAAAATGTTGGAAGATATCAACATTGATGGGAAAGATTTAAGAATAATAAAGAATATTTACTGGAACCAAGTAGCAGCAATTAAAATGGGAAATAAAGAGGGTAGTTACGAACAGATAAAGCTAGGAGTACGACAAGGGTGTGTCTTGTCACCAGATCTTTTCTCCCTGTATAGCGAAGTAATAATGAGAGAGATCAAAGAGATGCCAGGAGTACTAGTTGGAGGTTATAATATAAATAATATACGCTATGCAGATGACACAGTATTGGTGGCGGATAATTCAACAGATCTACAACAATTATTAGACGTTGTAGTAACAGAGAGTACAAGGAAAGGACTCTCCTTGAATATCAAGAAAACAGTAACAATGGTAATATCAAAGAAAATGGTGACACCAAAATGTGACATAGAAATAGAAGGGAAAATCCTTAACCAAGTTGATAATTTTAGATACCTAGGGGCATTTATAACATCAGATGGAAGATGTACAACAGAGATTAGGAGCAGAATAGGACAGGCAAAAGCCGCATTTCAGAAAATGAAGAGTATCTTATGCAATAAGTCACTATCACTGAATGTAAGAAAGAGAGTGCTGAAATGCTATGTAGAACCAGTTTTGCTGTATGGCAGTGAATCTTGGAATGTAAATGAACAAATTAAGAAGAAATTAGAAGCAACAGAGATGTGGTTCCTGAGACGAATGTTGCGAATTCCTTGGACTGCCAGAGTAACTAACGACGACTGCCTGAAACTGGCTAATGAAACTAGAACATTATATACAACAATAAGACAGAGACAAACATCTTTCTTCGGTCATGTGATGAGAAGAGAGGCATTGGAGAACATTGTAACAACTGGAAAGATCGAGGGGAAGAGAGGCAGAGATAGACCAAGAGAAGTGATGCTGGATGGATTGAGACGGTGGCATGGAGGAATATCAGCAGCAGAGTTGATCCAGAAAACCAAAGACCGAGATCTATGGAGAGCCATGAACGCCTACGCCAGCCGGCACGGCACTTGATGATGATGATGAGGGGCACTTATAACATCAGATGGAAGATGTACAACGGAGATTAAGAGCAGAATAGAACAGGCAAAAGCCGTATTTCAGAAAATGAAGAGCATCTTATGCAATAAGTCGCTATCAATGAATGTAAGAAAGAGTGTGCTAAAATGCTATATAGAACCAGTTTTGCTGTATGGCAGCGAATCTTGGAATGTAAATGAACAAATTAGGAAGAACTTAGAAGCAACAGAGATGTGGTTTTTAAGACGAATGTTGCGAATTCCTTGGACTGCCACAGTAACTAACAACGATTGCCTGAAAGAGGCTAATGAAACTAGAACACTATATACAACAATACGAAAGAGACAAACAGCTTTCTTTGGTCATGTGATGAGAAGAGAGGCATTGGAGAACATCGTGACAACTGGAAAGATCGAGGGGAAGAGAGGCAGAGGCAGACCAAGAGAAATGATGCTGGGCGGATTGAGACGGTGGCATGGAGGAATATCATCAGCAGAGTTTATCCAGAACACCAAAGACCGAGATCTGTGGAGAGTCATGAACGCCAACGCCAGCCGGCACGGCACTTGATGATGATGATACAGTCATTACCTCCTATGGACAACAATCTCTTTTAGATTAATTTCCGAAATGTGGTTGATTTCGTCGCCGGATTATTAATCTGAGGCTGGGGTGGTTCCTAAATATAACTTCGCTGAAGAAGTTAAACGGGTTGGGGTTGGGGTAATGGGAAATATGACCTGACCTGACATTTCCCTGGGTACACATTATCTTGTGCTCCCTGGATTCGTCGCTTCACCAAATATTCATTCAATTTTAAGAATAGGTATCACTAGTGCTTGTATATCTGTGGCCAATCCCCAATATTCTCTTAGCAGCCCCAGCATTCTCTATTTGTGTTTTCTAAACTGTCGGGTTTTTCTGTGTGCACATTGTGGTTGGAGCGCTTACCTGTCGGCCCTGCGGTCATTGTTCCAGTTCCCATAGAGAGGGATTTTCTTAAAGAATGACCAACTAAAATGTTTCCTGTAGAGATAGATAGATATGTGTGTGTGTGTGTGTGTGTGTGGGTGGGTAGGTGGGTGCGTGCGTGCGTGGGTGCGTGCGTGCGCGTGTGTGGGTGCGTTAGCGTGAATGGGTGCGTGCGAGGGCTTGCGTGCGTGCGCGTGTGTGTATGTGTGTGTGTTCGTGTGCATGTGCGTGTATGCCTGCACCTGCGCGCGCGTATGCACACACACACACACACACACACACACACATACGTATCTATCTATCTCTACAGAAAACATTTTCAACTTTCTTTTGCCTTCACACATTTATCTCTTATTTCTTTATTTATCTGTCTATGCGTGTCTGTCTGTCTGTCTGTCTGTCTGTCTGTCTGTCTGTCTATGTCTGTATGTCTGTGTGTCTGTCTGTGTGTGTGCCTGTTTATGCCTGTGTGTGTGTGTGTGAATTATGTGTGCACATGTCTGCGTGTGCACATGTTTGCCTGTACGTGTTCACACTTATTCGTATAGGTTTGTAAGTATCTTAGTAAGTAAATGCATTTGCATGTATGTATTCAGAGTATATGTATATACGTAAGTATGAGTGAGTGTGTATGTGAGTTTGTCTATATGTCTATATCTGTCAATGTGACTGTCTCTTAGTCTTCCTGTCTATCTATATGTCTATAAGCGTATGTGTGTGCATTGTATGTGTACGTCCGTTTATCTTTGGCTTTCTGGGCGGTCTGCACTACCATCTACCTACACACAAACATACGTCTGAAGCTGATATTTGAAATGTTCCAAATACAATGCCGCCAGAAGCCGTCGACGAAATTTCTTCGCAATCCTATAGAAGAGCTCGCCATTGTAATGAGCGGTCCTGCAACCTTTCTCTTTGCTAGACACTGACCACTTGTTTGCCCAAATCGCCTCAATGACCGGATGCTGTCAATGGCAGTAGTCCTCATCATTATTCACTCATTGTCGACTGTCGTCTATAAATTATTAGATTTCTTGGCTTCCGAGCAATCAGTAAATATTTCTCTTTTGTTACTGATTTTTCTCATTCACAACTGACGCGTCCAATCAATGCAGACAGAGGTAATTGCTTGTTTCAATACTAAAGATGATTACTCATTGCTTGTCAGAGGATATTATGAAAAAGGACATGGAAGGGAACTGTGTTAAAGAAAGACAACAGTACATGTGAGTGAACAAAAGTAAGAGATGGACTGGAAGATGTCTATATAAATGCACCGTGAAGACGTGGGCAGTCGATGTTTGGGACTCATAGTTTACGAATACAAATGCGGAGATGGCATTTGGTGATTGTAATCATTGATTAGGATAGGAAACATTCGTTGGAACTTTTCCACAGGGCATCCCGGTGGGTTGGGAAATTAACAGGCGGACACATTGGCTGGATCTGCATCTCTGGGTGGAGTTCTGGTGCACGATGTGTGTGGTTTTCGCTGGCACAGAAACGAAACAATGATGGGCGACACGTTGCCTTGGAGTTACAACCGCGAATAACTAGCTAACGTAACTTTTAGTAACCCGTGCGCGTTAACGAAGTTGATCAGGAACTGCGTTGATAATGTCATGAGTACGGTCGAAAAGGGCTCGATGCCTGGGCTCGTCACCTGCTAGAGTGATGGAAAGATGGGCCAGCTATTCTTCCTATCTCTCAGGCCAAAATATGTAATGGCCCTGTCAGATTACAGACCTATAGGCAGGGAACTGCTTCTAGACCATCTTTCTAACCGTTTGTTTTAATGAGAGCAGAAGAATGGCCATAGTAGTCACGTGTGCTTCCAGTTACTTGCATGTCCTTTTAAAGCCCGTTACAATCAACCGCATTATTCATTGGCTATTTGTGATTTCTATACGTGATTAATATGTACACACATTACGCTAATTACCTACTGTTGATTAAAGATTACATGCATAGACTTGGAGTCTCCGTGGCGAAGTGGTCAAGCCGTTTGACTCGGGCTCCAAAGGTTGTGGGTTCGATTCCGGGCCGTATCGTTCGGTTCACGAGTGAAAATTTTCGAAGACTCATGTGAGTCGTCGATAGAGATACGGAGTTTTTGCTTCATGCGACGCTTTCCACGCTGCGGAAAGAGACCGAACCATATGGTATAAAACCCGGTGCAATGAAGTCGACGCTGTCGACTTTTAAGCTACCTTTTTAGCGATTTATATAGACAATCTTACATTCAGTAATTCGCCACTGCTTTCTACGTGGCTGACACTCATACCATAGAAATCAACGCAAATCGATCTGCTTCCAAATGGCATTCGGCTGATTTCGAATCCTCGACCCTGTATGTTGGGAACTGCGAAACTGCTTGCATTAAACCCTGGGCTACAGGTGCCGACTTATAACAGCTGGGAGAAAAGTCTAATGTAATGGGGGTGGATGTACAGCTGACTGCTGATTGGTCACGAGTACCTATAATAGCATGGAAGCGTTGATTATAACTAGACTAGAGGCGTGACCGACTGTTGAATAGCTGTGTGTACATATTAAATGTTGCATGTCCTGTACATGACGTCGTATTCAACACAAGGTTGATTTTCTAATCACTTTTATGTTCAGTAGTTTGCCATTGCTTTCTGAATGATAAGTCAACGTTTAAGTTCAATTGACAAGTTCAGGCAATGAACCCACTACTACGCCATCAACGCAAGGAAGTTTACAATCGACCGCTCTTAATCTTTCGGCCACGCTAATTACCTACTGTTTCCATACTTTCCACTGGATGAAATGAATGGTCATCATCATTCTTGATGGACAAACAACAAAGTGTGTTTCACAGAACATGGACAATAAACAGATAATCTGAGAAACATTTAATGACAGTGGAAATTTGGTTTCTGAAGAAAATGCAAAAAATATCATGGACGAACTGAAAAACCAATGAGCAAGTCCTACAAGAAACAAATAAAAATTGTAAATTGATTCGAGAAATTAGACGCAGATAGTTACCATCTTTTTCACATTATGAGGAGAAATAAACTGAAATATTTAGTGACAACTGGCAAGATTGATAGGTATAGAGAAAGAGGAAGACAAAGAGATAAATATCTGGACGGTTTGCCCACATGGCATAATCGAGACATGAACACAGAGCTAATCAAAGACTGGTGATTGTGTGAGATGGGGTACCATGATTGTCAACGCTTACCGATATGGCACACGAAGATGGTGACACTTCGGAGACGTAGTTTAATGAGGTAACGAATGCTATTAATAATGGGCGCTTATAAAAGCTTGGAAACGTCTCTGTTAATTCTGGCACCGACCTTATACGTGTATGCCTGTGTGTGTTGTTGGTTTGTCGACTCTGCTATATGTTCCACTTTTCGCATGGGACATTTAGGAGCATTTTGTGTGATATTAACTGGCACAGAAACGGAGCATTATGAGGTGACCCTTTGCAGTGAAGTTGGAACTCGACTAATTACTAACAGCTAGGAAACATCTTGTACAAACAGGGCGGGGGAGTGTTGATTATTGATTAGACATGTGTACTTCCAGCAGCCAGGAAAATCTCTCCCAGAATACATAAACAAAGGAACGGAAACCATAATGAAAATAACAATTTAAAGCATGTGTGAAACATCTGCTGTCTGCCTCAACTGGCACATCTTTGTTTGTATTTCCTCCTCTGCGAATAGCAATTAAGGATCAACAGTGTATTTATTGATCTCGTTCTTTATTGGCGTCAGTTTCCCTTTGTTCTACGTGTATGTATAATGCGTATGAACTAAAGGTCTTTGAAAAGATAGTATGTAGTAAATAAGTTAAATTGTACAGAAATCGTGCCAGTGGAGAATTAATAATTAAACTTAACCTTGTCCGTAATTGGCACTATACGCAGATTGTTTATGTCGTGCTGTTTGATTAGGTCAGAAACGTGCAGCATGCAGATAAGTCTGGCTACATAAGTAACCCATCACTCGGCAGGCTTCTTTCACTGATTGTTAACATACCAGAGCTTCTAAAACACAACTTTTGTTAACACAACAGATTTCCAGAAAGACCTTTCCTGTACTGTTAACAATGGCATCTTGGCAGATATGGTTCTCGTCACTTCTCGTCTGCTGTGCACTAAATCAAGGTAATCGTCTTTCCTTTCTTTCAAAATAGTTTCGTATGTGCCACTCCCCGTTCACTATTCATTGTGGAGGAAAATAAGACACTATGCTCTCATAATTTGGTAACACATGCAGCAATCCAGGTGGTATACAATTATGTTTTTAAATTAATGAATAGGTAAACACATAAACTAGACTGAAACACATGCAAAATGTTGTAAACTGAAATGCAAATAAATAAACAAGACTAGAACCGTGAGTAAGTCAACTAGACTCAAACGTGTCGAAATAAACTAGGCTAAAATCATACAACGCATGAAAATAAAGCAAGTTAAAACGCAAGGAAATAAATTAGATTACAACGTATGTAAAGTGAACAAACGTGCAAGTAAATAAACTAGACAAAATAAATATAAAAGAAGTAAACTGAAATGCACAGAAATAAACCAAACTTCAACGCTAGTAAGTAAACAAACCTAAAGCACGTGTAATTGAAGTAAGCTAAAACACACGTAAAGGAAGAAAACTAAATCGCAAATAAATAAACTAGATTGACACACACACACACACACACACACACACACACACACACACACACACAAGTATCATAACACGCAAGAAAATAAACTAACACCGAAGTAAAGTAGACTAACACGTAAGAACATTAACTAAGCTTAAGCGTAACTAAGTAAACTAAAGTGAAATGCAAGTAAATAAACTAGACTTATTAAACATAAGTAGCCTGCCTGCTCGATAGTCACGTCACGAAGGTGGATTTTAAATTAACCACAGCTTCACTGGATTCAGTTGATTAACTTTTCAAGTAAGAAGCGACTACTAATACATTCCAGCCTCCAAAATTAGGGTATCATCTTCATCACGTTCTTTCGTACACAGACTGGTGTTGAAGTCCTTTGACCAGTCTCTTGTTCACATTAATTCTCTTCAGCTCAAAGTAAGTTCCTAGTCCCAGTCTCCTGACATGGTTCCATGACTTAGTTGTTGCTGTAAGTTCTCCTTTTCTTTCTCCCTGGATTTTGTCCTCCCTAGTAGACAACTTAGGTCAACAAATGTGTACGAGATTACTTGACACATTTCGCAAGCAGTGCAGAAGAAAATCTGGGTTATTGAACTGAGATGTTACAGGAAAATTATCAGAGTGCTGTAGACCAAGAAGAAGAAAATTTTAAGTTGTGTTACCGTGGCCCATAATCCAAAGAAATTTAGTTTAGTTTAGTTTAGTCGATGGATCAACATCACGACATACGGGTGTAACCCATAAGTGCTCCGTTCTCCTCCTAACTCAAACCTGAGTCTGGAGAAACTCAGTTCAGTGCACGAACTCCGTAGCACCGGCGAGGATCCTGAAATACTTTGGGTAGATTTTTAACTCGAAATTTTGCCCGGGCAGCGCCGTTAGGCTACTCTTTTTCAATTTCCAACTGCTAAGGGATTTTTTTACGTGCTCAACAATACACACGGGCGTCCGCTCTCACAACCAAGAGATCACGCAAAATTTTACTACTAAAAGTCCACGTGAAAAAAAAACCGGGCCTCGTCGGTGCTTGAACCCGGGACCTCCAGCACTCGAGGCGGACACCATACCTCGACCAAGCAGCCCCCTGTCGAATGAAATAATAGTAACAATGTAACCCAGCATGCATGTCGTAAGGGTGCGTCAGGAGAGTTGACGTGAGACTAGCTACTTCATCACGTAGACAACTTGAGCAGCAAAATCCAACCAATCATTAGCTAGCCTGAGTTGGTTGAGGGCCCTCCAATAGAAGATGAAAGACAAACGAGACAAACAGAAAGAGAATTAACGACACCCTACAAAGAACTGAACATCGAAGACAACTTACTCATAAACAGCATCATGTCTGGAAACGGAACTACTTTGGCCAATGTGCGTGTCACTGTGAAATGGAAAGACTTGTGATGGAAGGTATTATCCCTGGAAGTAGAGGCGGGGGTCGAGTTGCACTGTGACGGACACAGAACATTGATAACACCGTGGCCATGAACACACACGGCTCAAGGAACTGGCAAAATGTTGAGAATCTTTTCGGCGGGTCGCGATTAGTGCCACGTTCTGCCAAAGACTTGCTACATATTGATAAACTGAGACTTGAACATTTCTCAAATGTATGATGTACAGGTCTTTGTGGACAATCGTATATGCTTAAAAGCACCCTGCGGAAATAAAACGCAGACAAAACATCAGATTTGGTGAATAAGCCCAGAAATACACAATTTGTATTGTAGGAATGTGTTACTAAAAAGAAAAGTAATAGTCTTGTCGATAACTGACAAGTCTTCAACATCCCTTCTCCCAATATGTCATCCCTTGCTACCAACAATAACAACAATAATTTGTAACAAGATTAAGTGAGATGTGAAATTGCTGAAACATCATAACACTAGTGTAAATGCATGGAAAGTTCACGGAGATATCCTTCCGCGCACAAGATAAGCAGGCCTGCATAAAATGAAGTTAAATTGTGTAAATGTCATGTGTCTCTAATAACTATCACATGGAACATATGATCTGGCGTCATTTGCCGTCTCTGTAAATGCCACGATCTTTATGGCAAATTCCTACATTATTTTAGTAAACAGAAAATACTATTACAGTAACACGTTTGAATACATAAGCGGTACGTGACTGAGTTCCGACAACCAGACTAACAATCGTTGACAAATCTGCTTTCTAGTTGAGTTTTATGTTGAAAGGGTCAATGTAATATTGATACTTTGATAACAGCATACGGAAGATGTATTAATGAAGTCACATATAGAGTAGTTTAAGCACAAGCAATATTTCACTAAATGAAGGATATACAGTGCAGCGTATTTTTTTCCAGTCAAAGTGAGAAACAGAGTTCTAAAGAGTATTAACGAGCCAATCTTGATGTAAGGAAATTAACAGACAATTAGTAGACTCGTGAAGAATTGAGATGTGGTATTATATTTTAAGATTAAAAACGGGGAGAAAACAGTGGATAGATAAAACGCGCAATAAAAATATCTTGCAAGACGTCAACTCTCAAAGGTAACAGGTTACTCGAGTCAAAAGAGAACAATCCATATTCTTTCCGCATATCATGGGAAGGGGAAAGCTGGAGTATGTCGTAACAACCGGAAATTATTGAGGAGAGAGAGGCAGGGAGATAACAAGAGAGAAGATACTGGAAGTTTGGCGGTTACCATATTTTGACTTTTTATTGGTAATTCCATTACAGGAACCATACTTTTAGTTTCCGGTAGCCAACATGGCGGTTAGGCATTGAACCGTTAGGGCTGTGGCTTGTTTATGCTTGTAGCTACGGTTTGCAATCGCATTTTCCTCATGTTGGACTGGTAGTAGAATATTCCGTCGCCCTGCTGAGTGAGTGCGTGGGCGACACTGTGAGCTGTGAAATTCGCGTGGAATGCTTTTATATCTGTCCTGTACAGTGACCTGCATGTTCGAATAATGGCTACCGGCTGTTGCTGAATTGACTGATTTGCCTTTTCGGTTCACTAGTGCATTTTTCAGGAGACTCCTGAGAGTCGGCGCTGAAACTACGGAGTTCGTGCTTTGTGCGACACTTTCGGCGGGTCGCCCTGTGGAGAAAGACCTAGCCATGTGAGAAAACCCGGGTCAGTGAGGTCTTTCTGGTGACTGCCGAGTCCATCGACGATGAACTGTTGTTTTCGTGGATGACTTTTGTGTAGGCATTCTGGCGGCGGCATTATGCACAGTGTACCTGTACGGGCTGTTGGATTGCCGAGACTCCTGTCTATTCGACTTTTCAAATTGGACAGTGGAGAGCATTTTGTGTGATATTCATTGGCACAGGAATGGAGCATTAATGGGGACGACCCGTTGCCGTGAAGTTGGAACCTCGACTAACTAACTAGCATGCTTTTACTTTATATAGGTAATTCTATAACAGATACAATACTTTGATTTGATAGATATAACTTATGTGACAGATACCATGTCATTGGCACCTTGCCGTCCTGACAGACGATAGTTTGTGCTTCAAAAAGGCATAACTTTTACCATGGCGGTAGCGAATGTGACTGATAAGGCCAATTCGCGCTGTAAATTTTCGTTCACAATGGGTGCATGTGAACACGTGGTCATTTCCACCATCGTGCACCATCTTACGTCTCACACGCTCAGTGTGTGACTTATCTACAATAATTTTCTCCTTTGTCGTTATTCTATTTCTGATGTTTGCCCTCCATGCAACACTTTCAGCGGCGAAATGCTCCCAATGTGCATTATCAATGCCTGTATCGATCATGTCCCGTTTACACACATCTTTGTATCGTAGTAGAGGCCGACCCTGAGATCTCTTACCCAACTGTAATTCACCAAAAAAGATGTCCTTTGGTATTCTACCATCATCCATCCTCCTAAGATGTCCTATCCATCTAAGTCTACGAAGAATGAGCATAGAATAAACCGTCACACAACCTGATCTTTCCAATACTTCAGTATTTGTGATTTTGTCTTGCCACTTAATACCAAGAATTCTTCGCAGACACCGCATATGAAAGCTATTTAAACGTTTCTCTTGGTAAGTTGTCCAGGTTTCACTGCTATAAAGAAGAGTACTAAGGACACAGGCTTGATAGACAAGGACTTTTGTTTTGGCAGTAAGCTTCCTATTCTCTCAGACTCTTTTTTTTTTAACCTGTTCATTGTTGTTGCTGCCTTACCAATCCGGAAGTTGATTTCCTGATCTAGGGATAATTTACTATTTACCATTGATCCTAGATATGTAAAATGGTCTACCATCTCTAGTTCGGCGTCGTCAATAAAGATGTATGGTATCCCATGTGCACCTTGTGACATAATCTGTGTCTTCTTTTTGCTAATTGTTAAATCAAATTCAGAACAAGCATTGGAGAATGCAGATAGTAGACATTGCAATTCTTCCTCAGAGTGGGTCGTAACTGCAGCATCATCTGCAAAAAGCAACTCTCTGATCAGTATCCTCCTAATTTTGGTCTTGGCCTTCAATCTCTGAGCATTGTAGAGGCCGCCATCTGAGCGTGAGTGAATGTATATACCACCATCCTGATCACGAAAGGCATATTTCAGTAGAAGTTAAAAGTATATTCCAAAGAGGGTTAGAGCTAGTACACAACCTTGCTTACCTCTACTCTTGATTTCAAACTCTTCTGAAGTTGCACCATCAAACTTGATTGTACCCTTCATGGCTGTGTGGAACGATTCCACAATGGACAGAAGAGTTGGTGGGCAGCCAATCTTCTTTAGTGCCTTGAATAGACTCTCACGACTGACCAAATCAAATGCCTTTGTGAGGTCGATGAAGGCAATAAACAGTGGCTGATTCTGTTCACGGCATTTTCCTTGCATCTGTCGCAATGAGAATATCATCAATGGTAGACCGGTTCTGTCGAAAGCCACACTGTGATTCGGGGTAGACTTGATCTCCTAGGACTTGAAGTCTGGGCAGAACAATTCTGGAAAATACTTTTCCAACAATACACAGAAGTGAGATACCCCTATAGTTGTTGCAGTCGCTCCGACCGCCCTTGTTCTTGTACAGTGTTATGATGCTTGAATATTTGAAATCCTGTGGGACTTGTCCTTCTCGCCAGCATAGCTCTATTATCTGGTGGATCTGTAGAGTGAGTGTGTCTTGCCCACTACTGATAACCTCTATTGGAATCCCATCCTTACCTGGAGCCTTACCAGATGCAAGTTCATTTATAGCACACTTAACTTCTGTTATGGTGGGAAGTGTGTCCAGGTAATCAAGATTTGGTAGAGCCTCTATGGCGTTGAGGGCATCATCCGCTAGTATGGTCTCACTTGAGAAAAGCTCCAAATAGCCATCTGTCCATCTGCTGTTTCTTACCAGTGATGATTTCTCCATTCAAGGTTTTCAATGGTGCACTTCTTTTGATCATTGGACCACATGCTTTCTTTATTCCTTCATACATGCTTCTGGTGTTTCCCTTATCATTTGCGATTTGAATGGACTCACATAACTTGATCCAATAATCATTTGCACACTGCCTGGCAGCCTTTTGCACTTCCTTCCTAGCTTGCTTAAGCTCAGTCAGAGTGTTACGCGTTGGTCTTTCCTTATTTCTTAAGAGAGCTATCTTCTTCTTATCAATCAAGGGCTGCAGAGTCTGGCTGTTTGTCGCAAACCAGTCCTGCCTCTTATGATCCACAGTGTCGTAAACCCCTACGGCAGTTTTATAAAGAGTTTCCTTAAGTTGACCCCACTTTTCACTTACTGTACAATTTTCTAGTGTATCAGTGTAAGCGTCTTCAAGTTGCTGGTGAAACTGAAAGCGCTTTTCAGGATCGTGAGTGTTAATAATATTAATCCTGGGGCTAGATTTGTGTTTAGCTGTGTAGAATCTCTTTGGTCTCAGTCTAACCCTTGCAACAACCAAAGAATGATCCGTATCACAGTCAGCACTGTGGTAACTTCGAGTCAATGATATATGGTTCAGATGTTGTCTCCGTGTGATGATGAAGTCCATCTGGTGCCAAAGGCCGGATCTTGGAAGTTTCCATGTGACCTTATGAAGCTCTTTTCTTTTAAAAAAGGAGTTTGTAATACATAAGTCATTTCTGGTGCAATGCTCCAGCAGCCTTTGCCCATTTTCATTCATGCTACCGATGTTGTATTTTCCAAGGCGCACTGGCCATGAACTCGAGTCCTTGCCCACACGAGCATTGAAATCACCGAGCATATAAATGTAGTCAGATTTTGGAACTGCCTTGATCACGGAGTCTAACTCCTCATAGAATGAATCCTTCACATCATCAAAGGAATCGAGTGTCGGTGCATATGCAGTAATAATTGTGGCAAAACCACAAGAGGTTGCCAAGCGCAGGGATAATAGTCTTTCATTTCCTCCTGCTGGAATTTCAATCTTTCCCAGTAGCGAATTCTTCACTGCAAAGCCCACACCGTGTTGCCTTTTTTCTGCCTGCCCTCTACCATTCCAAACAAACAGGTGTTATTGTTTTCCCTGAGTGATCCTTCCTCAGCGAGGCCAGTTTCCTGCAGGCCAGCAATATCAATATTAAAAAGATTGAGTTCGGCATCAATCGCAGCCGTTTTTCTCATATTGTCAATATTGGTCAAGTCAGTGGAAAATCCTGGACACATTGTTCTCACGTTCCAGGTTGCAAGCCGTAGCTTGAGGTTTCTATTTTTCTTTTTATTAGTGCCTGGTGCATTGGTTTTACAGCCTGCGATTCAGATTTTGTCCTAGCCCCAAGCACCAATTGAAGCAGGCAGGCTATGGCGGATCAGCACCCAATTGGCCGGGGGATGCTCAGCTTGAGGCGGGCGGTAGCTATCAGTGACACCTGTAGGTGTCTCCCACCATCAGAGGCAACGCTTGGCGCCCCATGTCTACGCCAATTGACAGAGACTTATAACCCGTAATAGTTACCGCTCGCTTTGATTCCGAGACAGCTTAAGACCAGGGATCGAGTTATTGCCTCTCCAAAGCACAAATCCTGGAAGCAGACCGCGTTGCGTTGTTTTTTTTTACGAAACGGTATTGGTGCCGGTCGTTCAGAAAGCAATGGCAAAACACCAGCAAAAAAATGCTGGTGTTGATTGCAACATCCTGTAAAGGATATGCAACTAACGTAAAGTAATATAAGGAACCATTTTACCCTTTAGGCTTACTGGATATATGGTGCTAATTCCACATTGTTATAACCAAATCACCTCTATATGGGTGATGTATTCACTATCACGCCCGGTTTTTACTTTCCCATACATTTCCTGGAACCAATTCTTGACTGCTTCCACCTGGCAACCTCGGTCAATTGTAAACATCCGCGGTAGAGATTCGCACTCATGGCCACCGGGCCGACGGGCAGGCGTGTTCTTGCAACATAATGTGCGTTTATGTTGTATGCTAATCCTCATTGATCGTCAAGCCATGCAACCACAGCGCAAACTACTTCGACCTCCTCTAGTAGCAGCTGTTAATTGCAAGTCCATATTAACTCATTCGGTACCAAGTGTTTGATAATTTGTTTA